>CM047872.1:13914063-14034063 GCA_026212405.1 Petrea volubilis | reverse complement strand
TCAGATTAAATATAGCATACCTAGCAACTAAAATAAAGTTAGTCACTTGCGACTGTGACTAACGATAGAATTTTCCTTGTAATTTTACTGAGATTTGCGTTTGGCGTCTTTATTTTGTTTGCTCTTTAGGGTTTGTTCAAACTTTTGTTAAACACACATATATTAGAGTGATCGAAAGCAAGATATAGAAAGTATTAGAAGTGTGAATTTATGGTAGTACTTTTTTTTTTCAGGGTTAAATACATCTATATTATCGTGGAGTATGTCATATTACAACTCGTATCCCTCTTCGTTTCAACAGGAGACGTACACCAGGCGTGGAATTTATTAATTATAGAAATCCCCTCGGAAGTTAGGGTACCATCAATTATTGATGGCATCATTGGTTTTTACTATGAATTTTCTATTTTGACCTTATCTTCCACGTAATACATTTTACTTTCCATCAAGCTCCTTGTGATACTATAATTTTGTTAGGGGTGTTTTTGATAAAAGATTAAATTAAAGTAATAAATGTAATTAAATTAGTACTATATGAAAATCAAAATATAAAATCATATGAAAATCAAAATATAAAATCATAAATTCATATTTAGTAATAATATAATATACATAATATGTAAATACTTAAATTCATGTCTTTATTAAATATTTAAAAGATTTATGCTGACTAATTCCATCAATATTTAATTTTAAAGACAAAAGAAATTAAAAAAAATTCTAAAAAAATAAAATCATTCAGAAAATATTTGTTTTGTATATGTCAAACTAATTAATGACATTCAAACAACAAGTTCATCATAAAGCTGATTGAGAGGCAATGGTTTATGCAATAATCAAAATTTCTATTTCAAGATCACTAATCAAATAATGAAATAAATAACGTAAATCTAATAAAAATAAACATATGAAATATACACACTATAAATCTTGAAAAATATAGTTTTAGAAAAGTAATCCAAACTCAATTTTGTTGAAAATCCTCCCATTTCCCCATCGTTGGATAATTAATATACATTGTATCAAGCATGAACATATCACATTTGAGCCAAAAAGCTTGTCCATGCTCCTCTGGCGACTACAGTACATTTGAGCTGAAAAGCCTTCGGTCTCGACAAGATTAATACCCATTGATGCTGACACAAATTGAAGTTCCTCGAGAATGTTCCAAGAATTTCGAAGACAATTACCACAAGAGAGAGAGTGAAATGAATGTCATCACATCCCTGTGTTCTATTTTGCTTGTGGGCCTTAGATTCTTCTGCTTACTGAACTGAATATTTGAAATGTTTTATTTTGGATTTGAAACTGAAAATTAAGTTTTTCGGCTTGTCTTTGTCCTTTTTATAGAAGCCTCGTGCATATTTTTTGTCTCTATATATGTAGACAAGAATTGAAACTTGGTCTTGCTTTCTCCAAGATAAAGATTAAAAGTCATTCGATGTTGCAAATGATAGAAGCAAAAGAACGATAAAGCTACGTACGACAACTTATTTAGGAGCTCAAAGAGAAAAATTTACTCCCATTTCCAAAAGAGAACCAGAAAGTGACCTGTTCATGGACATTAAACTCGGACGAATTTCATGAGACCGGGGATAACTTCTGTAGATCCTGACGTGCCGCATCCCGTTCAAGTTCTTGCTTCCTTTTGGCTTCTGCTGCAGCTTTCTTCTTCAGCTTTTCGTCTATCCTCTTCTGTAGCTTTAGCATCTCCGTGCAAGAGAGCCTCCTCTGGTAATACAGGTCCCTACAATCATCACATGGGAAAGTGTAACTAAATCAACATACGTTTTCGGATTAATTATGTGAACTCCCCTTATCTTGGGCTCATTTTACAAAAACCCCTTGTGGTATTTATTAAATACTACAAATACATTATAACCCCTTATGTTTGGTTCTGTATTAGAAATCTCACCTACAATTAGGGGGATATTTAGTTTGTAATTTTTCATATCACAAGAGATTTTGTGAAACGGACCTAACCTCGATCAGGGGTTTCCCATAATTAACCCATAATTTTATGCACCAAGCAATTCATTATATGCATCAGGTTTCAAAATAATTACAGATGTATTTAGTTTTTGTGACGGAAACATATTTGTCCAAGTTTGATTACCTTGTCCCAACACAATCCGGCAAATATATACAAAATTAGCAGTCTAGTAGTTTCAATAACACATTTTTCTACCAAAATTATTTCTCGAACTTATATAATAATGATATAGATACTTTTGGACGACCCATGAGGACTTCTCTTAAGGCGACACATGTGAGGGCTTGATAGCCTCCTCTCCTCAGGCTATCTCCCTCCTCGACCTTGAGGGCTTGACGGCCTCCTCGAGGCTATCTCCCTCCTCAACCGTGAGGACTTGATAGCCTTCTCGAGGCTATCTCCCTTCTCAACCTTGAGAGCTTGATGGCCTTCTCGAGGCTATCTCCCTTCTCAACCTTGAGAGCTTGATGGCCTCCTCGAGGCTATCTTCTTCCTCAACTGTCACCTACTCATAGTAGGGCTTGATAGCCTCCTCGAGGCTATCTCCCTCCTCAATCGTGAGAACTTGAAAGCCTCCTCGAGGCTATCTCTCTCCTCGACCTTGAGGGCTTGATGGCCTCCTCGAGGCTATCTCCCTCCTCAATTGTCGCCTCCTCATGTTGGGCTTGATAGCCTTCTCAAGGCTCTCTCTCTCCTCGATCTTGAGGGCTTGATAGCTTCCTCGAGGCTATCTCCCTCCTCAACCTCAGTCTCCTCATAGTGGGATTGATGGCCTTCTCGAGGCTATCTCCCTCCTTAACTTCGGTTTCTGCTCGAGGACAAAGTCAACAATCGAGCACCGACTTGTCAGATGTCGCCATCCTCCATATGCTGACACTCTAAGTTGTCTCCTGCCATGCGCAGACCTACTCTTCACCCTCCAATATAGCCTGAAGCCTCTTTTGGTACCTAGACCCTACTTTCTGGGCGTCCTTGTCACCTACTCAACCCTACTCTTAAAGATTTAGGTTTACTATAAATACCCCCTTGATAGCCATATCAGGGAGGCATTATATACATGCTTTACTATTACTCTTCTTGAGTATCCTATCTCTCCTCGAGTTATACGCTGACTTAAGCATCGAAGGGCCTTCGCCGGAGGCACTTCCAGCTAGGCTCATGTGTGTTCATCTCTTGACAGATTGGGGACTCAAACCATCATTCCCACAAGGCCAGATCCTCCTCGATCGTCGTGTGGATCACATTCTTCTCAAAATAGGTCATTGACCAAGTTTTGACATCATCAAATACAAAATGAAGAACAACACATCCGTGTTCATGTAGTCGGATTTGGTTCGCAGAACACGTCACTCCGAGCAAAGGTGTCGTCCGAGTATGAATGTCCAAGTCTTGTCCAAAGTCCGAGTAGGGAGACGTGAATGCTGGTCGGGTCCTATTCTGCAAGGATGGAACACACGTGAGCCTAGCCGGATGTGTCTTCAGCGAAGACCCTCCGACGCTCAAGTCAGTATCCGAGCAGGTGATCGGAAGGCAGTAATGTGCGTAAGAGTGAAATTAGCCAACTCACCCAATGAACAGTGACGTTGCACTATTTATAGTTAATTGGAAACGGATGGGCCGGACTAGGGTTAGACCGGCCCAGCCTTGCTGTTCGTATAGGAGTATTCTTTGGCACGTGCCGAGGGCGCGTCGGGTACACCTGTTGTCAGAGACTGGGACCACTTTAAGGATGGAATGGGATGCCCGTCGAGGATGTCGTAGCCTCGAGGAGAATAATGAGTCGAGGAGACACAATAGAGCTTGATCGGACCTGGCCGATATGACAGAAACTGGAGCCTGATCGGATTGGGCCTGACACGTGGCGACTTAAGGCTGGAGGTTTGCGCTGAGCTGGAGTCGACGCTTGGGCTGAGTTGGCGAACACATGGCCAGGGGCGGATTCAGCCATGTCATTAGTCCCCCCAGTTCATGGTCTGACCGATTCACATCGTACGAGCAGGCCGTGAACTATTCGAGAAGATGTCGCTTGTGATTTCGCTCAGGCATTCCCGATCAGGCATTGGCGGTAATTTCAAAAATTGACCGTTGGAATGTGACCGTTGGTAATAATTACAGGCGTCTGTTGGACTTCCCGAGGAACATTTTTATTGCCCTATAAATAGGGGCTTCGGGTGTGTCATTTTAACATCGAGATGAGATTTTACACCGAGCACAGCTTGAGAGCACCGAGCACACGGGAAACACTTCGAGCAGCCAAATCCTTTTTTCATCCAGCCAAACTTAGGTACTTCCTCTTCTCCAAACTTTTCGTTTCCGCTCTTCCTTTTTATTAATCTTAGACAAATCTTAGACAATCATGAGTCAGTCCATGGGTAGTTCGGATAGTCAAAATCGGAGGGTGGAGTCCCCCCTCGGCGAAGACTTAAGCGACATCGACTTGTCCTTTTCCTGGGAGGCTGAGACTTCATTTGAGGGGACATTTTCCCAAGGCCTGGGCGAGGCCAGCACATGCCAATCGAAGGAGATGAGGAGGCGAATGGTCGCCGAAGGCGGGCAGGAACTTCCTCCGACGGGTGATGTATCGGTCCCTTCGTGGAGATCCCTCAAGGGGGAGGGGAATCAGCCCGGACCCTCGTCTCAACGGAGACGGAGGGCCATAGCTGGCAACCAAACGACGGTGAGCTGGGGAAACATCGTCGCTCACAATACCGACCGGGACGTCCAAAAAATGTTGAGCCACTACATCTACGGCCCTTTTGGTTTGATTTGGCCAAACAGCGAGGATTCCATCATGAATTCCCCCGAGGGGTGCATCCCCATTCATTACGCGCATGTCGAGAACGGGCTTAGGTTCCCCATTCCGGCCTTCATCTCAACGATCTTGAACCGCCTGAATATAAGCCCAATTCAACTGATCCCGAATTCGTACGCCTCGATCTGCGCCTTTGTCGTTTTTTGTCACTGCACCGGGCATAGTCCAACCGTAGCCAACTTCTCCGATCTCTACCAAATAAACCATTCGAGCAGGTCTTCCACAGACGACGAGTTCAACTGCTTTTTTGTAAGCGCCAAAAATGGGAGGAAGCTTATCGAAACGGCCACATCGTCGTACGGGGCAGACTGGAAACTAAAATGGTGTTACGTCCACTCCGAGGAGGAATGGTCGGTGAGGAGGGTACATAACCCGGAGGTGAGAAAGCTCTCCCTGGCCGGGCTAGGGTCGAGCAGCTGGACAAGGGAATGGGTGCTCGGGCACAAGGCAATGGGCCTATTAAGCCCCATCTTCCTGACCCAGGAGAGGTTCTTGGTGAAGGTCGGGCTCTCGCCGACCAAGCCTGACACTGAGCATGTTAATTTTGGTATCCCCAATTTATTATATATATTTTCTCCCATTTTTGCTCGAATTTGGATGATGTTTTCTCGCACTCCTTTGTTGATTACATATATTTTCATTGTCTGACCGACCTCATGTGCTTGGGTTTTGCAGACCTTCGCGTGCTCAAGATGGGGTGCCTGAACCTCATTTCCAAGGTGTCAGGCGGGAGAAGAAGACCATCTCCCCCTCGGAGGAAAGCCGTGCGCAAGCCGAGGATGTCCCTAGGTAGGCTGCCAGCGCTCCGAGGCCCGCTGCCATCCCGCAGACACAAGCACATGATCGGACGTGCGTCGAACCAATCGACGTGGAGGAGACTCCCTTTGTTCGGAAGAGAAAGGCCCCTGACTCTACACCCCCGACAAGGGCGACGGGGCCCGCTCCGAAGAAGTCCGCCCGAAAATGGCCAAAGGAAAGTAGTCGACCGATGGTTCTAGCTACTCTTCCGAGGAGTTGGAGGTGCTCAATTACCCCGATGTGTTGGAGCCCCGCTTTGGCTCCACACTCGGGGATTTATCCGGCCAGAACATCCTCGGGGGGAAGAGCAAAAAGCTGGCGATGAGGAGCTTTCGGAGCGGAGTATTTAAGGCCTACCAGATGATCCTCTCCGAACTCGATGACGCCGACCTGGCACTTACGATTGCAGAGGATATGAACACTTTCCAGCAAAGGGTGTTCCACAGCCTCCGCCGACTAGAGGTCAGCCGCGCACGGTGCGACAAGGCTGAGAGGAAGGCTCGAGGAAGCCGAATCCAAGCGGACCTAGACGAAAAGCGGCAAAAGAACCGTGCGCTGGAGGAGCGGATTGAGAAGCTCGAGCTTGACTTCAAGAAGAAGGAGTCTGAGCTAGAGCATGAGAATGGCCTTCCAAAGAAGAAGGTCAAAGATGCCTTCATTCAGGGCGAGAAGAGGGGCTGCCGTTCGATGAGGACAGAATTGATGGCTGCTGTCCCTAACTTCGAGAAGGAGGCCGTGAAACGGTTTGTTCGCGGTCCGGTGTTTGAGTATGCCACCCTTCTTCGTGGGGCTAACGACGCTGTGCTCGGATTCGAGAGGGCTTTCAACCAACTGAAGGCTCGCGGCGTTATCCCTCAAGATTTCCCCATGGAGGGCTACGACATCCATCTAAATAATGCCGGGGAGGTGGATGCCGGCGAGGATGAGGTGTTACCGGCATACGAGGACGCGGAGTTCACCCAAGTAATATCCATCGTGCAGAGGCAGGTCAACAACGAGGAGAACAAGCGAATGGGACGACCTCTTTCCCCAGATGTGGAGCCCGATGATGCAATCATCGTAGAGCAGGGTGAGGCCGATGTGGAGGCAGCGGGTGCCCTGGTGACGGAGGGCGGTTCGGGCGCTAGGGCCGAGGAGGAGGCAGAGGCGGCGACCGGGGAGGGAGATGGCGCATAGGCCTTTACAATTTTTTTTTTTAAGAAATTGTAAGCCCGAGGAGGCGGCGCTTTTATTTTCCGAAAAGGATGTACATCTCCATGATTTTTAATGAAGTTTCTTTTATTTGTCAATTTATGTTATCTTTATCGTCGGATTGTGGTTTCAATTTCCCTCTTGGTCGAATAGTCATGAAGTGAAAGTAAAAAATCGAGTACGAACCTTGAAACTTAAAAGCATGAAACTTATGATTTAAGACGTCGTGTAAAAAAAATATAGAAGAGGCTAATAGCCCCGATGAGACATTATATTAAGGTTTCAACCTGTTTACAAAATTGTTCGACTCAGCCTCGGTCAGGCCCCGGAGTAATCATGTGTAGAACCTTTTGAGGTTCGTGGTGTTCCAAGGTCGGGGTAGTTCCTTCCCCGACATGTCCTCGAGGCTATAAGTATTGTTTTTGCAGATTTTGATAACCTTGAACGGGCTATCCCACTTGGGGTCCAATTTACCCACCGAGAGGGAAACTTCCACCTTCTTGGTCACCAAATCTCCAATTTGAAATGCCCGAGGATGGACATGGCGATTGTATGCCCGCCCGGTGGATGCACGGAAGTTATCCATCCTTCGCTTAGCAGCATGCCTTCTATCGTCGGCGAAATCAAGTTCGAACAGGCGAGCGTTGATGTTGGCGATTTCATCGAAGTGAGCCACCTGTGCAGAGGGGTGGAGCACTTCAGCAGTTCGAGGAGTAGTCCGGTAAGCCCAGAGTACGCCTGGGAGCTCGTCGGCCCAGTTGCCTTGAGCGTCGGCTAGGGCGGTCTTGAGTCCGTGGAGAAGTGTCCGATTAGTGACCTTGACTTTGTCCGTTTGCTTAAGGGTTCCCCACAGAGGTGAATTGCTGCTCGATCTTGAGGCTTGAGCACCATTCCTTCACCTGATGACTTTGAAACTGGGTCCCGTTATCGGAGATAATGACCCTGGGCAGTCCGAAGCGGCCGATTATGTTTTTCCAAATGAAAATTTTGACAGTCGAGTTAGTGATCTTCGCGACGGCTTCCGCTTCGGCCCACTTTGTGAAATACTTGATGGCGACAATAACGAATTTTCTCTGCCCGGGGGCCTGTGGGAACGGCCCGAGGATATCTATTCCCCATTGATCGAATGGCCATGAGATTTCAACATTTACCATGGGGGCGACGGGCTGGTGAACGAGGTTGGCGTGCATCTGGCATGTCCGGAATCTTCGGACAAAGTCGAAACAGTCCCGCACGAGGCCGGGCCAGAAAAACCCTGCTCGGGAGATTTTCTTGGCCAAGGATTGCCGTCCGGTATGGTTTCCGCAGCACCACTGGTGTATCTCCTCGATGACCTCCCGCGCCTGCTGTCTGCTTAAACATTGTCGAGGTGGCCCGTCAAAGCTTTTCCTGAACAGGCGCCCCTACCCGTCGAGGGCGTAGCGGGAGGCCTGTCGTCGGAGTCTTTTAGCTTCGACGGGATCCTTGGGGAGAATGCCATCTTTCAAATAGGCGATCAACTCGGCGATCCAATTCTCCGGGGATTCGATGACGAGCACACCCTGCTCTGTTCCGGATCCAATCAAGGGCGATGACGAGCTCAACATGGTTATACTCCTTTCTTTTGTCCCCTTCATTGAGCTGGCTATCTTCGACAGTTGATCCGCCCCGTCGTTTTCTGCTCGGGGGATCTGTTCGATCGTGAACCTGGGGAACTTCCCCTTCAACTTATGGATCTCATCGAGATACCTTGTCATTGATACCTCTCTGGCGTCGTAGTTCCCGTTGACCTGCTCGGCTACCAATTGCGAGTCGGTCAAGGCCACGAGTTCGTCCACGCCCTTGTCCAGAGCTATCTTCATTCCTGCGGCCAGGGCTTCATATTCTG
Source organism: Petrea volubilis (assembly GCA_026212405.1). Lineage (NCBI taxonomy): Eukaryota > Viridiplantae > Streptophyta > Magnoliopsida > Lamiales > Verbenaceae > Petrea > Petrea volubilis. The sequence goes on along the minus strand of CM047872.1, from coordinate 14,025,402 downwards.
CTTCGTTGTTGGAGACGGGGAACTCCAAGCGGATGGCGAAATCGAGCTCGTTGTTAAGCTCGTCACGCCGGGTAGACACCGGCTCCTCCTCCAAAATTCGTGGAGGACCCGTCGACCATGAGGGTCCAAGGCGCCTTGGGGTCGGCCGCCGGCCTCGAGGCCATTTCCACAACAAAATCTGCCAATACCTGGGCGTGAATGGCTGTGCGGGGTTGAAACTGAATATCGAATTCTCCAAGCTCGACGGCCCACTTTACCAGCCTACCAGAAACGTTAAGCTTAGTCAAGACTTGTCTCAACGGCTCGTTAGTCAGGACTATGATAGTGTGGGCTTGGAAATATTGCTTCAACTTTCGGGCAGAGTGGACCAAGGCGAGGGCCAGCTTCTTGATTTCCATGTAGTTCCGCTCAGGGCCCTGGAGAAGCTTACTCAAATAATAAACAGGGTAGTGGACCTGTCCGTCTACATGAACCAGGACCGAATTGATGGCGTTCGAGGATACCGCCAGGTAGGCGTAAAGGGGTCTCCCTGGAACGGGCTTCGCTAGCAAAGGGGGTTTGGTCAGGTAACTCTTTAATTCGACGAGTGCGAGCTGGCACTCCACGGACCATCTCCAGTTCGGAACCACTCTTAAAGCTTTGAAAAATATGAGGTTCCGATCTGCTGAGCGGGAGATGAATCTGTTGAGGGCAACGACTCTCCCTACCAACCTCTAGACTTCCTTCACCGAGGAATTGGCCTCGATCCCTCTATTGCTGATAATGTATCCGAGGAATTTTCCTCCCTGGACCCCGAACGTGCACTTGTTGGGATTGAGCTTCAGACCATACTTCCGCAATATGTCGAATGTCCGAGCAAGGTACCCAAGATGATCGGACTCCCGCTCACTGCGGACTATCATGTCGCCGACATAGACCTCGACGGTCTTGCCGATCTCTTCCTTGAACATAAGATTGACCAGCCTTTGGTATGTAGCGCCGGCATTCTTTAGTCCAAACGGCATTAGGAGGAAGCAGTACATCCATGTTGCAAAAACGAATGTTGTCTTTCCCCGGTCCTCCTCGGCCATGTAAATCTGGTAGTAGCCTTGGAAAGCATCCATCATGCTCATCAACTCGCACCCCACCGTTGAGTCGACAAGCTGATCAATTCCGGGGAAGGGGGTAGTGGTCCTTGGGACAGGCTTTGTTGAGGTCGGTGAAGTCGTTGCACATCCGCCAACGGCCGTCACCCTTTGCAACGATGACATCGTTGCAAAGCCATTCGGTGAATTGGATCTCCACGATGTAACTTGCCTCGAGGAGCTTGTTGACCTCCTCCTCAATGATTTGGTTGCGTTCTTCGCAAAATATTCTCTTCTTTTGCCACACGGGCCTGACCGAAGGGTCCACGTTGAGGTGGTGAACAATAACCTCGGGGTCAATCCCTGAAAAATCCGAGGCCTTCCACGCAAAGATATCGACGTTAGAGCGGAGAAATTCGATCAGCATGACTTCACTGTGCGGGTCCAGGCTCGTTCCGACCCTCGTGGTCTTGGTCGGATCTCCCTCGACGAGCTCGATTGTTCTGGACTCTTCCGCTGGCGTTATCTTTCCCTCTTTGAGCCTCTTCCTCTTCACTGGGTCGAGCTCGGAGGACTCGGGGATGTCAATGTGTGGAGCGTTTGCATTTTCGGGTCGGGGTGCCCGAACCTTCTTCCCTTCAACGGATGCCGTATAGCACTTCTAGGCGTCCAGAATCTGACATGTCACCTGCCCGACCCCAGCGAGAGTTGGAAATTTCATTTTCAAATGATATGTGGACACCACCGCCTGAAATGCATTAAGGGCAGGTCGCCCTAGGATGACGTTGTAAGTGAACGGGGCATCCACTATCAAGTACGGGATCATCAAAGTTTTCCTCCTCGGAGCTTCCCCCAGCGAAGTAGGGAGCTGGATCATTCCGAGGGGAACTACCTCGAATCCTCCAAATCCGACGAGGGGGGTTTACACGGGAGATAGTGCGTATTTCGCCAAATCCATTTTCGCGAACGTGCTTGCGAAATGACGTTGGCGAAACTCCCGTTGTCGATTAGAGTCTTAGCCACGGAGTAGTTAGCCTCGTCCAGGTTAATAACCATTGGGTAGTCCGGCGTATCCTCGAGGCCTTCTGTCTTTGGAATGTGCTCGAGGTCTCGATCAGAGAACTCGAGCAATCCGTCCACTGATGACCTTACCTCTGAGATGGCATTGACATGCAATCTCTCATGGTAGTAGCGCTCCTTAATATGATGTCGGGCCTGGTCGAGGCGCCTCTCTACATGCTTCCTCCTGCTCTTAGAATCTCCTCCACTTGGCCCGCCGGCGATGGTGTGGATCACGCCTCTGGTTGGGAGGTTATCTTGCACGGCGGGTTGCTTGTCGGCCCGTGTAGCCGGTGTGCGGTCTCTTCGGGGGGAGCGGGATCTTTCCCTCTTCGGGGACCCAGATTCATCGTCAGTAGAGGATGGGGAGTTGTGTCGGTGGCCGCCCTCACCCTTGTGGCCCTGCCCTTTCTTCCTAACGTATTTTTTGATTTCCGGGCAACCTGTGTTGATGAGGCGCTGTATTTCCTTCTTGAGGGCGTAGCATCACTCGGTGTCGTGGTTACTCACTTGCTTATGAAAAGCACAATATTTGTTTCCCCTCGGGGGGGCTCCATCTTTGTCCTGGATCTTCCTCGTCCTCTGGAAGATCGTAGGGTCGCTGGCATTGATGGTGGCGAAAATTTCCTTCCACGACATCCCCAACGGGGTGAGGTCGTTATCTTAACGGCGATCCTTTCTTTCCCTGGCGTCCGGTCTCCTTTTGAACCTCATATCCTCAATGTTCATGTACTGTTGAGCGATGGACATGACTTTCTCCATGGTGGCCGGGCGCTTTCTTGCCAAGTGGTCCGAGCACGCTTGATTTCGCATTGCTCCCATAATTACGTCGAGGAGGAAGTCCATCTGGACACTCTCGATCTTGAGCAGCTCGGTGTTGAACCGGTTGAATGAAGTCCCTCAAGGACTCATTGTCCCCTTTGCCGGATCTTGTGCAGGTGAGACGGAGGCAGCTTAGCCAAGATCTTCGTCTGGAAATGGTTGATGAACTTCATCGCCAAATCGGTGAAGCTTCTGATCGAATCGGGAGCCTGACGGACGTACCACTACGAGGCCACGCCTTGAATAGTCATGACCATCAATTTTGCTGTAAAATCATCGTTGATCATGTGCACACGCATGGCGTGCTTGAATTGTATGAGGTTCTCCTTGGGATCGGCTTCCCCATCGTATCGGGGTAGATCAGTTGGGATTCTGACCCCTCGAGGCGCTCGGGCCCGCTGAAGGTCGTGACAGAGGGGGTCTGTCTCATCGGGTGCAAAGTACCGCTGCGCCGATCCATATCCGAAACGGTAGGATACCTCATCGAGCTTTCGGTTAAGGTCTTCCATCCGGTGCGAAAGCTCCCCAACGTCATTACGGGACCTCTCCCCGCGGCGGACCTCGTCGATCCTCCACTGGATCTCTGTGGCCTGGTGGGAGATCTCCTCTAAGCGTTCCCTATGACTCCGGACGGGGATACCCGATGAGGCCCCGACGGAGGACTCGTCAACTTTCTCAACAAGACGAGGAGGTAGGGGCCGTCTTTCTCTTTGGGGCTCCCTTGTGGTGGGAGCCCGTTCGCGCACATGCGCGTCATCCCGCTCGGTGTCGGTTGCCCGAACACCTCACAGGGGGCGAAATTTCTCCCTCAGCGAATGAGGGTCCTCTGCGGCTGCGGCTGCGGCCGGGGCGGGAATTGGGTTCCCCCACCTGATTTCGCGCAAGAGCGTGTTGAACTGATCCGTCGTTATAACGACGAGGTTCTGCCCGACGGGAGGTGTGGGTGTTGCTCCGGCGACTTGCGGAACAGTTTGGGGCAGAGCGTTGTGAGGCTCCGGGATAGGATTGGTGGTTTGTGGGGCCCCCGTCTCCGTTCCAGTCTGTCGTGTGTTTACCATTTTCTCACTTGTTTGAATAGAGGCCCTTCCTCTAGCGCCAAAAATGATGTGGTCGGATTTGGTTCGCAGAACACGTCACTCCGAGCAAAGTTGTCGTCCGAGTATGAATGTCCAAGTCTTGTCCAAAGTCCGAGTAATGAGACGTGAATGCTGGTCAGGTCCTATTTTGCAAGGATGGAACACACGTGAGCCTAGCCGGATGTGTCTCCGGCAAAGACCCTCCGACGCTCAAGTCAGTAGTCGAGCAGGTGATCGGAAGGCAGTAATGTGCGTAAGAGTGAAATTAGCCAACTCACCCAATGAACAGTGACGTTGCACTATTTATAGTTAATTGGAAACGGATGGGCCGGACTAGGGTTAGACCGGCCTAGCCCTACTGTTCGTATAGGAGTATTCTTTGGCATGTGCCGGGGGCGCGTCGGGTACACCTGTTGTCAGAGACTGGGGCCACTTTGAGGATGGAATGGGATGCCCGTCGAGGATGTCGTAGCCTCGAGGAGAATAATGAGTCTAGGAGACACAATGGAGCCTGATCGGATTTGACCGATATGACAGAAACTGGAGCCTGATCGGAATGGGCCCGACACGAGGCGACTCAGGGCTGGAGGTTTGCGCTGAGCTGGAGTCGATGCTTGGGCTGAGCTGGCGAACACGTGGCCAGGGGCGGATTCGGCCACGTCACGTGTATTTTACTTTGTTTGTGGTTGCTGAGCAATTGGTGTAGCATAGTTAGAGTAATGGCCCTAAAGTTTACCGCTTACAGAAATTGAAATTTGAATTGAGTAAAATATTATTTTTAATCCCTTAACTAGGTTCTTATTCAACTTAAGTCTCAATAATTATTGGTTTCACAAATTAAATCTCATAAGGTAGAAGTTATATCATATTTTGTTCCATTTTCCCCCTTCCATTTATAAACTTAACTATGGCCATCATTAGATGACTTTAAATTAGGAACTAGTTTTTTAACCCATGAGTTGCATGGGTCGATAATTTGAAATTAAAAATAATTCTCTACATTTAACTTAAGATATAGTATAGATAATAAAAACTCTTCTATAGACATTACAAATCCAAAATGATTAATGAAAAAAATTATTGAATACAATTTAATTATTGAAATAATAAAAACATAAGAATTGAATTCAATAAAAACAATTTAATTAACTCATGCTTTGCACGGATGAATTTGTTTCCATTATAAGAATAAAGTATCACATAAATGGATATCAACTTTATTTATTATAAGAAATATAAAATGACAAAAATATATATGTAACAAAACTATGAAAAGTTTTAATTGAAAAGGTGTATTTATGGATATTAAAGTAAACATAAAAGAATATAAGCGATGAAAATAAATAGCAAATCATAGATTATAGCATCATTTTTAACGTCTTCTGAAAGTAATTTATCACAATACTTACTCTTGTAGATTTAAGTCACATTTTGAGCATAGATTTTGAAGAATTTTTTTTAGCATATAAAACTTATTATTAACTTTAACCGCATTTGTAATAATGTAGGAGGAATGCCTTTTACATCGTATATATTATAATTTTTTTAAATAATTTATATATGATTAAATAAAAGTAAAAAAAGTATCGTTGAGAAGATACTACTATGCATTAACTTTTAGGAATAAGGATACTCCATCTCTAGAGGTATATTAACAACTTTATACTTAAACCTTAATAATAGAAATAACAACAACAACAACAGTTATCTATTCAATATACAACAACCAAAAATTTCATAAAACGACTACAAATGAAATGTCTATAACCATTTCATAGACGTAATTTTTTTTTTCATTATAAGAATAATCTGTCACATAAATGAATATCAACTTCATTTTATTATAAGATATATAAAAGGACAAAAATATATATGTTACAAAATTATGAAAGAGATTTAATTCAAAAGGTGTATTTATTGACACTAAAGTAAATATAAAAGAATACTGACCATGAAAATAACTTGATTGAGATTTAACCATATAATCCTACTTATACATCAAATAGAATCATATCCAATGACAATGCGTTGCCACTTGGTGTAATGAATGTCATCTGACATTCTAGTTGTTCGGATTTCTTATTATCCAATTTTACTCCATTGGAGATAGTTATCTCAAAATCTAATTGTCAATTTTCATGCTTGAGAAAATATACCTAGTCATAACAAATTTCAAATTTAGAATAAACATTTAACTCATCTATCAAATATGCAAGACTTTTGATGATACGTAGGACACTATTAGTAAAAAAAAAATAGCTTAATTAGTTAATTTGAATTAAACTATAACATGTCATATTTTAGATTTTGGATAAATATTTAGATCCTTTTGAATGATTATGAATAATCATATACTTACACAAAATAAATCTAAAAAATACTATAAATATTGTAAATAATGCATTTTTCTAGTTTAATTTTTTAAATTTTATTATGGAAATAATTATGTCTCAAACGTTGTTATCCATTTTACCGTATACTTAGAAGAGTTAAAATTTAAAAATTTTAAAAATATCATAAATTGGACACTGTAGTTTATCATTTAAGTTTTTTGAAAATAATATATATACACTCTGCTCAAGCTGGGAGTGATCTCAATCCACTCTCCAACTTGCGGGGGATATTGACGTCATAATTTGTCTAATTTTTTTTGTGTTATTTATTTTTCCAGAAGTTAGTAGGCTAGCTAAAGTTTGTTTCTATTTTGATAATTAGGAGTTAGTTAGAGCTAATTGGCTTTTTTTCCGCCTTTTACATTTTCAGAAGTTAATTGTTTTTCAAGCACGAAGAAAGGGAATATATTGGATAGATGTCGCAATTGGGCGGGTTGGGTTGGGTTGGATTTGTGTTGGGTTATATGGGGTTGGGTTGAAGATGGGTTGGGTTGAAAATAGATTTAAAAAAATGGGTTAGAGATGGGTTGTGTAATAACCCGGTACTTCTAGGTGTGTCAAAAGTTAATTATATGATTAAATTATTTAGTGTTCTATGTGATTAAATTAATGTTTTATTATCTTATATGTGAAATGTGTGATAACTATTATGTTTGCATACCAACCATTGGATTTGATGTATATGCATATAAATCAATATATACATATATAATTCTATACATACATTTTTCAAAGTTATAATAATAGGTATTATTTGTAATGAAGTCATATATATAGTATTTTTATATGTTAAAGTATATGTAAATATAAATATGTATGTTTTCGAAATTATATGTATATCCTAGGTCATTTTGTATTTTAGATGATGTAGATATATATATATATATATACGCACTAATTGATGCTTAAATATGTATTATTTAAATGTTATATGATTAATTTCTATTGCAATAAATACCTTGCAATATATACCTATTTTTATTTACAAAACCCATAATTATTGGAATTATTTTCTACTTCATTTAGTAATTATAAAATGCATAAAATTCAAACACACACACATACATACATATATATATATGCATATACATGAATTTATATAGTTATATAAATAAGGGTTAGATTATTTTTCTTGATATTGCCATTTTCACTAAAATGTGTCATTTCACACTCTAATAATTATTTTGAAAATTATTTTTAAATACTAGGTCATAAGACTATGATTTATATATATATAAATATCTTACACTTTATATGTATATATTTTAAAGAAAATTCACATACATAAATGTATAAGATTATATTTTCATTTCTTTAGGCATTTTTCATCATAAACATTGGAAAAATTATATTTTGTGTAAAAATATCTTAAAAATATAAAAGAGGAGGGGGTGAACGAAATTTTATGTATATATATGTATAATATAAATATATGGTGTATATTATTACTTGCTCCCCAATTCTCCTTGCATTAAATGAATATTCACACATGTAAGAATTCTTCTAGATATGTTTATACATGTAAGGCTTAGATTAAACTAGATTATGAAGTGTGCATTTAGACTCACACTTAAGCTATAATTAGGTATTGAGTTGGGCATTGAGTTGGAAGATTTCATTTATTATAACCCTTAGTTGTAACCTTAGGTGGAAAGATAACAATAATTAGAAAATGACTTAATTATTTAATAATCTTATTTCTTAAGCACAACTACTATAAATAGGGGATACATTGGAGATTTGTTACTTCATTTTCATCACATAACACACACAAAATCTCGCCTAAAACACCCCACTCACACTTACCTTACCCTAAACACACAAAACACTTCATATTCATAGTAAATCTTCTACCCACATATATATATACATAAACCCTTCATTTTACATACTTATAACCCCATAAAACCCTCTCAAAAAAGGTAGAAGAATATTTAATTAAAGTAGGGACCTTACTTAATTTCATAAGTAAAGGTTCTACTTTAAGTTATAGATATTATACCTTATAGAAGTGAATGCTTCATATTTAATACAAGGTAGTGATTTCTCTTAATACATGAGCTAGTTTTCTTATAGTGTTAACATATTATTCTCCTATTAGGACATGGGATGTAACCACAAGTTGGTTACTATCTTAGTCCGAAAGGATTTCACGACAATTTAGCTAAATGCATGTTGTGTGTTCATGAACAATTGTGCTGGAAATTTGGGCGTTTCTGCTCGATTTATGTGCTGGAAAATTAGGATTTATGCTTGTCTATGGTTTATATATGTGTTTATGATTTTATTCATGTGTTAGAAGTTACAAATTCAGGGTTTAAAACTGAAAATTGGAGTTGTTTTCAAAGCTGGAAATTCTGCCCTCAAAACTGGAATTACTGTTCCAGCAGCTGAAAATCTTATTTTTCAAGGCTGGAATTTCGAATTTTACAAACTGAAAATTTATTTTTGAAAGGCTAGAAATTCCAGTGTGTAATTTTAGTATGTTTTAAGCTGAAATTCGAGTATTTCGCAAATTGAAAATTCTGTTCGCAACCTGAAACGTGCAAGCTGAAAATTATGTTCTATGCTGAAATTTTGTGCAGCGTGCTGAAAATCAGTGTGTATTGTGCTGGAAATTGTACTGATTATACTGGAAATTGTGTGTATATGGGCCCAAAAAAGTGATAGGGGTGGATGGGGCAGAGTTCGGCCGGGCGGCAACGGGCTTGCCGGTCTTAAACGTTCTCGCCATCCATCGTTGCCTAATCCCACCTTACATGGACGGAGTGTTCCATGTACTGAAGTGGGTCGTAGGAAATTCGGCATATGCCCGGGATATGACCACTGGAGTGTTTGGTTGGGTGGGAGTATTGGTTGGAATTGAATTACGGCACGGCGAGATAAGGTAGCCGCCCGTCGAGGTGGAAAACGGTAGAAAGTGTGCAATTTATGATTCTTATGAATCTGAAATTTTGTATGGTTTATATTGATGCAAGTATGTGAACATATGCATGCCCAAGTCACACACGCGCACCTTATGTGTTAAGTGAAATTGCTACTCAACGTGATTGTTGACGTTGTTAATATTTAATGTTTTAGCCCGACATGAGAACGAAGGTGTCAAGGAGGAGGATAGCGAGGGATGATTTCAAGCCTTTGGCTAGGAGAAGTCATAGACGAGTCTTTGTAATTGTATCATGTATTTAGGACTCTTATTATGTACTTGGTCTTTTGCTATGTAATAAAAGACTTTTAGGAAAAAAAAAAATTTACTTTCTATAATAAAAGTATTCATAGCATATTCCCATAACTAGCCAATGGTTTCGGGTCGTCACAGGTTGGGTTGAAAATGGGTTGGATGTGGGTTGTAAATTAGTTTGAAATGGTTCACAATGGGTTTAATGCGTCATTCTTGTATGTTTAATCAAAATAAAAAAAAATTAAAATTATCAATTCCTATACTCTTTGGATGGTTCTAGAATACTAAAATGAATTATAATTAAATTAAAAAAAATATTTTTTTTATTTATGGAGTAACCCGTTTAGAACCCAACATGAACCCATTACTAATCCATTATCAATCCAACTAGAACTCAATATCAACACCAACCACATCAAACCCAAGTCAACCTAGCTCATTTAAAAATGTATTGGACCCAATCCAACTTAACCTAAAACTATATGAATTGGGTTCAACCCACGAATCAAGAACCATTTTGCCACCCGTGATATTGGATAATAAATAGTGGTGCATATCGGAAAAAGAAAAAGTCTATATCTGTTTCTTTGTCCTGCAAGTTCAACTTTTGTATTTTCAATTTGTACTCTGTGTATATACTTGCTAACATCAAGTGCACAAATTAAACCGTCATATTTTATGAATTCCCCACTAGATATTTTATTTACACAAGAATTTAGATAGAACCTGCGCCACAAGAATTGGATGCGACTTTTAATTAAACCGTCATATTTTATGAATTCTCAACTAACAAACCACTTTCTCGAATTATAATTATTTAGATTTTTTTTTATTTTTGTATTTATTCTTTATCATATAATTTTATTTTACATAATTATTTTATTTTTAAATTATTATAATTTAATAAATTATTTCAAATAATTCTTAAAAAAGTATTCTTATTAAAGAAATTTAATAATATATTTATATTTTCACCCTAAAAAAATTTAACTACTAAATTGAAATATATATTTTTTATATTTTGCACACACGTAGAGTGTACGGTGTTGCTAGTACTATTATAAAAACAAAGCTATTTTTGTTTCACAAATAGCGGTTATTTATGTGATTATACAAAATTTGCCCTTTAATTTTATGTGAAATAAATAGAGATATATAAAATTGTGGTTAAAATTGAAAATTCACATAAAATTAATTCAATTCGGATACCAAATTTTGATGTGCCAATTTTACCCTTTTAATTAGTAAATACATGCAATAAATAAGCAAATAAAAAGGTCAATATTGTAATGTTACATCCAATTTAAAAAACCCATGTTCTCAATCCACAAACCACTTTATCTAATTACAATTACTTGGCTTTTTTTCTTTTTGTGTTTATTCTTTATCATGTAATTTTATTTCATATAATTATTTTATTTTTAAATTATTATAATTTAATAAATTATTTCAAATAATTCTTAAAAAAGTATTCTTATCTATATTATTATAAAAAGATACAAAATTTGGCAAAAAGGGGCGACGTGAAGGAGCTTGCATTTGGATGATTGTGGGGATCGTATGCATGGTAATGTTGTCCTTTTTGCTTGTCCAAGAAGAACAAAGAAAATTCCGTGGTATATTTTAGTATTAGTGCATTTTTCTTGAACTTCATTGGTTTTTTCTGCCGATAAGATGAATGGGTGAGGATAGGTGGAAAATGGAGAGAAAAATAGTTGGAAATATAGTGGTTGGCTTAGCGTGGAATAAGCAGTCGAGTTTATTAGCTAATAAGCGACATGCCACATATTATGGGTACAACTCTCCCGATTTTCCGTTCGACAACCATATTATCAATCTAATTTCATTCAATTTCTAGCAAAATTGCTATTTATGATGCAAACTATCCTTAATGTCTCAAAATTTTCAAATTTCATATCCCATAGTTAAAATTGAGTAAGTTAGTGTCCCAAAATCGAAGAATGTGCAGTATACTATCCAAAATTTGTATTTTTACCATTTATGTATGCATGTTTTCGAGGCCAGATGGCTCAAAGTGGATTGATTCCTTTGATTTTGCTACAACAGGTGCAAAGTCCAATGGTGGTAGCAACTTTAAAGTTAAAAATAAAATTGGTTGACGCAAATCATGACCAACTGACAAAAGGGGACAAGAATTACATCTACTAACTCATCCGTCACGCGTAAGGCCCCCATATTCAAAAATTCTCTCTCCTCAAAAAACTCTCTCTTTTGTTGCCCTAAGCCTAGCTGTCCGTGGCCCTCATAGCCGAACCCCAGCCACTGGACGGTGGCGGTGACCCTATTGGACGATTGATGATTGGCCGGACATATGTTGCGACGGTTGGACCTTATCCGACCGACCCTTTATTGCCGGACGCTAGAGAAAGAAAAAAAAACTTTGATCTCTCTACGTTCTTGCCCATTGGCATGATTGCGGACTTTAACGGTGAACCATCCACTGTCTTCTCCAATGCCAATTGGTAGAAGCTATGCCAGCCGTTCTAATATGTTTTGGTCGGCAAATTCTCGCATGGACATCCTCCGATCAGCACTCTCTGATTTAATTTCGGACACATGAAACTTAAGCGCAGGTTCCGGTTATTCTTTTTTGATGATACGCATCTGTGTATTCACTTGTATGATCACGATGATTATGCTCGTCTCTTTATGCGGGAAGTTTAGCACTTCAATGGTTTTTCGATGAGGATCTTCAAGTAGGATCCTGATTGCGTTCCTAGGATCGAATCGCCAATTTGTCCCGTGTGGTTCAAGCTTCACCACCTGCTACTGTATTTGATTCCAGTGCATGGCCTATATACCATCGCCAAGTGCATTGGGACCCCTGTTCGAGTTGATGAGGCCAATGTAGATTGTTTACATCCTCGGGTTGCTAGGGTTTGTGTGGAGATTGATGTCACAAAGTCGATCAAGCACTCAGTTTGGGTGAAAGACGGAGATAAGATTTACCAACAACCTATCGAGTACGAGGGAATACCAGAGTACTGTCATCGGTGCTGGCGAAGGGGCTATACAGTCCGTGATTGTTTTCATCCTGCGGAGGGTTTGAAGGATAAGGATCTTGAAACAAACCCTAATTTGGTGGACAAGTACTCCAGAGACTTGAGGAACAAGTTAACTGCTAAACAACAGGCAACGGCCGCACGGACTTAGCCTCTGCCAGCAACTATCAAGTTCGCGGAAGATGTCCCTCAAGACCCGGAAGATATTTTGTTGACCAGCTATTGCAAGAAGGGTTCAAGCGGGGTTAAGAGTTGCTTAAACCGCATCGAGACGCTCCTCTTGCGAATTCAACATCCAAGAACGAATGGACGGAGGTTAATTCCAAGTCATGGAAGGACAAGGGTAAGGCGGTGATGCATGATGAGAATTTGGATTCGGATTAGGGAGTGGCTTCTCGTCTTCTGAACAACAAGTTTTGTTCCTTGGCTACAGAGGAGTCTGAGGATGAAGGGGTTGAAGAGGTTGGCGAGACTTTACAGCAATGACAGACTTCTGATTTTTCTCAAGATGTATCAACCCAAGCGGAGAGTATCCCGCGGAAAATTACACAAGATGACGATGCAGTTGATGATGCAGTCGAGGACATTGTTGATCAAGATTGAGCTATGGTGTCACGGAGGGAAGTCGAGGACATCGTTGATCATGATTGAGCTGTTGTGTCATGGAGGGAAGGAGAGGATCCGCGTACGAGGGACCTCGCACTTGAGCACCTGGACAGTGTACCGGTTCCACAGGGTAGCCCATTTGTGCACAATCCAACCACTGACTTGAGTTGCATTGAAGAGAATGTTACAGTCGTGCCTCATTCACTTGTTTTGGACCCCATTGAACTGATTGTTGGGAAGGATGGTGCGGTAACATCACAGACCAAGGTTCGCGATATACATGGTACAACTAGTGGTGGCCAACTTCCACCGAAAAAATCTTCTACAAAGCCGCATAATGATGCTTTCCTTCATTTCATGAGGAGTAAAGCTAAGGTAAATGACTCCTCCCATAGTTCTTGATGATTAGTTGTCTTATCTGGAATGCACGGGGTGTTGGAAGCCCCACGAAACATCGATATTTATTGGATTTGAAAAAAAGGAATAAGTTGTTGATTTTAGTGATCATTGAGCCTAAAATTCGATTAGATGAAAGATATATGCTTGAGAAGTTGGGATTTGGGGGTGTCCATGCGAACCCCACGAATCATATTTGGTTATTTTATGATGTTAACCTTGGGGTGGAAGTTTTGCTTAATGAGGCTCAGCTCATGCACGTTAAAGTTACATCTGGCTTATTGGTGAAACCTCTTTTTTGTTCGTTTGTGTATGGTCGCCACAATCAGATCCAGCGTAAGCATCTTTGGAAGGCCATGCAGTCTCTTGCTATGCTTGACCCATGGTTAGTTGGGGGTGATTTTAACGTGGTTCGTTCTGTGGACAAGTAGAAAGGATGTTCCCCGGCACAATTTGGTTCTATTGAAGACTTCGCCACTATATTGAAGGTTGTGGTCTTGTTGATTCGGGTTTCGTGGGGAGTTAATTCACTTGGAATTGTGGTAAATGTTGGGAGAGGCTAGACCGTGTGTTAGTCTATTCGGGTTGGATTGATCTTTTTTTGGATTTTCAAACTGAACACCTCTCAAGATATGGTTTTTGATCATTCGCCTCTTCTTGTTGCTTTGATGCCTCCAGGAGTGACAGGTCCATTATCTTTCCGGCTCCAAGCTATGTGGACACGACACCATGCTTTTTCATGAGGCTGCTAAAGCTAACTGGGACTCCCAATTGGCTCATTTGGTATGATCAAGTTGCAACGAAAACTTGTTCGAATGAAGCAATTTCTTAAAGAGTGGAATCGGGAGGTATTTGGTAATGTTTTTGATAAAGTGGAGGAAGCTAGAAAATGTGTTCAGGAGAGGGAGAAGCTTTATGACTCGGATCCCTCAGATACTAACCTGATGGAGATGAATTGGGCATAAGCGGTCCTTAATCGAGTATTGGCTATGGAGGAGGATTTTTGGCGCCATAAGTCCTCCACTCATTGGGTACAAGATGGGGAACGCAATACACAATATTTCCATAATATCATCAAGCTACCAAGGCTCAAGAGCTGAATTTTTAATATCCAAGTAGAAGGACGGGAAATTGACCAACCTGAGGACATTAAGGCATCAACTGCTGTCTTTTTCCAACAGCTCCTTATGAAGGATGATGGAGTTATCTTGAATGCAGACTTTACGCACATCCCGCGGTTAGTTTCGGAGGAGGACTCAGCAGCCTTATGCGTACTTCCTACTCGGGAGGAGGTCCGACGGGCTTATTTTGCCTTCTTTTTAGATTCTGCTGCTGGTTTTTTACCAACCCTATTGGGATTTCATCGAAGATGATGTCTGACGCTGTTCATGATTTTTTTGTCGGCACTCCTATGCTGAAGGCTTTTATATTTACTACGATTGTGCTTATTTCGAAGAACGAGGCACCAACTACATGGGCGGATTTCAGGCCTATTAGTTTATGTAATGCCTCGAATAAAATCATGATGAAGCTGTTACATGATAGATTGGCAGGATTGTTTCCACCGCTTATTTCGCCGGCACAATCTGGTTTTCTGGCAGGTAGGGCTATTTTGGATAACATTTTGCTGGCTTAGGAACTTGTATGATTGATTAATAATAAGATAAAGGGTGAACGGGTTGTCTTGAAATTAGATATGACTAAGGCTTATGACAGAGTTCATTGACCTTTTCAGCTTAATATGTTACGATATTTGAATTTCTTATAACAATATGAAGCCGTCTCTGGCAGCTCATTAGTAGGCAGAAGAGCACATTTGTTCTTTCGAATCGGTGTTCTCTTGGGAAAATCAGACGGATACAGTGGATCATGGGATACACACGGACGACGTTCCCTATACGGTATCTTGGAGTGCCACTTCATGTTGGGCGCAAGAAAATTAGCTTATTCACTCTACTGATTGAAAGCATGCGCGCTCGGATTCTTGAATCGGAGAAGGTGGCTCTTAATTATGGAGGAAGGTTGGTCTTGCTTAAAAGTGTATTATCTTCTATGCCTTTGCATCTTATTCAAGTGCTAAAGCCTCCAAGGGATGTTATTGATTAGGTTGAGAAACTATTTAATCGTTTCTTTTGGGCATCTTACGGCGGACAGCCGTGAATATATTGGTGTGCTTGGCGGGACCTTTGCTATCCAGTGAGCGAGGGAGGTTTGGGTGTACGGGGCTTGAGTGAGGTCATTGACAGCTTCTCTTGTAAACGTTGGTGGAGATTTCATCAACGTTAATTGTTATGGGCGCAGTTCCTTCATGCCCAATATGTTAAGGATGGGCATCTGATGTGTGTACAGGAAACCCGAAATGATTCTACTGTTTGGAAGCGCATGTGTCGAAGTCGACACTTGATCGAATCGGATCTCGCATGGTCACTAGGGATTGGAACAACGCAATTTTGGCATGACAGTTGGCTTAATGATCCTATGGACTCAGTTTCAGAATGATCCTATGGACTTAGTTTCAGAATTCATGATCCAGGGTGCATGGAATGAGGATAAGCTTAAGATGTTCCTGCCACTAGGACTTGTGGAGCAAGTTGTCCAAGTCCCACTTGATCTGAATAATAGTGATCGTTTGATTTGGAAAAGGGGCGAACATGGGGATTTTTCAACAAAGCAGGCATGGGAGCTTGTGCAACCTGCTCGTGTGAAACTCTCTCTCTTTGAAGCTTTATGGTGTTGAGAGTTTGCTATCAAATGTCTCCATCTTCATGTGGAGGCTTCTCAAGGACTGGCTTCCCTTGGACTCCTGCATACAACACAAAGGGATTCAACTTGCATCAAAATGTTACTGCTGCTACAAGAATGGAATATTCTAAAGCATTCGCTTCTGAAAGAATTTGAACTAATTGTGCCACAGTTGAGCGTTTCTGTCCAATCGCTACATAGACACAATACAATGTCTCACTCTCAGAGGTGGCCTTTGAGTTCAATTGCTTTTGGTTTAATATGGTATCGATAGCAATAGCTGTTTTTCCAGTTTGTCGGTCCCCGATTATAAGTTCTCGTTGACCACGACCTATAGGAACCAGGCTATCTACCGCTTTTAACCCTGTTTGCATAGGCTCGTGCACAGATTTACGTTCAATAATTCCAGGGGCTTTCACTTCGACACGTCTTCGCTCGTGAGCGCTTAGTTCTTTGTGACTCTATTTGGCGTTACACTTCCGGATACTACTCAGGTGTCCTTATGGCTTCAGGCTTGGCGCGGAGATCGCAAAGACGGGCATCTTCTGATCATTGTTCCCGTCCTTATTTTCTGGCATCTCCGGGAGGCTCGGAACAACTGCAAGTACAGGCAGCAGCGCATCATCTCTTCTATTATTGTGCGCAAGGTGTGGAGGTACATCTATCTTTTGGCGAAGCTTGGCAGATTCACGGACAGGCAGTGGTTTTTCTTTGTCTACTTGTCGAAGCCGCGGATACCGAAACCGGTTCTTGTCAAATGGATGAAATCGGGCACCCAATGGTTAAAATTGAACACAGATAGAGCTGCTAAACGTGCTTTGGCCGTGGCGGGAGCGGGCAGTGTAGCACGGGATCATCATGGGAACGCTATTTTTGGTTAATACGCTTACTTGGGGGATGTTACGAACTCCTGTGCGGAACTTTAAGCTACATTTGAGGGCCTACGACTTGCTGTGGAGAGGATTTCATAACATATAGCTGGAGATGGATGCTCGAGAAATGCTATATATCATTCGTGGCAGCGGGACTGTAGCATGGTCTATTTGTCCTTTGGTTACTCGAATTCGGCGCCTTTCACAATCAATAAACTTTCAATGTTCACATATCTATCGGGAGGGTAATATGGCAGCGAACTTCTTGGCAAACATGGCTTGTGAAAAAAAGGAGACGGCAGTTTTGAGTGCAATAGCTTTACCTAAACATCTTCAGGGCATACTCCGGCTAGACAGGATTGGCTTGCCTTCATTTCGCAATGTTTAGTATAGATTGTCGTATGTTTCTTCAGTTTTTTGAGGTTCTTTAATATTTTCCACTATAATTTGCTTTAAGCTTGATCATAATAAAGGGGGGGGGGGGGACTTTGAAACCCCATGGCAGGATGCCAGTTTCTTCTTAAAAAAAAAATTCACAGAAAGGGACAAGTATACTTGAGCGAGGATTAGATCTTCCTACTATGCATGACCAATTTTTGTACACGTGTCATCATATATGTGGAGTTGGGTATCTGGCAAAGTGCCTCGGATCAACCAAGCTCTATATTCTTCTTTGTATGTAGAAGGTCGGGCCTGGCTAAGTCTAGTCTTCAAATCCTAGGAAAAGGACTTCGCATGCTCAAACAATGACATGAACTCAAAGCAAAACTAAGGATTCAGTTGGGTAGACCGAACTGGTGTTTTCAGTTGTTGAATTGAGTATGGTAATGTAATAATTTTATTTTTTTTAAATATTTTTTTCGAAATCATCAATTCAAATCTAACTGCCCAATTGGGTAGCATGACCGACTCCTTACCAACGACAAGTCCTTAATTACCAATTCAATTTTTTTGTCAAACGCTGGATATAACTTCCAATCTTTGTTCAAATAAAACAATTGTGTAAATTGCGAGACGATGCTACGAAACAATAACTATATAAAGTTTAGGTAATTCAAAATTAATAACATTGGTCTCTCTCTCCAATCACTTCGGCCATTGTCTCCATCGCCTTATGCTCATTCTTTGCACCATTGGTTTGGGATTTTTTACTTCACTGTCTCGAGAAATAGATGACTTGTGGCAAAAGATACAAAATTTGGCAAAAAGGCGTGACATGAAGGAGCTTGCATTTTGGACAATTGTGGGGATCGTGTGCATGGTAATGTTGTCCTTTTGCTTGTTCTAGAAGAGCAAAGACATTTCCGTGATAAATTTTAGTATTGGCGCATTTTTTTGAACTTTATTGGTTTTTTCCTTTTTAATGTGTCAATTTTACCCTTTTAATTAGTGAACACATGCAATAAATAAACAAATAAAAAGATCAAAATTGTAATATCACATCCAATTTAAAAAAACCCATGTTCTCAACCCACAAACCACTTTCTCTAATTACAATTACTTGGTTTTTTTTTCTTTTTGTGTTTATTCTTTATCATATAATTTTATTTCATATAATTATTTTATTTTAAATTATTATAATTAATAAATTATTTCAAATAATTCTTAAAAAGTATTCTTATAAAAGAAATTTAATAATATATTTTTATTTTCATTCTAAAAAAAGTTTAAGTACTAAATTGAAATATATATTTTTTATATTTTTCACACGTAAAGTGTGCGGTGTTGCTAGTATAATATTAAAAGAATTGCAATTCTAGTCTTATTTTACTAGAATCCAACGATTATGCTGATGTGTCAGTATTCGACAGTTACGCATTAGTAGCATGTGGTGTCACATAAGCATAATCACCCGATTCTTGAGAAATCAGACTAAAATTGCAATTTTTTTTAAACAACTTGGAATAAAATTGAAATTTGACAAAAAAGGTAGGATAGAAATCCAAATAAGATTAACTTGTCGAACCAATTTTGCATTTTTCCTCGATCTTGCTCAAAATCCATAGCTGAAAAATAAAATTTCATTCCATCATAGAGACAAGATGGAAATTAGTAAACAAAATTACGACCCCCGAAGGGTCATTGTCCTAGCCCCTCCTGCCCAAAAAATAGCGTATTGATGATACGAATTACAGTTCAGTATTACAAATAATGTTGTATCTACGATTCATATTTCCCAATAAATTCCAAATATATAACTCATTTACTTAATTATATATAAATCACACATACTTGCTTAATACCTATGACATATTTTGGTCCGTATAAATGATGCAACATGTTCAAATACATAGATGCTGAGTCTTAGAAGTGAGTTGGCCAACTGCTTGTGGAGAAATGATCAACAACCATCACTGGAATTCACAGAATCGCCATCATTTTTCATTGGAAAACAATCACCAACTATGTGAAACGTGGTGTACTGGGCATGACTTACAAAAATTAATTCATCTGATTCAACAGTCTCTCTACTATAGTACTATAAAATTTTGGCATAATCATAATCTTCTTCGCTAGATCAAAGATGGTAAAAATGGAAAGAAAATTTGCAGTAATATTATTGATGGTTATAGCCACGATGAATATCGCACCTTCATCGGCGTCATCCTTAGTTACGTTCGTATTTGGCGACTCGTTGACAGAAGTGGGGAATAACAATTATCTGCAGCTCTCGCTTGCAAAATCGAACTATCCACACTATGGCATCGATTACTCCGGTGGAAAAGCCACGGGAAGATTCACCAATGGAAGGACCATCGGCGACTTTATTTGTAAGGACCAAACTATATTTTGCCATTCGAATTATGTGCATTTTTAGAATTATTTGTTGTGTATGTTAAAATTTAGACAATATGTATTTTTGTAAGGTAACTCTCACTTTTAATCCCACAAGTTAGTTTTTATTTATTTTTTGGGGGGAAAAAACAATTTGCTTTTCGAATTATGCCCGTTTTTACACTTTTCTATATAATTTTTTTTTGTTATACTTTGTAATATGAATTATTCAATTTTTTACACTTTACCCACTATAACCTATTTTTGGCCCAAAAATTCATCAAAAAATGGACAATATTAGACATGTCAACCTCCCCATTCAATCTTTAGATCAACATTAGTATCGAATAAAGAGTTATGTGCCTATTTTTTGATGTATTTTTGCATCAAAAATTAGTTCCTGTGGGTAAAGAGTAAAAATCTGATAGTTCATATAACAAAGTGTAATGAAATTTTTTTTTTATAAAAAAATATAAACACAAGCATGATTTGGGGAGCAAAGTGTGTTTTTCCCTTTATTTTTATCAAATTAGTTACAAACTTTCAAATTTAGACGCACAACTTTTAGTTATTTTTTTCAATAAGTTAATTCTTTTCTACTTTTTGTTAATAGTTTAATGTTAATATACATGAGCAAGGCACAAAATTTTATGTACCGAGCTTGCGAGCGAAAAATTGTCTCGGTAGCCACATGGTTGCTTGTGATTTTTGCCTTTCAAAAATGCAAAAATAAAAGGTGGAAGAAGACTAAAGTGTGAAGAAAAATGGAAGATATGCATTGAACTAAATTTGAGAATTTGTAATTGATGGGACAAAAAACCAACAAAGTCTTAAGTTGTGGGATTAAAAATAAGATTTTCCCCATTTTACACCTTGCAATGTATTACAATTTTTTTTTGTAGGACACAAAGGCAAAATTCTATTACACAACTTATCGAAATTCGGACACATGACTTTATACCGCTCAACTCTAGTTTCAAACGAAGATTTATCATCCAATCAACCATACTTGTTTCACAATGTTTTACATCATATGATAAAATCTAAAACTATACACACACACACACACACGACAAGGTACAAGTACATGCATAGTTTGTAGGGATGGAATCAGATTTTTTTTTTTGGGGAGAGGGCAAGGTTAAGTTTCTGTAAAATAACAAAAAGATTTTTATAATTTAGGAGGACGAAATTCAAAATTTTTATAGAAATGTATGTAAATTTTAGTTCAATATAATAAATTTGAAGGGGGATGATCGCCCCCCCTCCCCGGCTTAGTCCCTGATAGTCTGGATGGTAATTTTTAATTTAAAAAAAATTTGTATTGAACTCAAAATAGTTTCAAATCATATATTATCTCTACCCGCAATAATTTGGAGGGTACAATATTTTACATTTGCAAACCTTTATAATGTTCAGAAAATTATTGTACGATGATCATTCTTCTTTTAAAAATAATTTCAGCTGAGAAGCTTGGGATCCCATCACCACCTCCATATCTTTCGTTGTCACCAATTGATGATGCAATCTTGAAAGGGGTCAACTACGCATCCGGTGGAGCTGGAATTCTCAACGACACTGGCCTTTACTTTGTAATATTTTCGTTCGCTATTAAAAGGAAAAAAAAAAAAACTTCATTTATTAACATTCATGGTTTATTTGTATGAATGTATGCCAGATAGAGAGGCTAACGTTTGACGATCAGATAAAGAACTTTGAGAAGACAAAGCAATCCATTAAAGCTAAAATTGGAGATGAGGCAGCCAACAAGCTTTGCAATGAAGCTGTCTATTTTATTGGATTAGGTAAGTCGAAAACACTTTAGAAACAAAGATATCATAAGATTGATTATGTTTTCATTCTCGTATTTTATTCTAATTGGATATATATATATATATATATATTCGTATTAGTTTTTACTAGTATAATTGTCATGTTAAATTACTAGATTGAAAATACTATTTAAAAGTAATACCGTTCACTTGCTTCTTATTGTTAGATTCAAAATAATATTTAACTATAATAGTGGTATTTTGTGGACTACATTCATTGCCTTGGGTTAAATCAATTAAATAATATTGGAATAAAATGTTACCATTTAATTTGTTTTGGGTTTTATTATAAAAATGAAATAGAGTTACATTTTTATGAAAATGGGACAACTTGCCCTATTTTTAATTCAAGAAAAATTGAGCATAAAATATATGATTTGTTTGTCTCATTGCAATGCAACGGATTTTATTTCCACAACGAGACACTCTCTGTTAAATACAATGTTTTGAAAATTATATCGAACAAAATCAGTGGCCTTACTGATTACTGATTCAACTGGTTTGACTGCTGATTTAAACTGGTGTGATGTCATAAATAAATAATAATTATTATATTAATTTTTAATATAAAAATTTTATAAATACATTAAAAATTAGAGAGACCAATAATAATTAAAAAAAAAAAATGAAGCAAGTTTGTTGCCATAATTCTACTCATTCTTCTCAATTACAGCTTAATTTTATAATAATAACTAATAATTACTCAGAAAGATCTACTATATAAATGCTTTTGCAACTCTAAATATTGTATTTGTTCATTTTTTATGTTAGCATATTAACTAATAAAGAAGAAAATCACTTTACAATGTTCGAATATGCTTTTATTTGAATAAATAACACTAATATTAAAAGTTAAGGAAAAACAATAAAAAATTCTTAAAATAAAATTTTATATAAAAAACACCATCAACATAAATCCATAAAAAATATTCATCACATATTTTAAAAGGTTTCTAGTAAATTTTATATGATTTATACCAAATGAGATGAGATGTAATTGAAAGTTCAAACTTTTCAATATGTTTTTGAATCGCGCCGCTAGAAGCTTAGAAGAGAAAAATAAAAAGAAAAAGGAAAATCAAATTATTGTAAAAGGAAATCAGTTAGAGAAAGAAAATGTCAATCAATGATTAGTTTAATTTAAATAGTGTCTCTTTCCCTCATCCAATTATTTTGCACCAAAGGATTTCTACAAAATATTGACACAGAAGAGGTGGCAAGAGAGGGGTTTTTTTTTTCCCAATTATATTTTCATGTACACACAAATTTAATGCACAAAATAAAAAATAAATTTACAATATCCACTTTTGGAATAAACTTTCAGGTAGCAACGATTATGTGAACAATTATCTACAGCCATTTTTAGCCGATGGCCAACAGTATACACATGATGAATTTCTGGAAATCCTCATCTCCACCTTGGGCGAACAACTCATGGTAAATGGCAATCTTACCCCTGTTGTTGTTACATAACAATGTACAATATGGAGAAATTCTTATCCGTATCGGGTTCGGCCATACCATGACTAATTAAGTGGTGAGTGTTTTACACTTGCAATGTGATTGGTATGCAGTTTAGGGAGAGTGACCAATCACATGACAAGTCTATTAACACTTGCTATATGATTAGTTGAGTGCGGCCAAGCCGGGTCTGGGCAAGAATTTTCCGTACAACATGCTTTGTTTTTTTGGTTACAAAAGACATCCAGGCAATTGTTAAAACATTGTGCTTCCAACTACGGGCTTATTTAATTTTTTTTTTTTTAAAAAAAAAAAAGGAAAAGTAAAAGTTAAAGCAAACATGATGTTGATGCTGAGAAAAAAAAGTAATTTGTGCAGAATCGTTTTTTTATTTCTTTTTTTTTTTTTGAAAGAAAAAATGCAAACACCCTCTTAATACGTTGTCGCACGCTTCTTCTTTTCTTTTTTTCCCTTTTTTTTTGCAGAAAAAAAGAAAAAATAATAATGATGTTGTGATTGTTGCTAAGCTGGTAAATGTTGTAATAACAGAGGCTTTACCAAGTTGGTGCAAGAAAGATGGTGTTTCATGGTCTTGGACCACTAGGATGCATTCCCTCACAAAGAGCAAAATCACGCCGAAGACAATGCCTAGCCCAAGTCAATATATGGGTCCAGCAGTTTAACTCCAAAGTAGAGAAGCTGATTGCCACTCTAAATGCCCACCTCCCATCCTCACACTTGATATTTGTGGACACTTATTCACAAATACTAGATTTGATCGATAACTCCTCTGCATACGGTAAGCTGATTGCCACTCTAAATCCACATGCAAAAAGGAAACACACATACGCTCTCTCTCTCTCTCTCTATATATATATATATATATATATATATATTGTAAAGTTTTCTCTTATATCGCATCTACTCGAAAACTAAATAAATAATGTTATATTATGGTGTTCGAAACATAAATCCACCTCTCTCTACTATTATATAATTTTGATGTGTCACCGCTAATTCTAATATAATGTCTTTATTTGAGTATAAACCCTAAGAAATTAAATAATTTTCCTCCTAGGCCGCTGTCACACACACACACATATATATATATTAATTGATAATTTTTTACAAGTTTATTAAAAACAAAAAATGTGGTTAAACTGCTACATATCAATAACGACAATAGAAACTTGGCTATAAATCATGGTGACATATTTTGATTTTCACTCGAATATTACTATCCACATGTTGCTATTTTCATTATAACTTAATAAACATCGATAACGACAGAATAAAGCTACACATTGTCACTTAATTCATATATTACTATTATTGATGTGCTTTTCACTTCATAATCTATTCTTTTGTCATTAATATGACGTTCATTTTTTTCCGCATGTGCGGTTGAGCTGATCATCTTCTTTGCTTTATTTTTTAATCTAGGTTTCAAGGTCTCCAACACGTCATGTTGCAGTGTAGACACGAAACTAGGCGGGCTTTGTTTGCCTAACTCAAAGCTATGCAGCAACCGCAGTGACTATGTGTTTTGGGATGCTTTTCACCCTTCCGATGCTGCGAATGCTGTGCTTGCGCAACACTTGTTCGACAGCATATTTTCTAAGTCCCCTGCCCCTGCCCCACAGCCTTCCCCTAGAGAGTTAATTGTGAGCAGACTCCAATAGAATAGTAACGTTATTAAGCTTTTATTTTACTAGTCAAGTTATACATGATTACAATTATGAAAAAAAATAGAGTTATGTATAATTACACAGCCCTTCTTGATGTCTTTCTTGAGCTAGAATGGAATAAAAGGTTGAATAAATTGTATTGGATTTTCAACTAACACGAAGATTCTTATTCTCGTTTGTATTCTAATCTTTTATTTCATGACTATGACAAGTTAACTTATATACAACTCTTTTAGAAGGTGTTTGGCTGAGCTCATAAGCTCCCCATAACATTTGATAAAATGTTTAGAAGATTATAAGATGTCATAGGGGGTTTTGGCAAAATTTTTAGGGAAGGAGGAGCTTATAAACTCCTAGCTAAAATAAGAGGAGCTTATAAACTCTTCTTAGAAAAGTAAGGAGATATTGGCTTATTTTTTTAAGATCCTATCAAATTCTTTTATTTTCAATCAATTTAATTACAAAATTGTCATTACTAATAATATTTTATAAACTACACCCATCGTATTTATCCAAACACTTTAATAGCTTATTTTTATACTAAGATCTAGCATTTGTTGAGAAATGAAAAGATTATGAAAAGTCAAAGAGTCATTCATGGTGGTGGCAAAACGGTTAGGAGTTACAAAAGTTATTTCATATTATTAAATTTGTAACATATGAAATTAGTATTCTAAGAGTCATGTCATTCACTAGGAGACTAGTGTAAATAGTGGTCATGTATTAGGCATTTTGTGTGAGTGTGGTGAAGTGAATGTGTGAGTGAGTGAGTGAAAGAATTACAAGAGTAAAGGAGTTGTAAAAGTGTTTGTTAGTAAAGTTTGAGTGAAATAGAAGTGTCGATTGAGTACAGAAAAAAATTGTGTGTTCTTCTCTCCACTTTCCCTCTCCTAAATTTGAGTACTCTTCTACACCACCCCACCACGTTTCCGCAACAAAGTGGTATCAAAGCTACGTTGAAAACCACGTTGATAGCCACGTTGAGATGGCAACCACAGGAGTTTTTCCATTCCCAAAGCTCACAAAAAAAATTATGAAAGATGGAGTATCCAAATGAAGGCATTCCTTGGAGGCCAAGGTGTTTGGGATGCCGTCAAAGAGGAATACGAAGAGCCTGCAGATTTAGCAACTGCAAGTAGAGAAGAAAAGAAAAATGCAAAGGAGGTCAAGGTAAGAGATCAAAAAGCTCTCTCGTTCATTCAACTTGCGATGGATGACAATATTTTTGAGAAAATTGCACAAGCCAATACTGCAAAGAAATCGTGGGACACTCTAGCCAATACTTCCAAAAGTATTGACAAGGTGAAGAAAGTAAGGTTACAAGCTTTACGAGGTGAATTTGAGTCATTGCAAATAAAGGAAAATGATGTAATTTTTGACCATATCTCAAGAGTACTTTTGATTGTAAACCAACTTGAAAGCAATGGTGAAAAGAAAGAAGATGCCCGAGTTGTTGAGAATTTACTTCGGTCTCTTAATTCGAAGTTTGATCGTATCGTTGTTATCATAGAGGAGTCCAACGACGTGGACGAAATGAAAATTGATGAGTTAGTAGGCAAATTACAAGTCTACGAAGAGAAAATGAAGAAGAGATCTAAAGAGCCAATTGAACAAGCTCTCCAAGCCAAGATGAAGCTCCACGAAAAGAAAGACGATGTCGACAGAAGCAATCGATGAAGTGGCCGCTCACTTTATCGCGCTCGCGGATGAGTTCGTGGTAGAGGACGAGGTACTCACAGTACCAATAAAAATAAAGAGAAACAAGAAGAATCCACTCCGATACGAGGTGGATTTTGAGGTACAAGATTTCAAACAAGGTGGCAAAATTGAAGAGACATTGAATGCTACAACTATCATCGACGAGGACACTATTCCTGTGAGTGTTGAAGTGAATCCAGTGAGGAGAAGGAGAAGGCTCACCTTGCCGAGAAAAAGAAAGTTGATGGTGATATCGCTCTCTTGTTGGCACATAACCAATAAGGTAAAGCCGAAAAGAGCACTTGGTACTTTGACATAGGTGCTAGCAATCACATGTGTGGTCACAAACACATGTTCATCGAAATAGATAAATCAGTGATAGGAAATATTTCATTTGGAGATTCGTCAAAGGTTTCTATTAAGGGGTGAGGTAAAATTTTAATTCGATTGAAGAATGGAGATTACCAGTTCATTTCGAACGTGTACTATGTCCCTGGGATGAAGGCAAACATCTTGAGTGTATGCCAACTTTTGGAGAATGGCTATGATATACACATGAAAGACATGACCTTTTACCTGCGAAATGATAAAGGAGTCTTATTAGCTCATGTGCCTATGACAAGCAACAGGATGTTCTTGTTGAACATCAAGAACGAAGTGGCAAAATGCTTGAAGGCGTATTTGGAAGATATATTGTGGTTATGGCACTTAAGGTTGGGACATCTCAATTTTGGAAGCCTTAAGTTGACGTCAAAGAAGAGAATGGTTGAAGGACTTCCTTCTATTGACCACCCAGATCAGTTGTGAGAGGGTTGTCTTGTCGCAAAGCAACACCGTTACAGTTTTCCTAAGGAGTCGCAAACAAGAGCAAGGAAACCATTGGAGTTAGTTCACAGCGATATATGTGGTCCTATCACTCAGATGTCACTTGGTAAGAACAAATATTTCATTTTGTTCATTGATGATTATAATAGGAAGGCATGGGTGTATTTCCTCCAGGAGAAATTAGAAGCATTCTCGACCTTTAGAAGATTCAAGGTGCTTGTCGAAAAGCAAAGTGGCTACTAAATAAAGTCACTTCGATCAGATCGAGGCGGAGAGTTCACCTCGCCGGAGTTCAAGGCATATTGTGACAACAGTGTATTTAACACCCCATGACAAATCCATACTCCCCGCAATAGAATGGAGTAGCGGAGAGAAAGAACTGGTCCATTTTGAACATGGTCCAATGTATGTTGTAGAGCAAGAATTTGCTTAAAGAGTTGTAGGCAGAAGCTGTAGAGTGTGTTGTATACCTGTCGAATTGGAGTCCGACAAAGAGCTTGTGGAATCAAACACCGCAAGAGGTGTGGAACGGATATAAGCCAAATATATCCCATTTGAAGATTTTTGGAAACATTGCCCATATGCACGTTCCAGATCAACAAAGGAGTAAACTGGATGACAAGAGTAAGAGATATATTTTTATTGGGTATGATCAAAATTCTGAAGGTTACAAGTTGTATGATCCAACTAACAATAAGGTCAAAGTGAGCCATTATGTTCACTTCAACGAGAAGAGCTCGTGGGATTGGAGCTCACAACAGAAAGAACAATATAGTTTTTACCCATTCGAAGAGGAATCGAATCGGAATGAAAATGAAGACAAAGTGGAGGAGCCATTCACTCCATCTGGACAATCAACAACTAATTCCACTTCAGCAGTTGTAAAATCCAGCAGTCAACCTAGAAGGAAGAGATCGCTTGCTGAAATATATGACGAATTGAATCAAAACATTTTATTATTTTGTCTCTTTGTAGAGACAGAGCCAATTGATTTCGAAGAAGCAGCCAAAAGCCCCAAATGGAAGATGGCCATGAATGAGGAGATTGATTCCATTAAATGAAATAATACTTAAGAGCTTACCTCGCTATCAGCAGAATGTAAGCCCATCGGAGTGAAATGGGTTTACAAAATCAAAAGAAATTCAAAAGGAAAAGTGGAGCACTACAAGGCAAGGCTCGTAGTAAATGGCTACAAGGAAAGAGTCGGAATTGACTATGACAATACTTGTATCTGTGCACTAGGCTATCCTATGGTAATACTTGTATACATGTTTTGCCTATACATGTAGAGCCAACTTATATGCTGAAATATAGTAACTTGAGGATTATTCATAAACCTATGCTAAAATATAGTTAACCTAATTCATAAACTTGGTGAGATAATAAGCTCTTAAGGTGAGTGCTCATTACATTCCTTGCTGGAGTGTTGGGACTTGTGCAAGTGCACGCAGTCGTACAAGTAATATAAAGTGAGTCGAGTGTCGAATCCATAGGGATTGTGATTTGGCCCGTGAAATTGACTCGTGTTGTTTATCTAAATTGATCAAACTGAGTGGTGGTTTTGATTTTCTAAATAAATCCTAATTTTCTTAGTAAAAACGACTTGCGAAATACAATAATAACAAATAACCAAAACAAGAGAAGCAAGTGCAAGGTGGTTTCATTCACGTAATTCGCTATTATAATCCAATCCCTAAGTTGAGTGGTTTCGTGGTTGTGTGAAGCCTAGGAACGAATATATCCACAATCTCTCTCGAGCATTGCGGAATTAATTCATACAATTCCTCCAAGCCCAAGACTAACCAATTCTCATTCAATTAATCCCAACTTTAGAAGTACTTGTATGAATTTTTAAACACTGCCTTAAGGCTCAATCAAAGTTAAATTCATTCTCATGCAACTTTAATCCAATTGATCTCGTTTAATTAGAGCTAATATCGTGAATCGTCTCTCGACCTCATCACGATTCTCAAATTCGATAATTAGAGGTGATCAAATCCTACCCACGTATTAAACAATTTAACAAGAATCACAAAAGAAAATATACGAAAACAAATTCAAACTCATGGGATTTTCATAGAATAGCAAATACGATGAACTACGATGAACTACACTCCTAACAAATCTTTCCAAATCAGCACCTCAGTCAAACACAGAAAGTTGTTAATTGCTGTCGTAGACGTTGCGTATGTGCGCAAGACCTTCTGCGTACATACGCAAATTTACAGATTTATTTTTTTCTTCAAACTCCCTGGCCTTAGGTAAGTACTCAAGATTTCTTGCGTATATACGTATTTTTACAGCCATTTTTCCTCTGAATTACTTGCATTGGGTTGTTACTTGAAAGAGTTTGCGTAACTAAGCTGCTTCTGATTCCACTTTTCTTGCCCTTTATGGTCTTTTTCCCTTCTTACCTACAAAACAACGATTTAGCTCAAACTTACGCATAATAAGGCTCGAAGTGAGAAAAAAAACGTGATAAGTCCTACCAAAGAAACATAAAAATCTATTATAATTATGGACTTATCAACTCCCCAAACTTAAATGTTGCTCGCCCTTGAGCAACTCAAAATTGACAACACAAGGAACTGGGCACAATCATAACTTATTCTTGGAACACCACGCACCAAAGCAAAACTCCATTTTATTTTCCTCAGAAACTATTAAGCACTATGTTATTGGTTTAATGTGCAAACAATTACAATTTCATGTACACTCTACAAACAACCATCATTGTCAAGCATCCCCGTATTATCGTGTGTGATATGATCAAGAGCAACAATCACCAACAATCCAGATCAATTTATATTGATGTGATAGGCGCAAAAAGCGGACTCCATAAGTCGGTTTTTCATTCTTATCTCCACTAATATAGACAACGATAAATTGGGAATCGATAGGACTTAATTAAGCTTGTAATGTAGGGCTTGAGTGAAGGGTAGGAAAATATAGAAAAGTGTGTGGCTCATGCACCCAAGTTACTTAAATTGGACAAGTTGGAGTTTTTAGAGCATTATTCATGCATTCCTCTCCCCCCAAACTTATTCAAAACCATCACTCTCTATGTAATTTTTTTTTCATTATGTGTTTGAGAGTACTAGCTCGCTTTTTCTTCCATTTTCTTTCTTTTTTTTTTTTATTTTGCATTCTTCTCCTCTTTTTTCACTTTTTTTCCACATTGTTTCTTTTCTAAAGCGAGCTAGTATATCCCGAAATCAAGTATACGTACAACCCTCGACTTAATCCCCTCATAATTCCACATATCCACTACATAACTCCACAATTATCACAATTTAAGTATAGTGCATAGAAAGGATTAAGATATGTAGACATTGTGCTTTTGGACTTGTAATGTGGCTATCAAGAGAACTAAGCACAATGTAGGCTCAAAGGGGACTAAAGGGCTACGTTTAACAAAAAAATAGGCAATTAAGGCTCAAAAATTTTCAAAAATGGCCTTAAGTCATCTCCCCAATTTAACATAGTCTAGGATTTCGCCTCGACAAGAAATCAAATCGATTCTAGTGTCCTAATGCATTAAAGCACATGCGAAAACCTCTCACAAAAATATAAATTTTCACTAAATTATTTAGCAATCATTGCTCCAACCATGTGCTCAAAGTGATTAGGGGATAGCAAACAACAACAATCATTCTTCAAGTACACACAAAATGCTTCATGCATGCTCATTGTTCCAAACATAGCGTTTCATAGCAAAAAATCATCATCGAATAAGGAATTTCAACAAAGCACGTGCATTCCAAGACGAGACAAACAAAACAACCTAAGACAAATTCTAAACCCATCAATAAGTCATTATCAATAGAATTTAACTTGAACAGTACGTGGCGTTGTTATACCAAGACACGAATCATCAAAGATGACTCTTTTCGTCTGGCCGTCCGGGTTTCCAGCCGATATACTGTTCTTGTTCAAATTCCACAACATAGCTAACAACAATTAACCTTAACAATTAACTTTAAAAGTCTTATCCTAGGCAACTGAAATCCCCCCCACACTTAGAGAATGCTTTGTCCCCAAAGTACAGAAAATAAGGGCAGACAAGACACAACTGAAACGCAAAGAACTACGAAAGCGAAAATGAAACACAAAAGGAAAGCAAAGAAAAGGATAGAAAACACTTGATATTAGATGGCATCATAAAACTCCGCCTCGTCGTCTTCCTCCTCTAGTGGTGATGCTGAACTGGATGTTGTGGAAGTAGTATGGAAAAACGTTGGTGGTGGTGTAGGGTATTGGTCCTGTGGGATCTTCAAATGTGCAGCAAAGGTCTCGAACCAACGTTGATCATACTCCCACTTTGTGACACCCCCCTCGCTAGGATCTTCCTATACGAGCAGGGCTCACTCAACGGTCTAGCTGCGTGCTTATTTTTTTTTTTCGAGTGGTACCCGATACTTGCATACTTATTTTACCCAATAACAAAATTGCGATAAAATAAATACGCAATTGACATACATAGAATTAATTGGTAATAATCTATCAAAGTACAACACTTTAAATAGCGAGCTTCTGTTTCCCATTTAACTAGCGAATCTTTTATACAGAATAAAGGCCTATATACTAATGACTTGTGACACACCGACCGCCTTAACCGAGTTCCCTCAATCTAATTTCCTGAAACTGAGGCAATGAACAGAAAGAAACAAGGGGTTAAGTCCAAATGACTTAGTGAGGCCAAATATAGATAAGTATATATGCAGAAAATAAGATCCATAAAATCAATAAAGTAATGAATCATAGAAAAGTGCATTGTAGAATGAAGAGCGTACATACAAACTGAACAAGACGGATAGTGAGCCATGAACGAAATCTCCAACCTTATGACTACCCAAAACGGATAAACATAACAGAAGCCCTTATGCCTCCCTCGTCAAGGAGCGACCTCGACATTAAACTGGATGGAGATGTATCATGCGTCCGTGCAATACATCGCTCCAATCTCTACTACAGTCATCCTCCGGCTGTATGTAGAAATTGGTTTCACGGAATGGTATCATATAAAAGGTTCCATCGACGGTCCATTCCGCCCGATAAAATTCCTCTTATAAGTACATGGGCCCAAACTTCCCAAGGGCATCCCCAAGGGTAAACGGATATAACAAAACAGATATGGCTCACAAACTGTTGATAAAGCAATAACTTGTTTTTACACCCGGGATACATAAAAATATAATTAAAATATGATATCCCAAAGGTGTCAAGAAATCATTTTTGGACAGATATAATTGACAATATCATAAATGCAATATTTTTAGATATAACTTCACTTACAATTTGGAGAAGTATTTTGTTGAAACGCGAGGAGCAAGATATAATTTCAGAAAGATTGGATAACATAAATACGACAGGGTAGGCTATACAAATAATAATATCTATAGCAAGGAATGTAAAAGGCACTCACCTTAAGAGCTTATTGTCTCACCAAGTTTATGAATTAGGTGGACTATGTCAACTTGGTAATACCTTTTCAAGAGTATTTTATGGAACTAAGGAGATGTATAGGGGGCTAATGTGTATGTGTATGAAAAAGGAAGGGTTTATGTGTATATATAATGGGTAGGAGATATTCTATAAATATGGAGTGTTTTGTATGTTGAGAGCAAGGTTAGTGTGGGTGGGTGTGTCTTAGGCGGGATTTAGTGTGTTGTGGGATGAAAATGGGGTGCCAAGCTCCCCTATTTATAACAATTGTTGCAAGAAATAGGATTGTTATATACTTTAAGTCATTTTCTAATTATTATTATCTTTTCCAAATCTTATAATAATCTTATCTAATCTTATCTAATCTTATCAAATCTTATCAAATCTTATCTAATCTTATCTAACCTTATCCAATCTTATCATAATCTTATCCAATCTTATCATAATCTTATCTAATCTTATCTAACCTTATCCAATCTTATCATAATCTTATCCAATCTTATCATAATCTTATCATAATCTTAGCATTTAAGAACATTTATTAGGAGAAAATGACATTTTTGGATACCTATGTATATATATATGATAAAACATGACCTATTATATAATATATACATATAAATTCGAAAATTACATGTATATATAGCTATATTTTTGAAATATATAAATATATTTATATATATGGCTTTTAAATAAATTAATAAGTTGTAATTTTTGAAAATAATATGAAGTACCGGGGCATTATAGATCTATATATATAATTTCAATGTATAAAAATCGGGATGTCACACACTTAGCTTGCAAAGCAGCCTCCATTTGATCTAGACGACTAGCTATAGAGGTATGGCCCATGCGGCATGATGGTGGCCGAGGAACCCTTGGTGTGCGCAATGAATCATGAGTAATAAAGAAGCCGGCTGGTAAAGACTCTTCACCCGGAGCTGGCTGTACTCCTGCCTGGCGAGCCAAAGCAGTAATTAAATGTGGGAAAGCAAGATCCTCCTTAACGCCACCGGATACACAAGACCGAATTTCGGCATTGATAAGTCGACCCACATCAATCGCCACCCCATGAAAAATGGCATACATCAATACGGCACGTGTGTTATGGACGCTGCTCACATTACTCCGAGGCATGAGACGAATGGAGACAAATTGGAATAGACATTTAGCATTATCCGTGAGTTCGTTCGGTGGGAAATCCTTCTTTAACCCATATTTCCTGGTACTCCAAACTATGGGGTGGCCACATAAGTATGCACTCACTTCATCTAAGGAGGGTTTGGACTCCAATAGCCATTTTTGGTATGGCTCCATATAATTCTCCTCGTCCGGGTCATATGTGATGGCATAGAGGTCTTTGATAGTCCCTGGTGAAAAACAAACCTGTTGTCCCCGAACATATACTTTGTCACCCTGATTTTCCTCTGTTTGAACCGCGAGGTTAGAATAAAACTCGCGTACGATGTTCTATGATGCGTCCTGTGGGGTTTCCATGAAACATACCCACTGACGTGCTTCGGCGTCACGCCAACTGGTTGCATGCCCCTTTCTCGAATGAATGGCTTAAGCCATATCTTATTATCATATAACACTTCTGCCTCGGGGCTAATAAATCGAGATGCTTCCCCTGCTCGAACATTAGAAGGACCGCTGGGGGCCTTCCTCTTTCTCGCACCCGTTTTCCCCATCAGTGCCAATTCATAATAATTCCAACTCCGCAACAAATTCGATAAATATACCAAAAATTCATAGTGGCCCAAATTTCATCAACAAAATATCACACCAATTTATGAGGATAACTATCGCAACAACGAACCGCAAAAAACATCGACTATTCTTATTTGACACAATTCACCACAACATGCAAAATATCTTAATACCGCAACAAGTACATAGCGACCACACATGAAAATATTTTAAACCAACAAGGGAAAATATGGAGATGAGTTACCCGTTTTGTGGCTGAAAACAACATGTTGTTTTTTCATGCTTTTCCCCTCTCTTTTCTGCTATTTTCTTTTTTTTTTTTTTCAGTTTTTGTGTTGCTGTGGCTGTTGCTCGATTGTTTCCTGCTACTACAGGGTTGCACAGCGGCGACTGGAACTGGGCGCTGGTATGTTTGTCGCAGGAGGCAGCAGCAACGCTGGTGTTCATCACAGGGAGCAACAGCAGCACGCGAGAAGACCTGGGCATTGGGACTGCTGCTGGACGCTGGAACTGGGACTGGATGGTGTTGGCAACTGGTGTGGGAAGTAATAGAACGGCTTGGGCGCTGCTGTGGCGGCTTGGACGCTGGAACTGGGCGCTGGACTACTTGGGCCTTGGTCCTGCATGAACAGCAGCGGCTGGATGGTGGCTGGCGGCTGGACAGTGGCGAGAAGAGAGGGATTCAAGGGGAGAAAGGTAGGGTTTTGGGGAGAGAAGAAGAAGTGGGGTGATTAGGGTTAGGAGAAGAGAAAGAGACGGGAATAAGAGAGGGAGAATTGGTAATTCAAACGAATTCTTGCCTTGTTTTCTTTTTTTTTTTATGTAAATACCCAAGAAGTTTTGGATATTTACAAAAATTTTCAGCCCCTTCCCTTTTCTATTGTGTTTATACCCAAAAATCTTTGGGTATATACCTAATTACGCAGCACTTTCTCTCTCATTTGTGTCAATGTCGCAAACTTACACAAAATTTTCGCGTATGTACCTAAATGTCCATACTTAAAAATTCTCCTGCACAAGAAAATGCAAACAAAAATATCACATCAAAAATCTCAAGTGAGCTACCCCAAAAAAAAAAAAAAAAAAAAGAAAAAACAAAATAAAAAGGAAGAGGAAAACAAAAACGCAAAAAGTTTTGGGTTGCCTCCCAAAAAGCGCTTGTTTATAGTCTTTAGCTCGACTCCTTTCAATGCTTTATCGGACGAGATCAACATAAGATGTCGACCCCACTCAGTCCACATCTCCACCCACGTATGCCTTCAAACGTTGGCCATTTACCATGAAATATTCCCCCTGCTGATTTTCAATTTGTACCGCTCCATGGGGAAACACCTTTGTTACCCGGAATGGCCCCGTCCAACGCGATTTCAATTTCCCAGGAAAAAGTCGTAACCTGGAGTTGTATAACAGCACCTGTTGTCCCCTCATAAAATGCATTCTTCATGATATGAGCATCATGCCATCTCTTTGTTTTCTCCTTGTAAACCTTGGCATTTTCATACGCGTGGAAACGAAGTTCATAGAGTTCATTTAGTTGGAGCAACCGTTTTTCACCTGCATCTTTCACATCAAAATTGAGAAATTTAATTGCCCACTATGCTTTATGCTCAAGTTCGAGTGGGAGGTGACATGCCTTACCAAAAACAAGCCTATATGGAGTCATTCCGATAGGGGTTTTGAACGCAGTTCGATATGCCCACAAAGCATCATCGAGCTTCATTGCCCAATCCTT
This sequence comes from Petrea volubilis, assembly GCA_026212405.1. Taxonomy (NCBI): domain Eukaryota; kingdom Viridiplantae; phylum Streptophyta; class Magnoliopsida; order Lamiales; family Verbenaceae; genus Petrea; species Petrea volubilis. The sequence continues at coordinate 13,989,002 of CM047872.1, read as the reverse complement.
CCTAGATGCATTCACTATATTTCTCTAGGATGTGTTTCGACTCCCAATTAGAAATTTCCACTTGTAGAGAGAGAGAGAGAGAGAGAGAGAGAGAGAGAGCCATTTTTAATATAAATAATTGACAAGCTAGTCATAAATATTTAAATTAGTATTGTTGGCATAAAAAAGCTAATTTATTTTTATCAAATTATTTTTTATAATAGAAGTTTATGAAATTATTTACATAAAGATATATACCTATTTCCCTTGCCTTTGAATACTACCTACATTACATATATATATATATATATAATTTCTGTGTTTGGTTTATATTACCCCAATTGGTACATTGGAAAGTTGCGTTTGCATTTTCAACTTATGAGTAGAGATCAAATTATATTGGCAACAATTCTATAATTTAGAACTTGAATTAATCAACATACGTAGATTTAGTTGTATCGATCATATGTGTAATGAAGTAGATTGAAACTTATCATATATATCTTTATTTTTTCTTGGTGTTACTCTCTCTCTCTCTCTCTCTACATATATATATATATATATATATATATATTATTGCATCTTGTGTTTTATAATATGGAAATGAAAGGGAGCTCTAAAGAAATCACAACAGAAAAGGGAAAAAAATCGTTGCTTTACGTCACATGCAACCCCTTTCTCAACTGAATATTAGAAATAAATAAAAAAAATAAGTAAAAATGCCGTTCGACAAATTATCTTTCTTGTCTTATCGTTTTATATATTTAATTTCTTGAAGCTAGCATGTTAATTGTTAACAACAATATTTCTAATATGCATGATTAACATTTAATTTTGCTGTGTTTTATTAATTATATGTCATCTAATTTAATCAAGTCTTATGGACACATTGTGTATGCGTAAAAATTAGCTAAATGAATTTTGTTGTCAACGTGAAACTTTGAAAGGGAGTGATTCCTATCATCTATGCGAACATGTGTTGCACTAAATTTTGTATTATTAAAAAAATATATTGAAATAAATATAATTTTATACCCATCATTGAGCTAAATATATATACGGTAAGAATTCAATCATATATATAATTATTTAATTAATATCAGTGTATCATAATGGGTCATGGGTGCATGAAATGGTTAGCGAATTTAGCTAACGAATATAATTCATATAGCGACCTTCATGTTGGTTAAAACGAAATTAATAATGCGTTCATTTAATTCTCTTTGAGGGTCAAGTGGCTATGTATGTTCTTGTCTTCATGAACGGCCATATTTGAAGACGCATTTTATAATAACATCCATCAAGTTTATTTAAAAACTTGAAAGGAATTATCATGTATCTAAAATCAAGAATATTTATTGTAAGTGACAAAAATCGATTTGTAGTGTATCAATTTATTGTAAATTAATCATGTATGCAACACATTTTATTATTAATTAATTGCTTGACTACTAGTTTTATTTCGTTCGGGATAGTCTTAAAATCATTCCGAATGGTGTGTTTGTGTATCTTTTTTAAGTAAAAACACCCCCCCCCCCCCCAAAAAAAAAACATTACACACACACCCCCCCAAAAAAAGAAAAAGAGAGAAGCAAAGTTTTCCTTATCGTAATGAATGATATAGTGGGTATAAAACGATTACTTTCTCAGTTTATAAGGTCATCTGCACTTTGCTTCTTAATTTATTATTTTATGCGCAAATATCTTTCAATTTTCCTTAAATATCTACAAACGCAACCTATTGTCATTTTCGTTGGACTATTATAATAAAATATTCAATTCTAGTTAGAGAGACAGTTGGGGCCATTCGCGCACAAATTAATGTATGAAGAATGAACAATATTTTACTATATTAAAATTTGCATATTTTATCCTAATAACTTAGTTGTATTTGTTAGAATTTTATTCTAATTTGGACTTCTATTAATTGGATATTTTATTTTTATAAAATAAAAACGGGCCAAATTAATACGGTTAATGGGACTTGACTTACAAGGCCTGATTTGTTTGACCCACTATTGTTAAGGCCTTGATTATAGCAGACATGGTCTGACAGTTGGTGTAGGCCCATCCTAGAAAGCCCATGATGGGAGGGCCCTAGGGTTACATTACATATTTGGCTAGGTCCCCTCTCCACTCCACACTCTGATAATCGCTTGTCCCATTGAAAGCTGTCAATATCGGTGAGAGATGGAGAGGAAGAACTAGCCAAGGATGTTTGTCTAAACATCCATAATGATCGACTATCAATCATTGGTGTAAGGTACGCTAATATAAATTTATATATATAGTGTTCTAAATTCGTGGTGTATCGATCCTGCAATTACAAATTTTCTTACAGTATTAATATCATTATATATATATATATATATATATATCAAGTTATTTTCTGTAGGCATTAGTCGCCATCTAGGCAAAGTCGAATTTTATTTTCTGTAGGCATTAGTCGCCACCTAGGCAAAGTCGAATTATGTGAAGCTTGTTTTTGGCTAGCTTTGGAGAATTTGATTATTATTGTTATTATTGTTGTTGTTGTTGTTGTTGTTGTGTGAAAAATCATCGTGCTTGCATCCCCCTCGAGGGTAAAAGCAAAAAACTATAGGCCAGCACTTGACGTTGCCTTTTGAGGCAGTGCTTATACAAGTATCTCTGAATGATTGGATCCAATTAATGCACATTACATATATATACATACATATATATATATATCTGTATGTGTGTGTGTGAACATGTATGTAGAACATGATAAACTAATGAGATAAATATCTGGCATAACTTAATTATCACATAATTGAATATATCATTGAAATGCTATGGTTAATTAATTTAAATGACAGAACATTGTACTAGAAAATATATATTATAGATATATATGTGTGTGTGTGAAAAAACTCATGTATTTTTGTTTTCCCATGTTGGATCCTCAATGAATGTTCCATCTTTGTTGAATTTATTTTGTTCTCCCACCAAACTTAGCTCGTATTTTTTTTTTTACGTAAGGCCCTGAATCCACCATCACCACCCCACGCCACGCCACGCCCAGTTCGGATACATAATCATATTACATCTATTACTCTACTCATCAATACACATCACATGTATTGGTGGACGATCGATATAAAGAAACATAATCTTTAAAATTTGTTACATATCATCAGTTGTTCTTTTCCCTTATCTCAACCGTTCATCAACAAGCGTAACATGTATTGATAAGTGAAGGAGAAGATGTAGCATGGTGTGAATACGCACACACACACACACACACATATATATATATATATATATATTCATAAATTAATGATTCTAAAATCGATGGAAATGATTAAATTATTTTATATTGCATGTATAGTAGTAGATTTTATAGACAGTTAAAAGAGGAAATGAATTATTATTGAATTTTCTAGGAAGAATATAACTGAGAGATTTTGCTGAAAAATCCCAAGAACATTGGGAGGTTCGAAATGTTGCACGTATGAATGTTTGTGATATCTATAGTATCATTAATGGAGATGAAATTATTCAATGGGTGTGGGTTATTTTATAAGGAAATGAAATAATTAAGAATATGCGTTACAGAATTGGGATATTTCGATATATTGATGATTGGTCAAACATTGAGTATGTATTACACATGTCACTGCATAGTCTTTCCAAATCATTGCATGCTAAATAATTCCCTTGATGAAAGCTTTCTGAAATTTAAGGATTTTCTATGAATTGCTTGGTGATTATTATTTTAAATACGTTCAAAATAAATTTGGTTGCGGCCAAATTAATATATGGTTATGATAAGTGTTTGCATAATTTTCCAGCGCTTGCGCCGAAGTGGCCACTCAGGGTTCGAATTCAGTGAGTTCGATAAGAAAACAGTAAATTCGAAGTAAGCTTTTGTGTTCATGTGTGGGCATGCCAGTGTGCAAGAGCACACAAGTGGAAGTCTTGTTGATTTGAAGTGAAAAAGTGATACGTCCTAAAACTTGTATCCGAAAGGCAATTGAGTCGGAGTAGGTAAACACTACCCCTAAGACTCTGCTTGCCTACAACTCAATATAAGACTTAACAATTCAGTACTTTAAAGATCGAAAAGGGTCAAAAAGATTTAAATCGAAAAGAAAATGTATTCAAAGACGATGGCTACTCGCCACTTGGACTTTACAAGACTCGACTACAGACACATGCTTTGATGGCTCGGGCCATATCTATGATAAAGATGCATTGAGCAGTCCCTAAGAACTCTAGCTATAATTCGGTCACATTGATGACTCTGGCCATATCTACTTGTGGATGTACTCAGAGGTTGTTCACTCCGACGAGCATTGATTGACTCCGTCTGCACTCCTTTTCATGCATGCGCTCGATATGGATGTAAGGTACTACTTCGTCGCATCGATATCTCATCTTGAATCGGGCCCAATCCAAGTGAGTGATGACTACGACCTCGTGACACTACCAAATGAATGCATTGATATCCTCACTTCCAGCCAAATGAGGTATGGCTACAAACATTGAGGCAACGGTTTTCTACCTACTAACCTAAAGGTAATCTTTGTTCATTTAGACTAAGAAAAATCAGAGAAGTGATGACTTCTTGATTGAAAGAGTGTTGTTGTTGTTTGGATCATTGTTGATTGTTGTTTTTCAAATGGTGAATCCATTTCCATTTTATAAGTTTCAAGCTGCAACCGAATTCCTTTATTCTTGGAGTTGGATAGCTTATTCAAGCGTGGTCATTTAAAATGAATAGCCATCCTTGTTTCTTGGACATGGTAGTTATGCCACCTTATTTGAATTACAAATTTCAGCATCTCATGGCCTTTATTTTAGGTATGTGTAGGTATAGCAATGCCTATGTTTATCCAATCTGTTTTTATCCATCTAACTACTCCTAAAAGTAAGGAATTTACATTTGACTTTATTGTATTTATTTTATTTTCTGTTTTCTATTTTTCTACTGACTGGGCCGTGGGCTTCCATTTCATATTGACCCGGGCCTCTAACATAGGTTTTCTACTTGAATCGAAGTGACTTGGGCCTTAATAATTTATTTTGACATGGCAAAAAGGACCAAAATCAGTGCACTCCGAATTTATACAAAAAATCATTTCTGGGCCTAAACAATATATAAATGTATGTTTCTAGGATTGAATTTGAGTCACTCATCATGTTATCAATTGAATTTCACGAAAAACAATAGCAATGATCAAGGTAGAAATTGATTTATGTGATTTTAATTAACGTCTCCACTAGGTTGAGTGATAAATAAATAATGCTTATACGATTAGTTAATGTTATTTATTTTAACATTTGATTTTCCAATATTTATTGGAATTCATTGGCATATCACATGAAACTTATCATAAGTTTATATAAAGAGGTAGTTCACAGTTTGTTCTTTTCATTCGTAAAAGAAAAGGAAAATTTGTATATATACTTGCAATGTGTGTGTGTGTGTGTGTGTGTGAGAGAGAGAGAGAGAGAGAGAGAGAGAGAGAGCATATGTATATTATGCATCATCTACCTCAGTTATAGTCTATTTTTACTCATTCGTTTCAAAAATGCGGTCATATTATATTCTCACATGAAGTTTTAAATAAGAACTTAAAAAACATATATGAAGCTTTTTTACTTTTACATAATTGTCTTAAATTAGTAGTAGTTGATAGTTAGCCATATCACTTTACTTCCACTTTAATTAAGATAGGCATGCATATGTTTATTAGTATATTTTTTTTTTGGGTGAAAAAATGGAGTAATAATTTTATAGAGGAATTACAATGTAATTTTGCTCAATTGAACATTAATTGATTTCCATGAACCATTTTCCCTCTACTCTTACCAGGACAAATCAAGTGAAGCTCGGTTTGAATAATTATAAAGTTTCCAAAAAATTTGTAATGTACTTATTATATCTATCCATTCAAACAAGTCCGTAATTCTATATGATTTTTATGTTTATTTTATCGGATTTATCATATATTTTTCTCCATTTGAACCTTATTATGCCTAAATTCGAGTTAAATCGTTGTTTTGTAGGCGAGATAGGAAAAATACCATCAAGTAGATGAAAAGTGGAAGTCAAGAGTTGAGTACTTACAAAAGATATTTTGGGTATCAACCTAATTTCATCCATTTAGAAAAGAAACGAATGTGTATGAATCAGCGGATACGTAAAATATTTCAAGTATGTACCTAGTTTCAATCATTAGGGAGTTAAATGAATTTGTATGTTTGGGTATATTTTAGGTATGTACCCAAAGTCCGCGACAGCAATTAACAGCTTTGCATGTTTGATTAGAACTCTATTTTTGGAAGGCGGCGCTAGGGTTTTTCTGCCCTCTTCAAGTCTAGATACAGTTCCACTTATGAGATTCACGTTTTTAGCTAGGGTTTAGAGTTTAGAACAATTCTCAGTCATATTTTTCATCTTTTGGGAATTTTTGGGGAACGAAAAAAGGAAGAAACCAAGAGGTGAAGGAAGAACAACCGAACGAGGGAAGTTTACGTCTGAAATTTCCATCGAATAAGTTTATTTCTTCTCCTTTTATGGATTCTTTTCCAAATTTTGTTCTTGTTCTTAGATTCATTATGAACTATTTTAATTGCTAAGTCTAAGGATGGTGTAGTTCACCTTTTTAAGCTATTCTATGAAAATCCTGTAATTTTGAATCTGTTTTCACATAATTTTTTTGTGTGATTCTCATTCAATGCTTTAATATTTGGTTAGGGTTTGATCACCCCTAATTAACGAATTTGAAAATTGTGATGAGGTCGAGTGAAGATTCACGATAGCAGCTCTAATTAGACGAGATCAATTGGTATTAAAATTGCATGAGAATGAATTTAATATCGATTGAGCCTTAAGGCGGTGGATTAAAATTTATACAAATATTTTAAATGATTAGGATTAGAACGGATTTCATGAATTAATTCCGCAATGTTTGAGAGAGATTATGGATAGATTTGTTCCTGGATTCACACAACCATGAAACCATTCACTGCAGGAAAAACGCTGGAAATCGGGGGAAAAATTCGGCGAAAATTCCACCAAATCATAAAACTGGTGGAAATCCGGCGGAAATAAGTCCGCCGGAATATTTGGCGTCGGAATAGGACCGGCTGCCGGAATTCCCCCGACTTTTCCATCGAAATCGACAAACTGCCATATACTGGCGGAAATCTGACAGAATATACCGCAGTTTTTCCGCCGATTTTATTTAAAAAAAATTTCATTAAATCGGGGGGAATTTTCCCTCAGTTTTTTTCCCTGGACTTTTTTTAAAAAAATTAATTTAATTAAAATCGGAGGAAATTTCCCCCGATTTTTCCCCCGGACTTTTTAAAAAAAATTAATTTAATTCAAACTGGGGCAAATTTTCCCCTGTTTGTCCCCCGAAATTTAAAAAAATTAATTTATCTCAGACTAGGAGAAATTTCCCTAGGTTTTTCCCCTGAAATTGTTTTAAAAAAAATTAATTGAATTTAGACCGGGGAAATTTCCCCCGATTGACGTGGGAAAAATTTTTAGAAATAAACCGGGGGAAATTTCCCCCGGTTTTTCCCTCGGCTTTTTTAGAAAAAAATTTAATTTAATTCGAACCTGGGTAATTTTTCCCCGATTTGTCCGCCGGACAAATTAAAAAAAATTAATTCAAATTGGGAGAATTTTTTCCCGGAATATTAATTTTCAAAAAGAAAATTAATTCAAATCGGGGGAAATTTCCCCCAATTTTTTATTTTTTTAAAAAAAATTAATAATTGCAGGCCCCAAATCAGTCCATTAGAATTTTTTTTATTTATAAATTTATTTATAATATTCTAATAATGCAAAATACTAATATTGACAAATACGTAAAATAAACAAAAATACAAAAAGCTCAAATAAATTGACAAATATACAATATTATTCCATATTGTTTGAAATATAATTCAGATATAAGATACAAATATGCCAACAACTAAAAACATTGATCATACGACAAATTAAACTATCAAATGTGTCTACTCATCCTCCCCATCCTCATCCTCAAAATAGTTGATGTCATTTTCATTGTCATCTCCGACATTAGTGGGATTCATATTTGGTTGTGGTACGAATATGTGTGGAGCAGGAAATCCTTGATGGGGATCATGAGCGGTATCGTGGGACGTATTGCCTGTGGGACATCGACGACGAGATGACTGGGGAGCTGCTTCAGAGGCGGACGGGCGATTGCTCATAAGTTCGGTGTACAGTTGTTGTATCATTGACATCATTGTGTCATTCTGTGTCTTTAATTGGACGATCTCTTTCTTATGAGTTGAGATATAACTGTCAATATGATCTTTGAGTTGCGACAACTGCGTTTCTACATCTCTTCCAGAATTAGAAGGACCAGTACGCAACGAGGAACATCCGTATGAGTGCTGCCCATTCTTTTCCCGAGGAACATAGTTCAGCCCGATTTGGCGGCCCTTTCTATTCAGGTGTCCGACCGCCTGCATAAACAGCTTGTGTCTAGACTGCTATGTAGTTTCATCGCTTAACCCTACTGCTGTTGATTATTCCTAGGCTTGCAACAATTGTTGGTAGTTCTCCTACATGAAATAAAATAAATTATATTAAACATTTGAAATTTAATTCATGCAAATTTGCATAATTAGTTAAGTAAACATGCAAATTAATAGATTGCATACGTACATGGACTTGTTTGGCATTTTAATTTAGCCAAACCATATTATTGGTTGTGCTCCCTTCGTCCTCGTCACCCTCAGCAATCTCGTCAGGTCTAAGTGCTCTCGTATAACACTTTTGAATCACCTCATGATACTCGACGTTATATTGACACTCGGCTTCCTGGATAATCGAAAAAATAAAATTAATATTAACAATAATATTAATAATAAAATTAATAATAAATAATATACCATCTCAAGTTTTTTCGTTGTCAGTAACTTCGGGCCGCCACCATAACATGCTCCACCATCCGCGTCCCTATTCTTTTATTCTGTTTGCTTTGTATTTTGAATTTATCTGAAGCCCAGTAGGCGTTCAACTGGTCCCATATTTGGGTCACTATCCTACGCTGGTCGCGTCCCAACTTCCCTGACATGCTCGTATAGCTGCGACAGTTTCCTCGAACCATGGCTTCAAAAAGCTTTTCTCATATTATGCTCGTGCACAGGATCCCACTCAACTTATTTCTGTATATATTATATTTTAAAAGATTACAACATGCATCAAAATTTATATGTCTTACATGTTAAATATAATCAATATACAAAATATGCGAACCTTCCACTCCTCAAACCACGTATCAAAAAGTCCTACGATAACATATTTGAATGTAGGAACGAACTCAGTCATTCGGCTCTTCAATACGATACCTATAGTGTTAGCTCCGCGGTCGGCGGGGACGAAGCTACTGCACATACAATATATATACACATCATATCAATTACAATTTGTTATGTCTTTTACCATATATATACAATTTTAATACATTTAAACTTAACATATTGTTATGTCTTTTACCAATTTGAAGCAGGCTCCAAGAAGAGCTTTTGTACACAACGAGGATTTGGGATGCTGTACGCATCCTGAGCAGATGGATTAGGTGAAGTAATCAGTGGACTATGTCCACCGACGGATGGGGTAGGCATTAATTGCAGTGGAGCCGATGCAGCGTGATGGTATGCTATGTTGTTCATTTGTTCATTGATAATTGGAGGATTGTTTAAGTCATGGGGAAAAGGGAGAGTGTTGGGGAAATATGATTGTGAAGAATTAACTCTACCTCATACGGCATTACTTGATTCGGAGCGTTTCCGCGGTTGCATCTAAATTTTTGTCGTTAATATAAATTAATAAATGAATTGCATAGTTATATTAACTAAAAAGATACATAATTACATTAATCTAAAATATTACATAAGAATTCAATCATTAACAATCAACAATTAAAAATCAAATGAATCCTAATCACTATCTCTATCATTGTGTGGATTGTTCACTAACGCCAAGTCTTTCTCATGATCCTTCATCATTCTCACTATATTCTTCGTCGGCCGAGACATCATCATTTTCCTCTTCATCCTCCTCGTGAACCTCAAGTTTGACTTGTTGAACAATATCTAAGCCAACATATTCATCACACAAAGTGGGTACTCCATCGTCACTTGAAGAGTTCATAACCTGACACATATCATTTTGGTAAACCTTCTCCATTCCACCAGGAGTTTCAACTTTGTCTTTAGCTTTACTTTTAATTATAGTGAACCATTGGGTCTTGCCACGAATACGGCCTGGGTATATAATAAAATAAACTTTGCGCGCTTGTTGGACGATTATGAAAGGGTCATATTTTCTATATCTACCCGTCTGTTTTACCTCAATAATACCACATTTTGGGTGTGCACTGCGCGTTCCTCTATGTGGAGTGGGCTCAAACCAATCCACTTGAACAACAACATTTTTTTAATGGTTCCCCCGTATACTCCAATTCAAGAATTTCATTCAAAATTTCATAGTAGTCATCTTCGCCGAAATCGCCATCATAACCCCCTTTCACCCATATGCCACAATTCATTATTTTCTTACCTTCACTCCATGATTGTGTGTGAAATTTGAAACACTTCATAATGTATATCGAATATGTCCGCACATAGAAATTATGCCCCAGCGCAAGTTGTTTCCAAAATATTGACAACATTCCATTATTTAGTTCATGGACCTGTATAATGAAACATATATACTTAACGTCAACAACAATATATAGCAATTTACATACTTGATTGTGTAACAATTTTATTTTTTTTGTAAATTTAAACTTACGTGCGGATTGAACCAATCTGCGAATTTATTTTCTATTCGATCGCTTGCGTTAACTTTTGCGATCCTATAATGTTGTCGAAAATAGCTACGTTTGACAAGATTTACTTTAGTTTTTTGATAATCATATACAAGGCATAAAATACATTTAATTTATTAAATGTGATACTTGATATAAATTTCGATTTCATCGCAATTTAACAGCACATGTAGTTTAGCGGAGTTATACTCCTGCAAACTCTCAAAATAGCGTTCCTTACATGCTCCTAATGGACGACCTGGTTGATTGAAAATCGATAAAGTTGATGGTACCGAAACATCAACACCACCATAATCGTTTCATGGGAAGCGTGTACTCATTGACCGCACGTGGGAATTAAAGTAGAAGGAGCAAAAAATTTACAGTCTCACGGCGGAGATAGGCCTCACATATAGACCCTTCTACTTGAGCTTTTTGTTTAACTATCTTTTTTTTTAATCTTGCCCAGATACCTATAACATTATTAAAGATACTTTTTATGCAGTAAATAACAATGTATAAGATAAATTAAATTATGCAATGTACTTATAAAAATAAATGATCAACCTTTCAAACGTATACATCCATCTAGATTGCATTGGACCACCATTATGAGCCTCATCGATCAAGTGAACAAGTGCTCCATTACATCAAAAAACGCCGGAGGAAAAATTCATTCTAATTTGCATAAAATTATCGGAATATATTTCTCCATCTTGTCAAGATCACCGTGCCTCAATGTACTTGAACACAAATCTTTGAAAAATTGACTCAATTCAGCTAATGGCTTCCAAATATCGTCAGGCAATTCCTTGAATGCAATGGGTAGTAATGCAATGGGCAATTCCTTCAATGCAATAGACATTTTTAGTTGTTTAATCCACTCATATATATTTCTCTTCTGGTCTAACGTAAAAGTATACTTAGCTTTTGGCTTTCTCTATTGCTCGCTTGACTTTTGCACCAATTCTAACTCACGCCGCCTACAATGTTCGGCCATATCCATCCGTGCATTTGCATTGTCTTTAGTTTTTCGTTTGATATCCATTACTGTGTTAAAAATGTTATCAAACACATTTTTTTCAATATGCATGACATCTAGGTTATGATGAACTAAAACATCTTTCTAATATGGTAATTTCCAAAATATACTTTATGTTGTCCAATTGTGCATTATACCATACCCAGCTAACTTATCCATATGCGGGTGCTCAGTAATTTTCGGTAACCATTGTACAAGTTCAGCCATTTGATGACCATCAACTTTCGGTGGTGCCGGGTTGAACTCAATCTTTTTTTTTTAAATTCATTTTGTTTCGTCGAAAAGGATGATTCATTTCAAGAAATTGTCGATGGCAATCAAACCATGTATTTTTCCTTCCATGTTTCAATGTTACGACTTTACTGTAACCCATACAATTCGGACATGCTAATTTACCAGCAGTCATCCAACTAGATAGCATCCCATATGCCTGAAAATCATTAATTGTCCACATCAACGCAACTCTCATCATAAAATTTTGCTTTTTTGATGCATCATACGCCTCAACACCCACATTTCAAAGTTCTTGCAACTCATCAATAAGTGGTTGCAAATACACGTCAATGTTGGCTTTCGAATTTTTTGGCCCGGGAATTATGCATTTCAAAAACATATAGGGCATTGACATACACATGTCGGGTGGCAAATTATACGGTGTTACAATTACCGGCCAACATGAATAAGGTGATGCTGAATCATTTTTATAATACAACATGCATCCATTGACACAACAATCAATTTTGTAGCTAACTAAACCCAATCTTTTTACAAGCTTCTGCGCCTCGTAAAAGATTGTTGGGAGGTCATGCGGGGTAGTCATTACTTCAAACATTAACTGTATGATTTCATCAATACCGTCTGGAGCAACATTGTAATCAGTTTTGATACTCATTAACCTTGCCGCAACGGATAAAGGTGAGTAATCCTCACACCCAGGCCAAATTGGTTTGTTAAATTCACTCAAAAGACCAAAGAATTTTTGAGTTTCCGCATTTGGCTCCTCTTCCATAATAAGTTGCCAATCGTTATTCCCCATACCCACCATATCAGCTACAACAACATTTTTCCTAACGGCATCAAAGCACATATCTGCATATCTTTGTAGGGGATTATTGTCAAGATTAACAGATGTACTTTGTTGACCGAACGATGTATTTACTTGAATGGGTCCTATCTTACCCTGATCTACCCAAAACTAATAATTTGTTTTAAAACTGAAACGGAGAAGATGTTCCCTAACTTTAAACGGTTCTAGAACAACCCAATTTTTAACGCATCTTGCACATGGACATCGAATCATTTGAAACTTTTTAAACTCTCCGCAACCTTTAGCATGTTCTATAAATCTATTCACTCCATCAATAAACAAGTTTGAAAGCCCCGTGAATTAACCTTAGTCCTTCTATACATCCACATTCTATACGAGGGTATATCCATCTACATATTACAGATTAAGTAATTATTATTTGGTTTGTTTATACTTAATTAATATATCATCTAACTTTTCATTGTTACAAATTTTACATTTTACAGAAATTCAAACACAAGCATCATATTACAAAAAGTAAACAAAAATTTCACAAAAAACAAAACATACATGCATTATTATATTTTATTTACTAATTATATATTGTCATAAAATACATACCACCCCCTTATATCACCACAACATGCAAGCACGTATAAACCGCAAAAAACAATGGGAAGGCTCCACCCTTTCCCCCAATTCCCATCCATCATCTCCACATCTCATACTACCTTAATAGCTACAAACTAACTAATAACATACACATATACATCTAATTATAACTATGCATAGCTAAGCAATGGCCCATATTAGCAAAGGTGAGCCGTACGTACATTTCGATGTTTATACCATATTAGAATGCTACGCAAATGAAGTAGAACAAGCGAAATACCTACAATTTCAAGACAAATAAATAAATAAATTATAGTCATATTTCATACTTTACATCAACAATTTATAAAATACTTTACACATTACAAAATAATACATATAAAATGCATTAATTTACACATCCAAAAAATATACATCGAAAAATACATAAGATATTATCACACATATCATCAAACACTTCTAACATTTGTACATTATCAACAATCAATAATTATGCATTTTTTTTAAGTAACAAACTGGCCAAAGCCGTAGGGTTACTGACGGGGACCCCAACCCCTTTATTCAAAAAACCAAAGCATTACAGTGGAAAGAGCAAAAATAGCAAAAATAGCAAAAATAGCAATGACCCCTTTATTCATTTGTAGTCTCCTCGAGATTATTATTATTGTTTTCACTTGAGTTTCCATTATTTGCACGTGTTCCTGGGGTTCCATTATTTGCACGTGTTCATCTAGTTGCCATCTACACTATAAGAGAGCTATCTTAGTAATATGAATATACTCCTTTTATTCCATATATACATAAGGTTGACACAATATGTAAATGAGGAGAAAGTTAAGTGCGTACATAAAAGAAAAACAACATATTAAGCAAACGCAAAATACAAGTACCGACTATACAACCTACTAGCCAACATACTACGGTTCTTCCTATGCCTTCCACAGGCTAAACCATCTTCCAAAAGTTAATCATCTATCCTAGTCAAGATCATATGGAGCAAGTCTACTACCATCCTCGGAGTTTATGTTCACTACATCTGGGTTTGGTTTCGGCAACAAGTTCTCTTCGATAATCTGTAGGAGATCCCTAGCCATGATATACACAAACCCAAGAGTGCTTTGGTAGTGTTGATGAATCTGATATATGTGGTTCTGCACGCCATCTAGACTAAACATACGTACTAATATTCCAAAAGAGAGGTTTACATCATTCTTTTATTACATGTACACAAGTTTGACTTTCAAGTTTCTAGCATAACCTATATACATAACTAACTAAATGCCTCGAAGTGTCCGCCTACATTCTCCTCGTACCTATCCTCCGGTGTCTTAGTTCCGGCTAAAAACATAATAAACAAAACAATGTCAACATATACACATGTTGAGTAGAAATTCACATAGAACATGAAGTGTTCTTGTGAAATTGCATATTGTCATAAAAGCATATAAAACCATATAATTTCAGCTTTGATAATTCACATAAATTTCAGCTTTCGTAAAAGCATCACATTCCAACACATTTTTACCAGTTTTCCACCTCGACGGGCAGCTACCTTATCTCACCGTGTCGTAATTCGATTCCAACCTATACTCCCATCCCAACCTAAACACACCGGTGGTCATATCCCAGGCATATGCCGAAATCCTACGACCCAATTCAGTACATGAACACTTCGTTCACGCAAGGTGGGATTAGGCAACGATGGAGAGTCGTGAACCTTTTAAGACCGGCAAGCCCTTCGCCGCCCGGCCGAACTCGACTACATCCACCCCTATCACATCGGGCCCTTATACACATAATTCCACGCATTTTAATCATAAATTCAACACAATACAAACTGTTTCAGCTCAAATTCAACATAGAGTACCAAATTTTCCAATTTTGCGAAATCGGCATTTACAACTTCGAACTGAAATTTCTAACCTTCACAATACTAAAATTTTAGCTTAAAACCTACTGGAAATCCACACATATATTTCCAAGGTTGTAAAATAGATTTTTAGTAAATAAAAGTTTGGATTTTCAGTTTACGAGACCTGAAATTTTCAGTCTGCGACGCGAAACGTTTTAGTGCACAATTTCTGAAATTTCCAGCTTTCATAACCCAAACTTCCAGCTTTGAAAAACCTGTAAATCAAGCTTATTTTACACTAAATTTACAGTTTAAAAACCAAGTTTTCAGTTGAGAATTTTTGGATTTTTCTAGCCTTGCAAAAATCAAAATTTTCAGCTTCAAAACCATGGTTTCTGCATGAATAATAATTTCCAGTATATGCACAACTTGAAATTTCAGTTGAGAAAACTTAATATTCTAACTTCTAGCACATATATAAGACCCTAACAAGGTATAAAATATGATAACATAGCATAATGGCAACAAGTTCAACATGCTTATTCAAGAATGTAACCAAACAAGCTCATAGAAAGATCATAACCATCATATACACATATATGACCAATACACCTTGAAATCCCATAGACCCTAATATGGAAACCAACTTGTGGTGACCTCCTAGGCCTTATAGGGGAGATAACATGCTAAAAAATTAAGAAAAACCTAACCCTAGCTCATGCCATAGGCAAATTTCTACCTTGATGTCTTCTTTGCTTTGTTGGGGTTTTGAAGAAGGAAAGTGTGTGAAGTTGGGAGATGGTTTGACGAGTTGACAGAGTGTAGGAAAAAGTGAAAGAAACAAGTAGAAATGGGGAGTGTTATGGACGGATTTCTCGTTGTGTGTGTGAGGATGATTTTTATCTTTTTTCCTAAGTATTAGACACAGAAGATAGCATTAAAATAATCTCGAGTCACTTTCCCAATTAATACCCTAATTGGCCAAGTAGATAGTCTAACATAGCCTAAGTGTATCTCCACATCAACATGAGCCAAGTATGTAGTCTTGTATCTAGAAGATATTGTACAAGTGTATAAATACATTGTATTTGGCAAGCTTGGAGGATAAGACTTCATATTCACCAAGTATTCAATATTTTCTATTTTAGAGAGCTAAAAATTCGTTCACCCTCTTAATATTCATCCAAAATGTAGATTTTTTTTCTTATTTTATGTATAATAAGTCATTTTAGGGAAGAAAATAATATGTAGGGGTAGAAAATACAATTTACCTAGGCTTTAGGATTTTTTCTCAAAAGTTAGAAAAGTTACAAAGAAATCTACTAAGTCTAAGTATATATACATATATAAACCATATATATATGTATATATATATATATATCTATGTATCCATGTATTTTCTTGAATTTTATAGTGTGTATGGTGATTAATGAAAACAAGAATGAATCCTAAACTTGTGCATGTTGCATTTAAAACGAACATGTACCACAGAGTATGAAAATAATGAAAACTTATACATAGAAACATGTAAATTATTCTCGTGTGTATATATGTATATATGTATATATCGAAAGGAGAATTCGGGTCCTTACAAAATTGACCAGTTCACCTCCCCGTGCCCGTGTATAATGGAGATCATGGCCTTCGCATCCATCTCAAGCCATATCATATGGAAACCCCTCTCGATTGCTATTCGTAGCCCCTCGTAGCCAGCATAGAGTTCCGCATGTGTGTTCGTGCCATTGTCAAGGAAGGAAAAGAAAGCGAAGATAATGCTTCCGTGATGATCTCTTGCAACACCACCAGCTCCAGCCAAACCCGTCACTTTCCTATGAGCCCCATCGATGTTAAGCTTCAACCAACCGGGATGGGGGCGAGTCCACCCGTACGACCGTAATAGGTACAAGGAAGAACGGGGCAACATGCTCAACCCCTTGCCAATGTGAAGGTTTAAAAAGACCGCCAGCCCCCAATAGATAGACATAACGCCACACCCGCTTAACAATCAGACTAGTAGTCATACGATTAGATCGGTATTTACATGCATTCCTCACTTCCCAATGAACCAGAATATAAGAGCCGGGAGAAGCGGTGTGACACCCCGAATTTGGGACGCGGCACGGCGATACCCCTAAGCCCGAAGGACTTAGAGACACCAAGCCACTGGAAATCAGAACATACTAAAAACCATTAAATGTTCATTCAAAAACCTTAGTCTCGCAGCGGATAAAATAATAATCCTAACTATTACATCTTTAGTTCTAAAACATAAATCGTAAACCAATCTATAATAGTCTTAATGGATAGTCATAAAAGAAAACCTCAAAACAAATAACTATAACTAAAGTCTCTACGCGAGGACTCCATCAATCCACTCACCAACCCCAAAATTGTTCCTCGTCACCTTTCTCGGCACTATCCTCTGCAAAATGATTATTAGTGGTGTGAGCGCACTCGTCCTAGTAAGGGATCTCTTGATCCCTCTATCGAATTTGAGCAAGTTACATATATATATATATATATATATATCATTAAAATCACACTTTGCACACATAGACAATATTCAAAAATCAATGTTTCCACTTTCAAGTAACGGAACGGATAACAAAACAGAATCAGACAAATTCATTTATATATCCATGCTCGTGAACATTCGAAATCTCTATTGGCCAACTTGATCAAGCCCTAACTATAACCCCGTTAGGCGGGTTCGGACACTACTATTATTACCCGTAGGAGGGCCTTAACTACAACCACGTTAAGTGGGTTCGGACACTACTATTATTACCCGTAGGAGGGCCTTAACTACAACCCCGTTAAGTGGGTTCGAAAATTGCTAGTGTACCCCGTAGCTCGGTCGGAAATTTCGGAACGTGTTCCTACCAATAGTATCCCAAGTGTTCGGAGCATGTTCATAAATACACGTAGAGCACAACATGAAACAACTTTTAACTTTACATCAAGATAACTCATAAAATTGCATGCTCAAATCCATTTTAATATATGAAAATAACTCTTTCGATGAAAACATAACTATATGGAAAACTTATTTTTATTAAATAAATAGAGAGAAGAAACCACTTACCTTGACCTATAAGTATTCTTAAACTCTCAACAACTTCGAAGCCAAGTCCTACTCCGGATCGATCAAATCTAATAGAAAAGAATAAGGGTAAGGTAATTTATGATGATATACTAAACCTGAATATAATTAACCTATTAATGATCGTTTCCCAGTTATCACTAATATCTAAATCTCTATTCATAGATGGTCCCTGTTTATAACAATATTATATTATTATCAAAATTAAGATTATAGCCCTTGTTCCTTTGATTGGTCACATGCCCTTAAATAACTCAGTCCCACACGATTGTACAATTATCAAAACAATAGCTATAAGTCTAACAAGTAATTACATATTCCAAAATTCATAAGACTAATTATGTAGTATTATAATGATCTAGATCATAACCTATAATTCTAATTCTATAATGGCGAACACATGAAGTGCTAGTACTCCTAGTTTTATAATACAATTAAGGCCAAAGTCGGAAACAATGTTCTCATAACCAAGAAATTCCGTGATAAGCTTGATCACTAATTCAATTTATAAGATTTGCCTAAAATGATGGAGATTAATATACTTTAATACCTGCTCCCTGCACACGTGCTTGTAGCCAACAACACACAATTTTTTTTCTTAACAAATTAGATCATGCATATACCCCACATTTCTTTCTTTTGACATGAATCATCATAATTACTATCACCCTATACATCTATTAGCCTATGCATATATGTGTACATAATCAATAGCCTACAATACTTTAAGTCTGCCAAATAAAATAAGGAGTCTACCTATTGGAACAAAAATTCACAAACCTGACTGAATTTTTGCTATGCGGTAAGTCCAGGTTGATGCGGCAAGTGCAATTTTTCCTCTTTTTTTTCTGATATTTCTTTTGTTTTCAATTTCACCCATTGAATAGTGGAGTATATATACTATTTGAAATCCAAAACCCAATAGGATTCACTTAACCGCTCTGAGTTTAATATCATAAGCCCAATAATCCTAAATCTAATGTGATAAGTCCAATAATCCTAGGCCTAATAAGATAGCCCAATATCCTTAAATATAATAGGGTTTAAGTAATATTAATAATATTAACGATAGCCATAATAATGAAATAATAAAATTATAATCCCAATAGTACTAGTAATAATAATAATAACAAAGACAATATTAATATTACAATAATAATGATAACAACAGTAATAATAGTAATCCTAAACACAATAGGATTAATAATAATAATAATAATAATAATAATAATACGGTAATATGGCTCGGGTTTTACATTCTCCCCCCCTTATAAAAAGTTTCGACCCTGAAACTTGGCGTACCTTAGGTTTCGAAAAAGTGAGGGTAACGGTTGCGAAAGCTCTCGTCCAACTCCCATGTTGCTTCACGTTCTGTGTGATTTGACCATTGAACTTTGACATACGGTATGGTCCGACGTCGTAGGACTTGTTCCTTGTGATCCACTATCCTCAGTGGGAACTCTTCATAACTCAAATCTTCTTTGACTAGCAGGGGCTCGGGCTCTAATATGTGACTTGGGTCTGTACATATTTTCTTAGTTGAGACACACGAAACACATTGTGAATTCTAGATAGCTCCGGAGGCAGTGCAAGCCGGTATGCTACTTCTCCGACTCTATCTAGTACTTCATATGGCCCCATATACCGTGGACTTAACTTGCCACTCATCCCGAACCGTATAACCCCACGTGTTGGTGACACCTTTAGATATACTTTCTCTCCCTTTTGAAATTCTAAGGGTCTTCTTTTGTTGTCAGCCCAACTCTTCTGCCGGTCTTGAGCTATTTTAAGTTTCTCGCGGATTATAGAAATTTTCTCTACTGTTAGCTGGACCAACTCAGGCCCCGTGATTGTCTTCTCTCCCCACCTCATCCCAACAAAGTGGTGACCTACACTTTCTCCCATATAAAGCTTCATAAGGGGCCATACCAATGCTACTGTGGTAGCTATTGTTATATGAGAACTCTATGAGGGTTAAGTAATCACCCCAATTGCCTTTAAATTCCAGAACACAAGCTCTAAGCATATCTTCCAATGTTTGGATCGTTCTCTCAGATTGTCCATCAGTTTGCAGGTGGTACGCCGTACTAAGCTCCACTTTGGTCCCCATAGCTTGCTGAAAACTTTTCCAAAATCGTGATGTAAATCGGGGATCACGATCTGACACAATACTCACTGGAATGCCATGTAGTTTAACTATGTTCTCCAAATACAGTGATGCTAGCTTATCTAAGGTATAAGTGGAGCAAATTTGGAGAAAATGTGCAGACTTGGTAAGTCGATCAACGATAACCCAAATAGTATCACAACCCTGTCAAGTTCGTGGCAATCCCACCACAAAGTCCATTGTAATATGCTCCCATTTCCACTCTGGAATCTCTAAAGGTTGTAGCAATCCACCTGGTCTCTGGTGCTCGGCTTTAACCTTTTGGCACACAAGGCATCTCGCCACGTATTCAGCCACTTCTCTCTTCATGCCACTCCACCAGAAACTCTTCTTTATATCTCGATACATTTTTGTGCTCCCAGGGTGTATGGAAAATTTGGAATTATGGGCTTCCGATAGAATCTCCTTCTTGAGTTCATCATCCTTAGGGACACATAACCTTCCCCTCATATATAGAGTCTCGTTCACCCCGACTTAAAATTCACGTAGTATCCCAGCCTTGGCCTTTTTCTTGATTTATTTTAACTCAGGGTCAGTCTCTTGGGCATGCTTAACCCTCTCAACGATAAGTGGTCTAATACTTAGAGCTGCCAGAACTTCATCAGTGGATTCCACTATTTCTAATTCCAATGACTCAAATTGTCTAGCGAGCATGGTGGCTAATGCCCCACTTGCCCTTCTACTTAGAGCATCAGCTACTCGGTTTGCTTTTCCTGGGTGATAATGGATACTCAAATCGTAGTCCTTGATTAACTCTAGCCATCTCCTTTGCCTCATGTTCAGCTCTTTCTGCGTAAAGAGGTACTTAAGGCTTTTGTGATCAGTGTATACCTCACACTTCTCTCCGTAAAGATAATGCCTCCAGATTTTCAAAGCAAAGACGACGGCTGCTAATTCTAAATCGTGAGTAGGGTAATTCTGCTTGTACATCTTTAGTTATCTTGACGCATATGCAATTACTTTGTCATTTTGCTTCAAGACACACCCTAGCCCACTTTTTGATGCATCACTATATATTGTGAATTGGCCAACTTCTGAGGGTAGTGCTAAAATAGGGGCCGATACAAGTCTTTGTTTAAGCTCGTTGAAGCTCTCCTCACAGGTAGTGTCCCACTTGAATTTTGATCTCTTTTGTGTAAGCTTGGTCATAGGCATCGTTATGTTAGAAAATCCTTCCACAAATTTTCGATAATAGCCCGCCAATCCCAGGAAGCTCCTTAATTCTGTCACATTGGTCGGTTGGGGCCAGTCCTTTATAGCTTCCACCTTCTTGGGATCCACTGCTATGCCTTCCTCAGATATTACATGCCCTAGAAATGCTACACTTTTTAGACAAAATTCACACTTGCTGAACTTTGCATAGAGCATGTTGTCCCTTAAAGTCTGTAAAACAGTCCTGAAATGTTCCTCATGTTCTTCTTTACTAGAGGAGTAAACCAATATGTCATCTATGAACACGACTACAAACTTATCTAAGTATGGCTTGAATACTCTATTCATCAGGTCCATAAAAGCTGCAGGAGCATTCGTTAACCCAAAATGCATCACCAAAAACTCATAGTGTCCATATCTTGTCCTAAAAGCAGTCTTAGATATGTCCTCTGCTTTTATCTTAAGTTGATGATAACCAGATCTCAAATCTATTTTCGAAAACACCTTGGCGCCCTTTAACTGGTCAAACAGATCATCAATTCTAGGCAACGGGTACTTATTCTTGATAGTAATATTGTTCAGCTCCCTATAATCGATGCACAATCTCATGCTTCCATCTTTTTTCTTCACAAATAATACTGGAGCTCCCCATGGTGATACGCTTGGCCTGATATGCCCTTTGTCTATCATCTCTTGTAACTGTGTCTTCAGTTCTCTCAACTCAGCTGGGGCCATCCGGTATGGTGCTTTTGAAATTGGTGCTGATCCAGGCATTAGATTAATCTCAAATTCGATCTCCCGATTTGGGGGTGGTCCTGGTAGGTCATTAGGGAAGACGTCGAAGAATTCATTCACTACTGGAATATCTTTAATGTCAATGACCTTCTCCCTTGCGTCAGTAATAAAAGCAATGTAGGCATCACATCCCTTTTTAATAGCTCTTCTGGCTTGTGCGGCTGAGAGTAAGAAACTTGCGCTCCTAAGTGGATGCTTTCTATCTCCACAAAATATATAGCTGCCTCCTTCTGGTGGTCGAAAGTTTATCAGTTTACCTCTACAGTCTACGTGTGCATAGTTGTTTGCTAACCAATCCATTCCCAAAATTATGTCGAATTCAGTCATGTTGATTTGCACCAGATCAGCTTTAAGTTCAACCTTGTCAAGCCCAATAGTGATATTCTTGTATACTAGGTTTGAGACTAGAGTCTTATTCGCAGGAGTGGCTACTCTATAAGGCTCATCAAGTATCATAGGTTTGTCACTTAAAAGTCTAGCAAACTTTTTAGCCACAAAAGAATGGGTAGCGCCACAATCAAACAATGCGTAAGCACTCATATTATTAACTTCTATCATACCTGTCACTACATCCTCAGCATTGTCGGCTTCCTCCTCAGTCAATGCAAACACTCTTGCATTCCCCTTTGGCTTTTGAGTAGTACCTGCTGGTTTGGCATTAAGGTTTCTAACTGTCCGAGGGACCGGTTGTGGGCATTCAGATATTTTATGGCCCTGCTGGCCGCAACGAAAACATGCTCCATTCTTCCATATGCACTCCCCTATATGCCTCCTAAAGCAGTATTGGCATATCTCTCCTTCGGGTGGTGGCTGCTTGGAAGGGACTGGTTTCTTGTTCGACTGAGTAAATAGTAGTCGTTTCGGAGGCCCTCGATTCGGATTCATCTCAATTCTAGGCCTCTTCAGCTTATTCTCCTCATCTCTTCTCTTGATGTCGGCCTCTGCTCTGATGGCTGCCCCAAGAAGTTCGTCGAAACTCCTTGGCTCATATACTGCGAGAGCTGACTGGATTCGACTCTTCAAGCCCTTGGTAAACTTATGAATCTTGAGTTGCGTATCTGCCATTATGGTAGGTGAGTACTTTCCCAGAGAATGAAACTTTGCAGAATACTCTACCACCATCATGTTTGGTAGTTGGACTACGTTATCAATCTCTGCCATCTTTTGAAGTCGAACAGCACTAGGGAAGAAATGTTTAAGATAAGCCTCTCGAAATTGTGCCCATGTAATAGGTCCCTCTGCTAGCATTGGAGGTGACACACCTTCCCACCATCTTGCTGCTTCACCCACTAGGAAGGGTATCACGACTCTGGGCCTGATTTCCAAAGGAACCTCCATTAACTCAAAGTTATCCTCTATCTCTTTAAGCCATTTTTGGACTACCTCTGGATCATGAGAACCATCAAAGGTTGGCACATGGGCTCTTCTCGACGCCTCATAATGGTACTTTGTCCCCATCACAGCAGGTGGTTGGTTCGCGATAGGAGCTTGTTGCTAATTTTGGGCTTGCATAGCTTGAGCTACGGCGGTAGCAATAGCTACCAAGTCTTCATGGCGAATTCCCATTTGTGGTGCTGGGGGTGGATGGTGTTGGTTGTCCTATGGTTGCTCGTTACGTTCCTCTGGGTTGGTGGCATAACGAGGGTTTTGGTTACGACGTCTAGGTCTGCCAGCCATGTCCTATATAAGGAATTGTCATTCGTTAGCGCAAGTTTTGGAAATAAGAGACTCCCTAATTAACTATTGATAAATATACTTTTACATATGTATATTACGTATTAATCCAAAAAATTGAAATACATGAGAAACATATAGAAACACTTCTACTCAAACCTAAGAAGAACCCACGGATGGTATGACAATAAGTTATAGCTTATCACGTATGTCTTGGTGAGATTTCTAGGTTAAACCATGAGAATCTAAGTACACCTCGACTAGTTAGTATAATCCATAATTCATTACCTCTGCAAACTCTTTAATTCTTGATGTATTACCTATTCAAACTATTAAATCCTAACTTGCTATTCGGTTTAATCAATAGAATTCCAAAGATCATAACATAGGCTCTGATACCACTAAATGTCACGCCCCGAATTCGGGACGTGGCACGGCGATGCCCCTAAGCCCGAAGGACTCAGAGACACCAAGCCACGGAAATCAGAACATACTAAAAACTATTAAATGTTCATTCAAAAACCTTAGTCTCGCAGCGGATAAAATAATAATCCTAACTATTACATCTTTAGTTCTAAAACATAAATCGTAAACCAATCTATAATAGTCTTAATGGATAGTCATAAAAGAAAACCTCAAAACAAATAACTATAACTAAAGTCTCTACGCGAGGACTCCTCAAAACAAATAATTATAACTAAAGTCTCTACACGAGGACTCCATCAATCCACTCACCAACCCCAAAATTGTTCCTCGTCACCTTTCTCGGCACTATCCTCTGCAAAATGATTATTAGTGGTGTGAGCGCACTCGTCCAGTAAGGGATCTCTTGACCCTCTATCGAATTTGAGCAAGTTACATATATATATATATATGTATCATTAAAATCACACATTGCACACATAGACAATATTCAAAAATCAATGTTTCCACTTTCAAGTAACGGAACGGATAACAAAATAGAATCAGACAAATTCATTTATATATCCATGCTCGTGAACATTCGAAATCTCTATTGGCCAACTTGATCAAGCCCTAACTATAACCCCGTTAGGCGGGTTCGGACACTACTATTATTACCCGTAGGAGGGCCTTAACTACAACCCCGTTAAGTGGGTTCGGACACTACTATTATTACCCGTAGGAGGGCCTTAACTACAACCCCGTTAAATGGGTTCGAAAATTGCTACTGTACCCCGTAGCTCGGTCGGAAATTTCGGAACGTGTTCCTACCAATAGTATCCCAAGTGTTCGGAGCATGTTCATAAATACACGTAGAGCACAACATGAAACAACTTTTAACTTTACATCAAGATAACTCATAAAATTGCATGCTCAAATCCATTTTATTATATGAAAATAACTCTTTCGATGAAAACATAACTATATGGAAAACTTATTTTTATTAAATAAATAGAGAGAAGAAACCACTTACCTTGACCTATAAGTATTCTTAAACTCTCAACAACTTCGAAGCCAAGTCCTACTCCGGATCGATCAAATCTAATAGAAAAGAATAAGGGTAAGGTAATTTATGATGATATACTAAACCTGAATATAACTAACCTATTAATGATCGTTTCCCAGTTATCACTAATATCTAAATCTCTATTCATAGATGGTCCCTGTTTATAACAATATTATATTATTATCAAAATTAAGATTATAGCCCTTGTTCCTTTGATTGGTCACATGCCCTTAAACTAGTAATAATAATAATAACAAAGACAATATTAATACTACAATAATAGTGATAACAACAGTAATAATAGTAATCCTAAACACAATAGGATTAATAATAATAATAATAATAATAATAATAATAATACGGTAATATGGCTCGGGTTTTACAAGCGGCAAGATATGATCACCTGTATGCGTCTTCCTCCAAGCCTGGATCATCAAATGAGGATGAGATGTTTCCGGGAGAGTGATCCAGAAAATCGAAGCAAAAAAGTCCCATATCCGAGAGGCTTTGGCACTCAAGAAAAAGAGGTGTGAGATATTCTCCTCCTTGACACACCAATAGCATTTCGGAATCCAACCCTTAAGTAGTCGCCAAATAAACATAGAGATGTTTGGGAGGAGAACCCGAGGCCAAATGCTCTCATAAAGGGAGAGCATCGGCCTAGGGGTCCCCACCTGACTCCACACCTGCCTCGTCGAGAAATCCCCATGCACACCTCGAGTCCAGACCAATATGTTACCACGAGGCGGGTCAATTGGAACCTGAGAAATCTGTTCAATCAGAGCTGCCGGCAGCATAGGGCGAAGGGGATCTAAACTCCAAGCCTCCGCACCAATATAATGAGAAACCGAATCCAAGGCGTACTCAGTTCGTGCAACCTGGTGTTTTAACGGGCCGTCAAGCAACCAACCATCATGCCAAAAGGAAATTGAGCCATTTCCAAGCTTCCAGCGCAAGTCAGGTTCCATAAGGTAGCGACCCCGACACATTCTCTTCCAAGTGGCCGAGTCATTGTGCATTTCCTCAATCTCCGAAGGATGACGCCTTTTAACATATTTGGCATGCATGAATCGGGCCCATAGAGAATCCCCCTTGCGGAATTTCCACCAAAGCTTGCACGTAAAGTTGTCAATAACATCCCTTAATGCCCGAACCCCCAAACCGCCTTTGTCAATGGGACAACAAACCTCCTCCCAAGAGCACCAATGGATGTGCCCCTGACCACCATAGGATCCCCAGAAAAAATGATTTGAGTAACTTCTCAATCTTTCCAATAACACTCTTTGGGGGTTTCAAAACTTGAACCAAATAAAGGGGCATGGAAGCGAGAACACTTTTGATCAAAATCAACCGACCACTATAGTTGAGGGTAACCTTCTCCCACCCTAAAATCCGAGAGCGAATGCTCTCAATAAGCGGGCTGAATAGGCTGATCCTCTTACGTCCTGAGTATAGAGGAGCTCCAAGATACTGGAGAGGGAAATCCGTTCGACAATACCCCATGATTCGCTGAATACTTCGCACTTTCCCATCGGAACACCTGTTGGAAGGGATAAACGTACTTTTGGAAGCACTAATAAGTTGGCCCGAACTATGCTCATAGCACTCGAGGAAATCCTTGAGTTTTTTAAGGTATGATGCCCTAGCACTTGAGAAAATAATAATGTCATCCGCATAAGCGAGATGCGAGATCACAACAGCGTTATCAGCAATATATCACATCTTGGCGTTAGCCTGAAATAGTTGATCAAGCCCCCGTGAAAGCCACTCCGCAACCAAGATGAGCAAAGCCGGCGAGAGAGGGTCTCCCTGACGTAAACCTCGCATAGAGTGGAAGAATCCAGCCCTTGCCCATTGACAAGTACTGAAAACCAGCAGTTTTCAATAGAATTACGCACTAATTGAATCCAACGTGCAGAAAAGCCAAGTTGTTCAATCATGGATAGAAGGAAAGGCCAATGGATTCGATCATAGGCCTTGGCCATGTCCAGCTTAATGATCACACGGTCCCCTTTGGCTTTCTTAGTCAACGAATGCGTAAGCTCTTGGGCCAATAAGATGTTATCAGAGATAGCACGGCCCGCAAAAAAACCAGATTGTGCTGGTGAAATTATGGAGGGAAGAAGAGTAGATAGCCGGCTGTACAGAAGCTTTGTAATGATTTTGTTCGATACATTACATAAGCTGATCAGTCTGTAATCTACCCAGGAAAGAGGGGCCTCCTTCTTTGTGATAAGAACAATAGTTGTGGAAGTGAAAGCCTAGGGCATTGGGGTCCTGGCAAAGAAATCCCGAACAACATGGTAAACATCATCTGCCACAAAATCGCAACAAACTTGATAAAAAACTGAAGAGAAACCATCGGATCCAGCAGCAGAATCAGGAGATATACTAAATACTACATCCCGAAACTCGTCCAACATCGGTTCATGACACAACGCCTTCGAGCCCGCTGGAGACACCAACCGGGGTACGTACGACACATCGGCAACCATCCGAGAAGTCGCATCCTTCGTAAGGAGCTGTTCGAAAAAACAGCAGCTGACTTTCTAATCTCAGCTGGGGTGTCCACTTGTTGCCCCTGGTCATGAATTGTAAAATTACGTGCCTTAACCCTTTGTTGCTTCACCAAATTGTGGAAATATTGTGTGTTGCGTTCCCCTTCTTGCAGCCATTAACAAGAAGACTTCTGGCGCCAATAATCTTCCTCCATGGCCAACGCGCGGTTGAGGAGGGTGGAGGAGTGATTCATTGCTATAAGATTCAAGTTCGACGGGTCGGCATCATAGGCTTGTTCCCTCTGCTGTACCTGCTTGCTCGCTCTAGGGACTCTATCAAACACATTCCCAAAGACCTCCTTATTCCAGGTCTTTAAGAAGTGTTTCAAGCAAACCAACTTGTGCTGTAAATTAAGCATACCAAAGCAACCAGTCGAAGGCTCCCAGTTCGCTTTAGCAGCCTTATAAAATGTATGATGCCATGTCTACATCCTTTGAAAGCGAAAAGAGGACGATCCCCGTTGTTCAAGCGCCGATGGGGCAATAAGTAAGGGGCAGTGGCCCAAAGTATGACGTGATAAATGTGTCGTACGAAACCCCAAAAACTAATCCACCCAGCCAACCGAGATAAGAGCACGATCTAGTCGCTCCCATCTCCTACCTCAGTTCCAAGTAAACTAACTGCCTTCAATCCCCGGATCAATAAGGTCACATCTTTCAATACAATCCGCGAAGTCCTTAATACAGCCAAGTTGGGGAGGTCCATAACCTTTAAGTTCATCCACCGATTGAACCACATTGAAATCCCCACCTATCAGCCATGTGTCCACTGTAGCTACAGACCGCATAAGCTCCCATGAGTCTCTCCGTGCAATATGCGTATGACGCCCATAAACAAAGAAGCGGTTTTGGCAACAACCCCGATGAGACTCTAACATGCATAAGTTGGGCGTCATTAATCAAGACATCAACAACAAGATTCGAATCATAGAAACAGCAGATGTGATTAGTAGGATTCGAAATAACCCTTCCAAATCGTAGTTTCTTAATCATCAAACGTTCATTCAAACTAACGTTTGGTTCAATAACAACCAAAATAGACCATTTATGACAAAGTTTCAAATCCACCAAATAATGGTGTTTATCGGAGCTCCCAAGGCCCCTAGAATTCCAGATAAGCATATTAATCATTTAATGAGTATGGGAATGGGAATCATTCGCCCGGGCTTTACTCCTCGTCAGACGAGGGTGAATATCAACCTACTACTTTTTAGTATTTTTTTTTCGATTCAGAGGTACCTGAAGCAGCACCTGGAACACGTTTCTTGGTTGTGGACACCAGTCTTTCCTCCTCTTGGCTGGGAATATGAACCTGCATTGAAGGTAGACTAGGCTTTGGTTTATCAACATCCGCCGAGGCAATAGCGGGAGCCAAATTTGTTTCTGGAATGGTGAAACTGACCTCCGCATCATTATGATCAGGAGAGGGAGAGGTGGTGTATGGCTCAACGCCGTCAGGAGCACCGTTAAGGTATAGTCCTTTGTGAGCCTCCAAATCGTTAGGAATATCTTTGGGTATGCTATCCACCTGAGCCGAGACATCTTTCGAATCCCCGTCGCTGCAATCTGGATGCTCCATCACAGCGGGATCCTCCGCCTCTGAGTCATCCTCCACAAGTGCCACAAACTTATTATTCAGATTAGTAATGGCCACCTCCTCTTCTCTGGAATCCGAATCTTGCAGAGTAGTCTCCACCACCGGTTTACCCTTATTGATGAATTATCCTGAGGTTTTGTAACAGAGGCGCTATGCTCGACCTGCAAGTCCTGATCGTTGTCTGGAGCCTTGGTCGGAGCAGCTTCGTTCCTAGAAGACTCACGGACCTGCAAGTTTTTTGACAAACTCCCGCCAGTGTTATTCTTAGAGGGTGTTGTAGGCCGTTGGGAGGTGCTGCCTCCATCTTTAGTCTCAGGAAGGCGTGAGTGAGAAGGGCACTGCTGAACCTCAAGTTTCTCCCGAAGGTCTCTAGTAAACTTTGGCAGTTCACCAGCCTCTTCATCCTCTCTAGGCGGGTGGAAGCAGTCCAGGAGGGTGTGTCCTCGACGAGGGCAGCGACGGTAATAATCCAGCAAACCCTCACATTCAATCGGCTGTTGATAAACCTTATACCCGTCCTTCACCCAGACTGTCTTCTTCACAGGTTTCGTAACATCAATTTCCACGCAAACCCTAGAAACCCTCGGACGCCAGTAATCTGCAGTCAGTTTATCAACTTGGACTGGAGTACCAATACAACCGGCAATGGTGTATAATCCTTGGATTGGAATCAGGTAGAGAAGCAGGTGATGAATCTTGAACCAAACGGGGCAGACCGGCGATTCAATGGTGAGATCAAAATCCGGATCCCACTTAAACACCCTCATCGGATATCCATTGAAGTGCCACACCTCTCGCATAAAAACCCTAGCATAATCATCGTGGTCGTAAAGGTGGATACACAGATTTGTATTGTCAAAAAAGAATAACCTGAAGTTGTGCTTGAGTTTCATCTTGCCGAAAATAAATCGGAGCGTACGCAGTGGCAGATGGCCGTGCGAAAACTTCCCAACCAATACAAACTGAAACGGTCTGCAAAGGTGTTCTTGCTTTGCATGAGTGAAGATAGCCGTAGGTTCACCATGATAGTCGGTAATGGTGCCAATTGGTGTAAACATCGAAGTATCAAAGTTTTTTTTCCGTTCTCGTGCATCCGGCATTAAGGGGTCAGCAGGGGTGCCGATAGATACTGCATAGGAGTGGACGGCAGCAGGTCGGCGATCGGCGCCACCACCGTCGGGTGGCTCTCCCATGGGGCAGCGTCTGTCAATAACATGATTATTGAAGTTTGTTATAATAACAATTATGTTAAAATACATGAATTTATACCATATCTAACAAATAAATCATGTATATTTATATATCAAAATACTAAAACATTTAATATGTAAAATAACAAAAAATAAACTATAATCCAAAAAATAAAACTAGTAAAAATGTTAAGGGTCTGGTAGTGGCAACGGAGGGGGCGGCGACGAGCGACGGGGGCGTCAGCGGTTGGAGAATCGGAGAGAGAGAAATTGGAAATTGAGAGAGAAAGAAAATGGAAGAGAAAGGAGAAGAGAAGGGTCTAGGCAAAAAATGGGGGGAACCGGGGGATATTTCCCCCAGTTAAAGGGGGACAAAATTAAAAAAAAAACCAGGGAAATATCCCCCGATTGACGGTAGAAAATTTAAAAAAAAAATTGGGGGAAATTTTCCCCGATTTTCGGGGGAAAACTTTTTAAAAAATAAACCGGGGGAAATTTCCCCCGATTTTTAGTAGAAAAAATTTTAAAAAATAAACCGGGGGAAATATTCCCCCGGTATTCCCACGATTTTAATAAAAAAATTCAAAATAAAATCGGAGGAATTTTCCCCTTGTTTTCCCCCGATTTTTGTAAACAAAATTAAAAAAAAATGGTTTGTTCCCCCAAATTATATGTTTGACATAATTTACTTGTATATTAATTATAAATATAAGTATTATTTTGCATAAAATAATTTAAATATACTAACTAGCATAAAATAATTTAAATATACTAACTTTGATATTTTTATTATTTTTTATATATTAGTTCTAACTTATTGGTAGTATAATTTTCCTATTTTCTTTCTTTATTCTATTCTTTATATTTTATCAATATATATTTTATGAAACTTTAGATGTATTTTCCATATCTTAGTTCATATTATATATTCAAGTTATGAGTTAAATCTTTACATATGCTCTCTATATTTCAAGTTATTTAAATCATAATTACTTAAATTATAAAAAGTAATAAATAAAATATATTGCAAAATATAAAAATGCGCATCACACATAATTTTTTTCATATTATAATCTATCCGTGACCAAAATAAGTTCGATCCCGTTGATATGATCGTCTAAAACGATTAGATTTTTTGTGTAAATTTAAAAAATATATATGTTTCAAAACAAAATATTTGATTTAACTCTAAAGAGTTTTAAGAAAAAATGTCTCGAGGAAACATAACCAAACCAAAATTTTTATTATCGTGTCATGATTTTTGGGCGTAAACATCTTTAGTAAATAAGAAGTAATTGATAAAAAGAGAATATTATTCAAAAAGAATCAATGCCCAACATAAGGAAAAAAAATAATAACATAGAGATGTCAAAAGACTTCTTAGCAAGCAAATATAATGACCTAAGATTGTTACTATCTCGTCCAACAAGAGGAACATACCAAGAAGGGATATGAGACAATACCCACCTGTTTTCATGTACTATGGAACCAACTACAAAGAGATTCTACTATTCAGCTTGCCTAGTAAATTAAGTTTATCTTCTTAACATTTCAATAATCGAATTATTTCAACACATTGGGTTTAATTGAACACTGAATAAATATTACATAAATTAATTTAAACCTAAAATTAAAGTAAAATAATAAAAAAAATTCAAGTCATAGAATAGTAAACTAAATTAAGTAATAAGGCATCGGCACCCTTAAGGGTGTGTCTTGTATGTAGATTTTAGTATAGAAAATTAAGAATTCCTTATTACCAAAAAAAGGTGTGCGAGGCTCCCCAATAAATTGCAGTTTAATTGGCTTATGCAAAGGTGTGTTAAAGTTCAAAAGAAAACTCCAATATCCATTTAAGGAGGTAATATAAATAAATAGATGATCAGGTCATTTATAATCAATAAAAGAACAATTCAAATTGAGAGGGGGGGGGGGGGGGAATTCACTTACGAGTGTGTTTTCGTTTAATAGTTTTGAATCATATTAATTATTTAAAAGATCATGATTACAGAAGGGATAAAATTCTCAAATAGTCATATAGGTGAGGGAAAAATATGATATGAATTAATTTATATTTGACATTTAATTTAAATTCTCAATAAAATTTCCGCTAGTTATTCGGCATCTCAAAGTTTCACCGTTGCATTCACATTTCTCCAATATGCAATCATATGGCGAAATCATGACAAACTCAAAAAAAGTTTTAAGCTTTGTTTGATTATAAGTTTTAAGTTTGGTTAAGGAAATAAAAAGAAATTACAAAAAGTTTAAAATTCTCTATCTTGTTCATTTGTTAAAGAACACAACAAGGAAAATTATTTTTCTAGACAATTGTCTTTCATTTTATTTGGTTATTATTGTAAATTAAAGGAAAATATAAAAATACACCCTAAAACAATTCAAACAATTAATTAACTGCATTTAAAAAAAATTTGCCCGATTGTTCCATAGTTATTTATTACAAAATTATTTAAAAATTCAAGGAAAAAAATCGGGGGGAAATATTCCCCCGAATTTTGTGACGACCCGGTAAACCACATTATTCTAAATTTGGAATTATGAAATATTTTACTATTTTATGAGTAAATCCTTTTATTTTGAACAAATGTGCATTGCATTACATGTATTTATTAAAATGTGACTTGTTCTTAGTAAAATTGAAACCTGCGAATTTCTCCTCAATTTTTTTTCGAAAACTATTCACAAGCCTAAACTGCCGGTTTTAATTTTCTTATTGGTACAATTGTTTCTATATCATAAAATTAAAGTTTCCTTTTCCTCCCTAATTTTGAAATTAATACTAAAAATTATTTTAAAAACTTTACATTTACTAGAATTAATTATTTACTTCACAATTTTAACATTTTTGAAATAATGTTATCAAAATATATATATATATATATATATCTATATAAAATCCCAAAATACCCTAAAAATAATACATATAATTAGTTAAATATGTTTTCTATTAGGTTAATTACCTATTTATGTCACTTTCATGTAAGATGTGGTAAAAGAAAGACTACTTGTACAATTTCACTCTTAGTATTTTACTTAACCAAATGTGTATTAATCTTTACCATTCATATATAATTGTATATTAGCTATCTCTCCTACTATTTTATATATATATATATATTTAGGAAAAATAATTTTCTAAAATCATTAAGCTTTTTAAATTGTTTTCTTATTTATAAGAATTTATAAATTTACTTTCTCTGCATATAATATTTTTTCAAAAATTTTATTTTATTCCTTAATAATTAATAATTACTTATCTTAGACTATTATGACTTGAAAAAATATATTTTTCAAAATTAGAATTTAATTTCCTTAATTTTTGAGTTTTGCTCAAATTAAAGCATAAATTGCCAATAAAATTATAAATTTCCAAATAAAAGTATAAATTTCGAAATTTTAATTACCATAATATATTTCCTAAAATTATAAGTGTAAATTTCGAATTTTAATAAATTAAAACCTGATTTTCGGATTTCAATTAAAGGAAAATTGCAAATGCTAGATATTAACATATTTCATAATATTTTACAAGAAAAATCTTCTCTAATATACCATAAATAAATATTGATACATGGCTCACATTTACTTAGCCTATGAATCATATCATAGCATGCACACCCAAGCCTAATTAGTCTTCCACATGGAAGAATTCATTTAAAGTATTAATAGGTGGAAAGATTGTAATTATGAAGAAAATGACATAATAATTATGAAGAAAATGACCTAATAATAAAATAATTGCTTTCTTCATCCTATAAACAAGGCCAAAAGCTTCATTTTCTTTTCCTCATAGCAACCATCCACTACACAAATCCTCACACTTTCTTTATTTTCTTCCAAAATCCACTAATTTCCTATTTTTCCAAAACTACACTACACTATACCCTCAAAACAAAAGAAAAGAACAAAGGTAGAAACCTTACTTAATCATATAAGTAGAGGTTTTTCTTGAAGGATGTTCCATGAAGTCATGAAATTAGTATCACTACTTTGTGCATTCTTAGTTAGAATTATGTGCTAGAATATGGTCTTGCAAATATTATTTCATTTTATGAAATATTATATGATCATTATGTGCTTAGATGTTCATGAAAATTTATTACAAGTTTAGGATAATATAGCATATTTGACATTATGTTCATCTTATTTGGAAAATTTAATATGTTTTTAGGAAAAGTATGAGTTTTTGGAAAAGATATGCTATTTTCACACAATTATTACTTAAAGTTACCAAACTCTATTGTTTTTATATTGTACATATATATATATATATATCATACGTATAAATACCAAATTGTATTGGTTTTATATTGTATATATATATCACACGTATATATGTATCATACGTAGATATGTATATATAGTGGCATATTGTCAAGATATATATATATATATATAATTCGTACATATACATATAATCATGTTGAGTGGTTGATATTATATATATATATATGATGTACGTATATATATATAAATATAGTTATGGGTAATTATATGGTTAATCTAGATTTATGGCATAATTAGGCGTTTAATCTAAATTGCTATTATGTTTAGTCTAAGTCTCTACTTTAATGATATGTTTGGTCTAAATATATATATAAAAATATATACACATATATATATGTATGTGAGACCGTGTACATATATATATTTACATATTATTATGTTTTGACTAGATATTTGGTTTAAAATATTCTTTTCTATTAATTTCATTTTATATTAGTGATATTCTTTTAAGATGTTGAAATATGGAAGCAAGACTTCCAAGATTATGCTATGTGCATAAATTGTGAATGTGAAACGGGCCCGAAATATATCGGAGTGGTTTGGGTGAGTTCCGCCGGGACATACCAATGGGGTAGCCGGCTGTAAGAGTTCTCACTCCCTCCATCTCCTAATCCCCCCTTATGTAGACGGAGTGATCTATATAAGAGAGTGGGTCGTAGGAAAAATTTGGCGTAACACCCGGGGTACGACCATTGGAGGATAAGGCAGGCGGGAGTAACGTGTTGGTTGCTATTTCGGTCGGGGGAGTCATAAGGGTCACTGTTAGGTGACGAGAAAGGTTTGAAATTGAAAAAACTATATCTATATGTGCAAAGTGAAAAATGTGTTTATGTGCAAATCACACACGATCACCTTATGCGATTATGTAATGTTTCTACTCAACTATATATGTTGATTGTGTTCATATGACATTTTTTAGATGAGCTCGAGACTAGCTTAAATGAGATCGAGGAAGAAGAACATTTTGAAGCCTTTTATTAGATAGAGAGCTGTTTGTTATTTCCACTGCGTGTTTGTTGTGCACTCGACCTTATATATACCTTGTAACTAAATAATTGCTCGGTATTGTATTCAGAATAAATCATTACTCTATCAAGTCTTTTGATATTATGTTTTCTTTAAGTTTATTTTCATTGCATGTTTTAATTGTAAATTATATAAAACAATGGGTTACCAGGGCGTTATAAATTTTCCCCGATTTTTAATTTAAAAAATTATAAAAAACAAACCGGGGAAAATTTCCCCGGATTTTGTATTAAAAATTTTAAAAAAATCGGGGGAAAATTCCCTCGGATTTTCCCCTGGTTTATTATAAGAAAAATCGAAAAAAAACTAGGGGAAAATTTCCCCCGGATTAATATAAAACAAATTGAAAAAAAATCGGGGGAATATTTCCCCCGAATTTTCCACAGGTTTCTTACGAAATTTCCCCTGGATTTCTCCTGGTTTATTACTTTCCGCCGTACCTGCCGAAATTCCCCCGATTTTATTCCAGCAAAATATTCCACCGGAATAGTTCCACCGGAAGCCGGCGTTTTTCCTGTAATGATTCAACTTAGGGATTAAATTAGAATAGGGAATTAGGTGAATGAAACTATCTTGTGTGACGTCCTGAAACTATTGGCTATTATTATGAATACATATAACCAACTATTTAATAAAGAAGACCAAACTTTGACTCTAAAACATACAACTCATGATTTTATTAAGAAAACCAAACTTTACATATAAGTCACTTATTACATATTTGTAATGACAAAATCCCGACTACACATAATTAGCCAAAAGTTTCGAACCGTCCCTCTTCGTCTTTATCACTTCCAATTTCCGCCTCAATTCCTGCTAAAACATCATATAAAGAAAACATCAACAAACATGTTGAGTAGAAATTTTACATAGTAACATGAGGTGCATGTGTGATATTCGTGCATAATTTCACATAATCACTTGAGCATATAATCACGTAATCAACCATGCATGTAATCACATCTTTTCACATTTTCTACCTTTTTCCACATCTCAGTGTGGCCACCTTATCTCATCGTGCCGTTATTCACAATTTCCAACCAAAATCCGCTAATCCCAACCAAAATCATACCGGTGGTTATATCCCGTGTATATGCCAAACTTTCTACGACCCACAACCAATACATGGAACACTCCGTCCATACAAGATGGGAATAGGATATGGATGGCAAGAATTGTTTTAAAACCGGCAAGTTCATTGCCGTCCGGCCGAACTCTAGCCCCATCCACACTGAAAACACATCGGGCCCAACAAGTACATGTAATTCTATATTTTACAGAATTTCTCATGTAACAAAATTTACAGCTTGTATCAAACAGAGTTTACAGCTTGTATCAAACAGAGTTTTCAGCTTGTAAACACCAAATTTTCAGCTTACATAACCAAAATTTCAGCTTGCATAAATAGGAATTTCCAACTCTCACAATCTAAAATTTTCAGCTTGCTAAAACAGATTTTTCAGTCAAATTTCCAACAGGTTTCCAGCAAAAATTTCACACAATTTCCGCAGGTTTTCATCACGAATAAAATAGGATTTTCAGCATGTTTAACATAGAATTTCCAGCATGTAAAATAGAATTTTCCAGCTTTTAGTGCAATTTCATCATAGTTTCACCATATTTTTACCATATTTTCAACATGTAAATAGAATTTTCACCATATTTTCAACATGTAAAACAGAGTTTTCACATACTTTTAGTGCAATTTCATCATAGTTTTAGCATATTATAAAACATATAACTACCTACGAACAAAACATGCTTCATTCTATGAATATAGAACATACTATGGTCATAAAGCACAACTTTGAAGGAAAACATGCTTCCCATCATTTCATGAAAACCTAATAGAGGTTCATAAACATAACTTTATGTAAAATATGATTCCTCTCATTTAATAAAGCTTAATGAAACATATTGTAAACCAATTCATGGACTTAGAAATATCCCTACTTTCATAAGCATATAACTTCCTAAATACACCAATATGTACATAATCAAACCAATATGCTTACAACTAAATTAATATGTATTCTACTAGAACCAAAATAGTAACTAACTTGTAGTTACATCCCATGTTCTAGTATGGAAAATAAAGTATTAATACTAACATAAAGGGCTAACTCATGTACTAGGCAAAATTCCTACCTTGTATCAAATATGAAGTATTTTAAATCACACTCATTTCTACAAGTAGAGATGCGGATCAAGGGAGCTCCAATGGTGTTAAGGTCGAAGCAAGAGGCAAAAAGAAGGATCCATTGGCTCTTTCTAGTAGGCCAATCACAAGGGCACGGGCTAAGGTTTTTGGGACAGCCATGAATTCATATGTACAAGACCAAGTTACACTTGAGTTGCAAGAGCATGAATTCACTAAGTGTGCAATTTGGCTTGAAGGCACACCTAAGCTACTCCATATGCTTGAGGCGTGTTCTATGGATGAAGGGGCTATTTAATTGGGCTTAAGATTATTTGGGATTTAATTATTTATAATAGCTTGTGTTTGGATTTTTAAACACATGACTTAATAGGCTTTGATAAGTTCATGTAAGGTTGGAACATTAGGCTATTAATGGAATTGTTTTGGGTTGGAGGTCTAAGGTATAAATTAAAGGAAATATTTCTTTATAGGATTTGTGTCTTTGTGGAAGAAAATAGAGAAAGTTTTGTGTTGTATGTGTGAAACTTTTTTAGTCTTGGGGAATTGTGTGGGGGTCCTGATTTATGCCGAATTGAATGAGGTTTTTGAAGGGTTATCGTATTATTTGGTATCAAGCTTTGGCTAATAAAGCAAAATCTCCATTTTTCAATTCCTTGAATTTGGCGTGAGATTATTGTTGCTGAATTTACTTGATTGTTCTTGATTCTTGATTCTTCATTCTATCCTTTGCTTGTTCCTTAATCCATGGAGTTCATTGAATCTAGATTGAATTTTAAGCCACCCAAATTGCATTAATTTCTAGAGAAATTTCTGATTAGATTTTGGTATTTTAAGAAAAAATCACAAAATCAAATAAAATCAAATAAAATCTTAAAAAAGATTTGATTGTCTTGATTTATAAATCTGAAATTTTGCAGTGTCTTTCTTGAATTAAAATTCTGCCTTTGCTTATTTATTTATTTTTGTAAATTCTGAAAATTATTGAGTTTTCGGCTAAATTAGACTTTTTACAAAATCTGATTTTTCTATTTTTTAGAAAAATTCCAAAATTAGAATTTACTTGTTTAAAATCTTAAATTGTACTGTATTTTTTCTTGAAATTAAAATGTTTTAGTTAATTTTTAATTGCTTATTTAGGTGTTAAGCTTTTTGACAATTGTGTTGATATTATCAATTCGTTTAAGTTTTGGAAATCTGTTAATTATCACCTCACTCTAATTGATATTATGGTTGAAGGTTCATACAAAGTCTTGAAACTTTTTGTTTTCATGCTTGTAGATTATGAAGTGCAATTTCTTGTAGTTTTTAGACCAAAAAAGGCTGGAGAGAAACTCTACACCTTTGGGAGAGAAAAGCCCACGTTTTAAAGAGAGAAACACGTGAGGGAGTGAGTGACTAACAATCTGCCTATAGTGTTCTTTCTTTTGATTTGCAGCAATGTCTAGCTCATCTAAAGAAGGAGATGAAGGGACTTTCAAGGTTGATGACCCTCAAATGCAATTCATTCTAGAAGCATTTAAAGGGCAGTTTCTTTATTTGAACAAAACTCTAGAGGCCATGAATGACAAGTTGGAGAGACATGACCAAGAGTTGAAGGCAAGGAGTTCTCAATCTCATCAAGCAACTACAACAAAGGAAGGGCATACACCATTTGCTCATACCCATCGAAATTTGGAAAATGAGTTTGATGATGAAGATGAGAGGCCTGATGTGACTCACAATTGGACGGGAGGTAGACTTGAGCGTGGAAGAGGTGGGGGAAGGTTTGGAGGCCGAAGTACTAGATATCCAGCCTATGAAGAAGCGGAGGACGAAGTGGCAGTTGACAAGGTAGATGGGAATTTAGGCAACATTAAACAATGCAAAAGAATACTTGGAGTGGAAAAGAAAGGTTGAGATGATCTTTGAGTGCAATAGATATTCAGAAGAGAAGAAGGTGAAGATTGCAGCAGTTGAGTTCACTGATTATGCTCTATTTTGGTGGGAACAACTCAACTTGAGTAGAAGAAAGGTAGGGAGATACCCCATTAGCAATTGGGACGACATGAAGGAGGCAATAAGAAAATGTTTTGTACCTTCCCACTGTTTTAGAGAGCTACATCATAAATTACACAGGCTTGTGCAAGGGGCTAAGTCAGTTGAAGACTACGACAAAGATATGGAGATGTGCATGGTCAGAGCTAACATTGCAAAGATGAGGAGGTAACCATGGCTCGATTTTTTGGGCGGTTTGAACAAGGAAATAGCTGATGTGATTGAGCTCTACAAGTATGATTCTATGGAAGACATGCTTAACATGGCCATCAAGATAGAGAAGCAGAAGAAGACCAAGCGCTCTAACAAGTTTGCAAGCAACACCAGCATCTCTCAGGATTCTAAATGGCCTACAAATGAAGAGAAAAAGGAGTTTCAAAACCCTAAACCAAAAAGGGCAGATTCGGGCCTTAAGGCTAAAGACTCCAATTCAAGGGTGTCTAGCTCAACTACTCCTAGTAGGGGCATCAAGTGCTTCAAGTGCTTGGGCAAGGGTCATATCGCCTCTCAATGTCCCAATAAGAGAGTCATAGTGGTTCAGAATGGTTATGTATATCAGAATCTGAAGGTGAGAAAGAGATGCCCTACTTAGAATATTGTGGTGACAGTGAGGGTGAAGGAGAGGAGCAAGAAGTTGTGGTAGCACCTGAGGTTGGATCTTCTTTGGTTGCTAGGCGTGTGTTGAGTATGCACTTGCAAGAGGAGAGCTTAGAACAGATGGAAAACATTTTTCACACGAGGTGCTTGGTGGGAGGCAAGGTTTGCACACTTATAATTGACAGTGGAAGTTGTACAAATGTGGCAAGTCTTAGTATGGTGAGTAAATTGGGGTTAAAGTGTGAGAAACACCCTAGACCATACAAGCTTCAATGGTTTAATGACATGGGCAGTATTAGGGTGAACAAGCAGGTTGCAATTTCTTTCTCAATTGGACTATATAATGATGAGGTGACTTGTGATGTGGTTCCAATGCAAGCTGGCTATATTTTGCTTGGGAGGCCGTGGCAGTTTGATAGAAAAGTGCACCATGATGGTTACCTCCACCGATTCTCATTCTCCCATGAAGGAAAGCATGTAACTCTTACTCCATTAACACCTAGTGAGGTCTATTTAGACCAAAAGAAGCTTATCGAGAGAGAGGGGTAGAATTTGGGAAGTGAGGAGAAAGAGAAAGAAAGTGGGAAAAAAGAGGGAAAAGAGGCCAAACAAAAGAGTAAACAAGTAAATGGCCCAGTAGTGAGAGAAAAGAAGAGTGAGGGGAGAAATAAACAAACACTTTTTGTGAGACAAAAAGAGATCAGGAGTGCAATTAGTGAGGGTAAAACGATCTTAATGATTCGATTTAAAGAGTCTTATTTTTCTTTGACTGACTTTGATACTTCTATTCTCCCTTCTAGTTTTGTTTCTTTATTGCAGGAGTTTTCTGATGTTTTTCCAGAAGAGATGCCGAGTGCTCTACCACCATTGAGGGGAATAGAGCATCAGATAGACTTTCTTTCTGGAGCCACAATTCCAAACCGTCTAGCATATAGGAGCAACCCCATGGAAACTAAGGAGTTGCAAAGACAAGTTGATGAGCTGATGGAGAAGGGATTTGTGAAGGATAGTATGAGCCCATGTGCAGTTCCAGTTCTTTTGGTACCTAAGAAGGATGGGACATGGAGGATGTGTGCTGATTGCAGCGCAGTCAACAAAATCACTGTAAAGTATCGACATCCCATTCCTAGGTTAGATGACATATTAGATGAACTACATGGTGCTAAATATTTCTCTAAAATTGATCTAATGAGTGGGTATCATCAAATTAGAATGACACCTGGAGATGAATGGAAAACTGCATTTGAAACTAAGTATGGCTTGTATGAATGGATGGTTATGCCTTTTGGACTTACTAATGCACCTAGCACATTTATGAGGTTAATGAACCATATTTTGCGTGCCTACTTAGGGAAATTAGTAGTTGTGTATTTTGATGATATCCTTATTTATAGCAAGTCTATTGACGATCACATTGAGCATGTTAGGCTAGTTTTACAAGTTTTGAGACGAACAATTGTACGCTAAGCTTAAAAAGTGCACCTTTGCATAGATAGACTTGTATTTCTTGGTTTTATTGTGAGTTCGCAGGGTATTGAAGTGGATGAAGAAAAAGTCAAGGCCATAAAGGAATGGCCCAAGCCTAAAACTATATTTGAGGTAAGAAGCTTTCATGGTTTAGCTGGGTTCTATAGGCGGTTTGTGAAGGACTTTTCTACCATAGCTGCGCCACTCACAGAGATAGCGAAGAAAGAAGTTGGGTTCAAGTGGGGAGAAGCACAACATAAAGCATTTGATACTTTAAAGAATAAATTGTGTTCAGCTCCTATTCTTGTTTTGCCTGACTTTGATAAAACTTTTGAGATTGAATGTGATGCTTCTGGTATAGGTATTGGGGCTGTTTTGATGCAAGAGAAGAAACCAGTAGCATACTTTAGTGAAAAGTTGAATGGAGCTCAACTCAACTACTCTACATATGATAAAGAGCATTATGCCCTTGTTATAGCCTTGGACGTGTGGCAACACTATTTGATGCCTAAGGAATTTGTAATTCACACGGATCATGAATCATTGAAGCATTTAAAAGGGCAAGGTAAGCTTAACAAGAGACATGGTAAGTGAGTTGAATTTATAGAGTAGTTTCCGTATGTGATTCAATATAAGAACGGGAAAGAGAATGTCGTGGCAGATGCATTATCCTGAAGGTATGCCTTGATCTCTACTCTTAGTTCTAAGTTGTTGAGTTGTGAGCATATCAAAGAATTATACG
Source organism: Petrea volubilis (assembly GCA_026212405.1). Classification (NCBI taxonomy): domain Eukaryota; kingdom Viridiplantae; phylum Streptophyta; class Magnoliopsida; order Lamiales; family Verbenaceae; genus Petrea; species Petrea volubilis. Next base: position 13,945,625 of record CM047872.1, on the reverse strand, counting down.
TGAATGATTCTGATTTTGGGAATGTTTATGTTGCTTGTGAACAGGGAGCATTTGACAAGTTTTATAGACATGATGGCTTTTTATTTAGGGGAAATAAACTGTCTACCTAAATGTTCTATACGTAACATGCTAGTGTTGGAATCACATTGTGGGGGTCTAATGGGGCATTTTGGTGTGCATAAGACTTATGACATGTTGAATGAACATTTTTATTGGCCACATAATGAACATTTCATGTATTGCATGTAAACAGGCCAAGTCTAAGTCTATGCCACATGGTCTTTATATGCCTTTACCTGTGCCTAGTTCATCTTGGACTGATATTTCCATGGATTTTGTGCTTGGGTTGCCTAGGACTAGGTGTGGGAGAGATTCTATATATGTTCTCGTTGATAGGTTTAGCAAGATGGCACACTTTATTGCATGCCATAAGACTGATGATACAACTAACATAGCTGATTTGTTCTTTAGAGAGGTGGTGCGTTTACATGGGGTGCCACGCACCATTGTTTCCGATAGATTGGGAACTAAATTGCTTTATTCTACTACTTGCCATCCACAAATAGATGGACAAACTGAGGTTGTGAATAGGGCTTTGGGAACCTTATTGAGTGCAATTGTTGGTAAGAATTTAAAAACTTGGAAAGATTGTTTGCCATTTATTGGGTTTGCATATAATAGGAGCATTCATTCTTCTACTGGTTTTCACCTTTTGAGATTGTATATGGCTTTAACACTTTAACTGTGCTGGATTTATGTCCTTTACCTATAATTGAGCTTGTGAGTTTAGATGGACAAAAGAAGGCAAATTTGGTGAAGTCATTTGAGAAAGCACGCACCAACATTGAGAAGAAGAATCGTCTTTATGCTGACAAGGCTAATAAAGGAAGGAGGCGGATTATCTTTGCAACGGGTGATTGGGTTTGGGTTCACTTTAGAAAGGAGAGATTTCCAAACCAAAGGAAAACCAAGTTGGATGCACGTGGTGATGGCCATTCCAAGTTTTGGAGTGCATTAATGACAATGCCTACAAGATTGATCTACCAGGTGAGTATGGTATTTCTGCAACATTTGATGTTTCTGATCTTTCTCCTTTTGATTTGGATTCAAAGTTGAGGACAAATCTTTTTGAGAAAGGAGGGAATGATGCGGATCAAGGGAGCTCCAATGGTGTCAAGGCCGAAGCAAGAGGCAACAAGAAGGATCCATTAGCTCTTCCTAGTGGCCAATCACAAGGGCATGGGCTAAGATTTTTGGGACAGCTATGAACTCATATGTACAAGACCAAGTTACACTTGATTGCAAGAGCATGAATTTACTAAGTGTGCAATTTGGCTTGAAGGCACACCTAAGCTACTATATATGCTTGAGGCGTGTTCTATGGATGAAGGGGATGTTTAATTGGGCTTAAGATTATTTGGGATTTAATTATTTGCAATAGCTTGTGTTTGGATTTTTAAACACATGACTTAATGGGCTTTGATAAGTCCTTGTAAGGTTGGCGCAATGGGCTTCACTTAAAGCCTATTCCTTATAGGATTTGGACTAATGGGTTTAGTTTAGGGTTTGGCTTTGTCTAAGGTATAAATACCTTCTTTAAACCTTTGGAAATTAGATTTCTTTCATTGAATAAGACTAAAAAACATGATTCTCATGTTCTTCATCAACACATGTGTATGAACCCTAGCATAAGAATTGTGAGCTCTACGATCTCCATTGTAACAAGAATCTGATTTATGCTTCAAGAGTACTTGTGAGTATTGACCTTTTCTTGATTAAATCCTTTTAAATCTTCTTCTTGAGTACAAGGGGGTTGTGGGTTTAAAGGGTAGAATCTATCTTGTTCTTTGCTTTATGCCGAATTGCCATAATCTTCTCAAGAGTACATGTTTTTGATTAGGGTTGTCGTATTAAGTAGGAACCTTTACTTATGAAATTAAGTAAGGTCCCTTCTTTAATACATATTCCTCTACCCTTTTCAAGAGTGTTTTATGGAGTTAAGGGTATGTATAGGGGCTGATAACTATGTAAAAAGAAGGGTTTATGTATAGATATATGTGGGTAGAAGATTTACTATAAATATGGAGTGTTTCGTGTGTTTAGAGTAAGATGAGTGTGAGTGGGGTGTTTTAGGCGGGATTTAGTGTGTGTAGATGTGTTTGTGTGTGTGATGAAAAATGAAATGCTAAATCCCCTTTTTATCCCCTATTTATATATTTTAGGACAACAAATAGGAATTTTATATTATAAGGTCAATTTATAATTAATGCAATTTTCCAACTCAATGCCCAACTCAATACCTAATTATAGCTTAAGTGTGAGTCTAAATGTACATTTCATAATCTAGTTTAATCTAAACCCTACATATATAAACATATCTAGAAGAAATCTTACATGTGTGAATATTCATTTAATGCAAGGAGAATTGGGGAGCAAGTAATAATATACTCCACATATTTATCTTATATAGATATACACATAAAATTTCGTTCCCCCCTCCTCTTTTATATTTTTTTAAGATATTTTTGCACATAGTATAATTATTCCAATGTTTAAGATGAAAAATACCTAAAGAAATGAAAATATATTCTTATATATATTATGTATATAAATTTTCTTTAAAATATATACATATATATATATTTATATATATATATGAATCATAGTCTTATGCCCTAGCATTTAAAAATAATTATTATAGTGTGAAATGACACATTTTAGTGAAAATGACAATATCAAGAAAAATAATCTAACCCTTATTTCTAAATATATATGTGTATAAATTCGTGTATATACATACATATATATATATATGTATATGTCTGTGTGTGTTTGAATTTTGTGCCTTTTATGATTACTAAATGAAGTAGAAAATAATTCCAATAATTTTGTGTTTTGTAAATAAAAATAGGCATATATTGCCAAGTATTTATTGCAATAGAAATTAATCATGCAGGATTTAAATAATACATATTTAAGCATCAATTAGTATATATATATATATATATATATCTACATCATCTAAAACACAAAAATGACCTAGGATATATATATATATATATATATAATTTTGAAACTATACATATGTATATTTATATTTACTTCGACATGTAAAAATACTATATATATATATGACTTTATTACAAATAATTCCTACCATTATAATTTTGGAAAATGTATGTATAGAATTATATATACATATTGATTTTTATGCATATACATAGAATCCAATGATTGGTATAATAACATAATAGTTATTACAAATTTCACATATAAGATAATAAAACACTAAACAATTTAATCACATAGCTCACATATAAACTAATAATCACATAAAAAAAACTAAATAATTTAAACATATAATTAATTTTTAAAATACCTATAAATATCGGGTATTACACCTTGCACTTGCATTTCTCTCATTGGTTATTTGTTATTATTGTTATTCGTGAGTTGTTTTTATTAAGAAATTAGGTTTTATTTAGAAAAGCAAAACCACTACTCAATTTGATCAATTTAGCTAAGCAAAAATGAGTTACTTTCACTGGCCAAATCACAATTCCTGTGGGATTCGACACTCTACTCACTTTGTATTACTTGTACGACTGCGTGCACTTGCGCAACTCTCAACAAGTTTTTGGCACTGTTGCCGGGGATTGGCGCATTTGACTGTGATACTAGCTTGTGCGTTTAGACTAAATTTTTGCTGAGTCTGAGTTCCTTCGTGTGTAGGTGCTTTTGGTGTATGATCACGATGTGTGCAAGTTCACGAGCTAAACTAGTGCCTTTAGACCTTGAAATTGAAAGAGCCAACAAAAGGAGAAACGTAGCGAGAAGAGCTAGAATAGCTTAGGAAGGCATTATGGTTGACAACCCGAACAACGAGGTTAATGGTGGCAATGATCAAAATGGGCCACAAGGTGGTCAAGCAGATGCACAAACATTACGGGACTTCATTGCACCCAAGCCAAAGGAGCTAGAACGGGGATACAAAGGCTGCGCATTGAGGCGAATAATTTTGAGATTAAGCCAGCCCTATTGAACATGGTGACCAACAACGTGCAATTTTATAGCTTGCCGAATAAAGACCCCCATCAGCATCAAGATAACTTTCTAGAGCTATGTGACACCATAAAGATCAATGGGGCATCGGACGATGCAATAAGACTAAGAATATTTCCTTTCTCTTTGTGGGATAAAGCCAAAATATAGCTCAACTTGGTGCCTAGTGGATCCATCACAACTTGGGATCAACTATCACATGCGTTCCTAACCAAGTACTTTCGATCGGCTAAAACTACCAAGCCGAGAAATGATATTTCCATCTTTTCCCAAAATGGGTGGGAGTCACTATACAAGGCATGAGAGAGGTATAAGGAGTTGTTAAGGAGGTGTCCCCACCATGGACTACCCAAATGGATGGTGGTACAGACGTTTTACAATGGGTTAGGAGCCAACACTAAGAGTACGATTGTGCAACCGCTGGAGTTTCCTTGGTTACCAAGACAATGGATGACGTCGACAACCTAATTGAGGAAATGGCGATCAATAATTATCAATGGTCAGCGAAATCCACCAATCAAATGAACCAAGGGGGTAAGTTAGAGCTCAATGACATTGCATTGCTACAAGCTCAGGTGAGCGCTCTAACTTACAAATTGGATTCCTTGAATGGTAACACCTTGAATGTTAGCCCTAAACCATCTTGTGAATTATGTGGTGATTTTAATCATGTTTCCACTGATTGCTCACTTGGGAGTCCATTTTTTGTTGTTTCGAGTGAACAAGTTAATTTTGTAGAAGCGAACATGCATGGAAATGTGCAGGGGAGACAAGCCAATAACCCCTACTCCAACACGTACAATCCAGGGCTAAGGAACCACCCTAATTTCTCTTGAGGTGGTCAGAATGTAAACAGACTAGAGTTTTCACTAGGATTCCAGTAGAACTATCCCCCTCAGCACGAGAAGACGACACCCCTAGAGACAAAGATGGACAAGTTTATTGATGCCTTGTGGTTAAAGATGACATCGCAGGAGGAGAGATTGCAAAGGATCGAGGGGAAGTTCGATCAAATCACAAAGAACCACTCTGCATCTATTCACAATTTGGAAGTTCAAATGGGCCAATTGGCCAATGCATTGACTAATAGAATTCAAGAAAATCTTCCAAACAACACAGAAGTTAACCATAAGGAGCAACTCAATGCAATCACTCTAAGGAATGGGAAGGAGTTGGAGCCACCGAGAGGGTCAAAAGTTGCAAGCAAGAACAAGGAAGGCGCTAAAGAACGTGATGATGCAAAGGGCAGTGGAAAACAAGAAGGGGGGAAAAAGGTTGATCAAGTTCAATTGGCGCTAAAAGCAAACCCTATGAGACTAAGGTGACATGTCCACAATGCTTGAGACAAGCTCAGCAAGAACACCAAAGGAAGCAGTTCCTTGATATTTTCAAGAAACTACACATCAATATCCCGTTTGCTGAGGCATTGGCGAACATGCCACATTACACCAAATTCTTGAAGGAGATCATCTCAAATAAGAAGTTGGAAGAATACCAGACTGTGGCATTGACGAAGGAGTGTAGCAGCATCATCTCTCAAAAGCTGCCATTGAAATTAAAAGATCTAGGGAATTTTACTATCCTTGCATAATTGGCCAGTTTGAGTGTCCTAATTGTTTATATGATTTAGGCTCTGATGTTAATTTGATGCCTCTTTCTATTTTTAGGCAATTAGGAGTTAGAGATTTGTCACCTACTACCATTTTCTTGCAACTTGTTGATCAATCGCTCAAAAGGTCCATAGGAGTTGTAGAGAATGCGTTGGTGAAAGTTAGGAAGTTCATTTTCCTCATTGATTTTGTGGTGCTCGACTTTGAGTATAACAAAGATGTGCCTTTAATCTTAGGGAGGCCTTTCATAAACGCTGGAAGAGCACTAGTAGATGTCAATGCGGGGAAGTTAACTCTCAGACTTGGAGATGAGATTATAAATTTTGACATTTTCAAATCTGTAAAATATCATAATGGGGATGATCATTGCATGAGATTGGAGGCAACTACTGACTATGTAAGAGAAATAATGGAGGGAAAAAAGGATGAGCAAGATGAGGGGAAAAAGGAACCAGTGTACAAACAGTTACCAGAAACCTTGAGTCCTATACCCCCCTCAAGCATTCAACTCCCCAAGTTAGAGGCTAAGTCTTTACCTCAAAAGTCGGAATATGCCTTTTTTGGGGAGAATGAAGCCTTACAAATCATTTTAGGTCCTTCTTTGACTAGAGAGCAAAAGAGGAGAATTGTGAGGCTAATCAAGGGTAGAATTAAAGCCATGGGGCACCAAACTCCTGACATCAAGAGGATTAGGCCTTCCATAGGCATACATGAAATCTTGACGGAAGATGCTGTAAAGCCAAGAAAAGAAACAAAGAAGTGGTGCGATGCCCACATCATGGAAAAAAGTCCAACAAGGGACAATGAAGGGAACATTTCATAGTGAATGGCCAATGTTTGAAGGTGTATTTGGGTGGAGATGTGCACAGAGTAGGGTCGACATCATATGTCAACCTTATTCATTAAACATGTCGAAAGGAGTCGAGCTAAAGACTTTAAACAAGCGCTTTTTGGGAGGCAACCCAAAATTTTATGTTTTTATGTTTTTGAATTTCTGTAAGTTTATTTTTATGTGTGTGGGGTAGACCACTTGAGTTTTTGATGTGATTTTTGTTTGAATTTTGATATGTGGGAGGATGAGACGGGATTCTGACACCATCTAACCTCAGGTATTTTCTATCCTTTTCTTTACTTTCTGTAGTGTTTTTATTTTTGTTTTCGTAGTTCTTTTAGTATCAGTTGTGTTTCTTATCTGAACTTATTTTCTGTACTTTGGGGACAAAGTACTCTCTAAGTGTGGGGGGGATTTCAATTGCCTAGGATAATACTTTTGAGGTTAATTGTTGTTAGCTATGTTTATGGAATTTGAACAAGAACTGTATATCGGCTAGAAACCAGGAAGGCCAAACAAAAAGAGTCATCTTTGATGACTCATGTCTTGGTATAACAATGCCACGTATAGTTCAAGTTCAATTCCGTTGAGTTCAAGCTAAATTTTGGTGATAATGGTTGTATGATAGATGTTTGAAAACTATTTTGTGCTGTGCCGTTTATTATGTGTCGTCTTGGAATGTACATGCTTTGTTGAAATTTCTTATTCTATAATGATTTTATGCTATGAAACGCTATGTTTGAAACAATGAGCATGCATGAAGCATTTTGTTTGCACTTGAAGAATGATTGTTGTTATTTTGCTATCCCCCAATCACTTTGAGCACATGGTGGGAGCAATGATTGCTAAATGATTTAGAGAAAATTTGTATTTTTGTGAGAGGTTTTCTCATGTGCTTTAATGCATTAGGACACTAGAATCGATTTGATTTCTTGTCGAGTTGAAATCCTAGACTATGTTAAATTGGGGAGATGACTTAGGCTATTTTTGAAAGTTTTTGAGCCATAATTGCCTATTTGTTTGTTATACGTAGCCCTTGAGTCCCCATTTAGCCTACATTGTACTTAGTTATCTTGATAGACACATTTCAAGCCCAAAAGTATAATGTCTACATATCCTAATCCTTTCTATGAACTATACTTGAATTGCGATAATTGTAAGAGTTATGTAGTGGATATGTGGAATTATGAGGGGATTAAGTGGAGGGTTGTACGTATACTTGAGTTCAGGATATACTAGCTCGCTTTAAAGAGAGAAAAAAATTCTGCAGAAAAAAGAGAAAATGAAAGAAAGAGCGAGCTAGCCCTCTCAGACGCATAATGAAAAAAAATTACATTGAGAGTGATGGTTTTGAATAAGTTTGGGGGAGTGGAATGCATGAATAATGCTCTAAAAACTACAACTTGTCCAATTTAAGTAACTTGGGTGCATGAGCCAAATACTCTTCTATATTTTGCTACCCTTCACCCAAGCCCTACATTACAAGCTTAATTAAGTCCTATCGATACCCGATTTATCGTTGTCTACATTAGTGGAGATAAGAATGAAAAAGCAACTTATGGGGTCCACTTTTTACGCCTATCGCATGAATATAAATTGATCCGGATTATTGGTGATTGTTTCTCTTGATCATGTCACACACGATAACATGGGGGATACTTGATAATGATAGTTGTTTGTAGAGTGTACCTGAAATTTTAATTATTCGCATAGTGAACCAATGAGTGGTGTGCAACAATTTCTGAGAAAATAAAATGGAGTTTTGTTTTAGTGCGTGGTATTCCAATAATGAGCTTTGATTGTGTCTAAATTCCTTATGTTGTCAATTTTGAGTTGCTTGAGGGTGAGCAACATTTTAAGTTTGGTGGAGTTGATAAGTCCGTAATTCTACTTGATTTTTATGTTTATTTTGTTTGACTTATCATATATTTTTCTCCATTTGAACCTTATTATGCTTAAATTCAAGTTAAATTGTTGTTTTGTAGGCGAGATAGAAAAAATACCATCAAGGAGACGAAAAGTAGAAGTCAAGAGTTGGGTACTTACACAAGATATTTTAGGAAAAATGTGAATGAATCAGTACATACGCAAAATATTTCAAATATGTACCCAATTTCAATCATTGGGGAGTTAAATAAATCTGTAAGTTTGGGTATATTTTGGATATGTACCCAAAGTCCGCTACAACAATTAACAGCTTTCCATATTTGATTAAGACTCTATTTTTGGAAGGCAGAGCTAGGGTTTTTCTGCACCCTTTTAAGTCCAGATGCAGTCCCACTTCTGGGATTCACGTTTTTAACTAGGGTTTAGAGTTTAAAACAATTCTCATTCATATTTTTCATCTTTTTCATCTTTTTGGGATTTTTGGAGAACGGAAGAAGGAAGAAACCAAGAGGTGAAGGAAGAACAACCGAACGAGGGAAGTTTACGTCTGAAATTTCCATCGCATAAGTTTATTTCTTCTCCTTTTACGGACTCTTTTCCAGATTTTGTTCTTGTTCTTAGATTTATTATGAACTAATTTAATTGCTAGGTGTAAGGATGGTGTAGTTCACCTTTTTCGCTATTCTATGAAAATTCCGTGATTTTGAACTTGTTTTCGTATGTTGTTTTTTTTTGTGATTCTCGTTTAATGCTCTAATGCTTGGTTAGGGTTTGATCACCCCTAATTAACGAATTTGAGAATCGTGACGAAGTCTAGAGACGATTCACGATTACAACTTTAATTAGACGAGATCAATTGGTATTAAAGTTGCATGAGAATGAATTTAATATCGATTGAGCCTTAAGGCGGTGGTTAAAATTTATACAATTATTTTCTAAAGTTAGGATTAATTGAATGAGAATTGGTTAGCTGTAGGCTTAGAAGGGATTGTATGAATTAATTCCGCAATGATGGAGAGAGATTGTGGATAGATTTGTTCCTGGATTCACACAACCATGAAACCATTCAACTTAGGGATTGGATTAGAATAGGGAATTAGATGAATGAAACACCTTGCATTTGCATTTCTTGCCTTCGTTATTTGTTATTATTGTTATTCGTGAGTTGTTTTTGTTAAGAAATTAGGTTTTATTTAGAAATGCAAAACCACTACTCTATTTGATCAATTTAGCTAAGCAAAAGCAAGTCACATTCACGGGTCAAATCATAATCCCTATGTGATTCGACACTCTACTCACTTTGTATTACTTGTATGACTGTGTGCACTTGCACAGCTCCCAACGTTTTCCTTTCTCCCCTCAAATAATTACAACATATTTCGATTTCCATGTAACACTTTTCATCTCTGATCCATAGTCCATACTATGTTTGGTACTAGAAATTTGGTAGAGAAAGAGAGAGAGAGAGAGAGAGAGAGTGCATGACTAAATAATTTTTTTTTTTGATAATACATGATATAACCCACGCATGCACGAGAGAGAGAGAGAGAGAGAGAGAGAATGCATGACTAAATAATATTTTTTTTGATAATACATGATATAACCCACGTATGCACACTTTCAAGGATTCGAACCCTCATGACTAAATAATATTAGTTGATTGGTTTATTAAACAACACACTAACGAAAATAAGAAATTGGGGGAAAATTCAATTTATTTGCATTCTTTCTTCTTTAATGCATTACTAATGAGTTGATTGCAACAAACTTCTTGCAATATGTCAATGAATTCCATTCCTTGCTTTTGGACAATGAGGTGGGCAGGTTGACTTTTCATTATTTTGCCGTATAAGATGCTTTTTATATTTACATTTTGACACTCTATTATACATTAAAATATTTTCATAATTAAAAGTATCTAATACCATTATTTTCAAGCATATATCTTTACCTCCCTAAATTACTCCTTGTACTTAATCATTTTCTTAAACATAAATTATAATTATATCTATTGATTAGTTTTTCAATTATTAACTCTTTATCAATTAGCACAAATATTTAAATGTATGTATATATATATGGGTTTCTCAGTATGACAGCTTTAGTATTGATTTTAATAATCATATCCTTGATTATTGCTTAGTTTTTTTCAAATTTAATTTCCTAAATTATTATTTTAATATTTTGACCAATCCAATTCAACTACATGTATAAATGAAAGTCTCCTAAATTCCATATATAAGCTATTTCCGTTATTTAATATCCTTGCATTATAATTATCTTTTACCTTGACTATTTTTCCTTGATCAATTCCTATATCACCATGTTATTCCTCAAAGCTTTTAGATTGGAGACCTGTTCCTCAAGAAAGTGGAAGTCACCACACACATAGGGAAACTCGATCCCAATTGGGAAGGACTCTACCGTGTCATCAAAATTTCCAAGCACAACTCTTATCGGCTCAAGGATCTTCGAGGAAAAGGGCTTCCTCGATTATGGGATGCAATAAATCTGAAGAAGTTTTACATTTGAAAATAACATATAAGAATGGGTTTTAACTCACCCTGTATTATCGCATTGTAAACCTTGATTCATGAACTTCAATGAGTGACACACTTTCCTCAAAAACTTTTTACATTTAAATCATTTATCTTCTTGCACGATTTGTCTATATGTGGTTGTGATGTTACTTACCATTTTAAGATTTGCAACGTCTTTCTCCACGATTTCTTTGCGCGATCACAACAAGTTGAATACATGACTAAATTTGTAATCAAATGGAACTTTCAACTTTTAGTTTGTCTTCATGACTAAGTCTTTTTTAAATACATATTGGCTTAATCCTTTACTTGAATAATTGAATTTGAAGTTCTACACGAATTACACCTTTCAAAGAACAACACTCAGAGATATTTCATATGTAACAAGAATGATCCAAAGAGTTGAGAATACACATAAAATGAGTAAAGACTAGGGGTGTTTTTGTTTCGTGGTAGTGGAGTATAGTGCTATTGGAATGTAGGGTTGATGTGGTAGTTCCGAAGTGCTGTTATTCATGTTTGTATTTGGGTAATATAATGTATTGGTAGAATCTTTTTTTTGGAGTGGACCTGTTTGATTTAAATTACCATTCCAATAGTTATTGTGCATAGACCAAAATATCCCTAAAAAAGATTGCATAAAATAAGTTGGCAAAAACTTCTATTTCAAGATCCCCAATTTGATGACTGGCGTCGTTCTGCTCGTCTTCTAAATATAATCCTTCGCCATGAAACCCACCATCGCGATTAGTTCAGCGGGGTTTGTTTATTTGTTTACAAATTCGGTCATGCTTGTTTGTTGGGCTCTGGGATTTGACTTTCCTTGTGAAGGAGTAATTCATTCACTGATAATTTGTGTTCTCGCAATTGTTCCAGAATTCTTAATTTGTTGGTGTAAGATTCCTTTATTTCGGTATTCCCCACTGAGTTATGATTGATGTGCTGGTAATTGTGGTCTGAAATTTTTATCTGATAGTTCCCAATGTATTTGGTAAATACTTAGTCCTTTATATGGAACGATAAATCAGTACACTCTTCCAATTTTTGGCACTAGCCTTTGTTTTCAGATATTTTGTTTCTGTAGCAGTAAATCGGGATGGGCACATGGCTGCATGTGTGCTCAATTTGGGCGTAATTTGTTGAGGATGTGACTCCGTCATGGCATTTGTTTTCTGTATTTTCACAGTTTTTTAGCGAGATGTCATATGCAGTCTGTTGAAGATTGTGGTTGTAGGAAAATCGAATGGCCGCGGATTATTTCAATAAACCGGAACCAGTATGGTAACAGCTGAAGACAATCTTCGGAGGACGTGAGGCCGATGCGGAGGAAGGAATGACTTTCGAAGAAGAGAACCGAGCTATTGCACACCAAGTTGAACCACAAAGAAGGCAAGATCGAGCTCCTAATTACCAACCGAATCCAGCAGGTCCAAACAAAATGCTGATCGATTGAATGTTGCTTTTTGGCACTATGTGCAATCCGATTAGCCATTGTTCATGATAGGCGACCCCAATGGTGAAGATATTTCTTAACTTTGTGAGCACATGTCACCATTACTATCCTATGTAGATGTGTGCTTCTTGCTTTTGTAATCGTTTTAGACGTTGGAGCATTCAAATATATTATGATGTACTAGATTGGTTGAAATTGTAGTGTTCCCCCATTAGTGATCACATTTGAATTTCTGCAACACATTGATGCAACTTATATAGTTTTTGACTTTAAAAACTTGGGAACGAATGTTGAGTCTTGTTCAAGTCCCATCAAATTATGGTGTTATTAATTCTGATTATGATCTAGAAGATACAACAATTACCAGCAAAATATTAAATTGGATTTATAATTTGTGAAGTTTAATTGGCAGCAAAATAACGAGCAGCATCGGAGAGAATAGAATGGTGGTGAGCTTGGCATGCTATAAAACAACATAGCATCTTAAGTTCCGATTACATAAATTCAAAACATAGGACAGTAAGTATACAAGTCGAGTGGGTCTATAATACGCCCTTACACTAATACAAAGCAGTTTTTCTGATATAAGGACCAAAATACATTACTTTCAGCGCACATCACTGGATTTCAATAGGCGGTCAGCAATATCATCAACACATTAAGATCACAAAATTTTCCAGCAAATATTTCCTTTGAAACGAACCAGTTAATCTGAACTTTTTTTACCTTGGCTAGAAAAACGGCTCATCGTTTGAAAATAACCTCCAAGCAACATCTTCACGAACTCCACCCGTGCCTCATTAGGCATACCCCAGAATAGATCCATGTCGTCCTTGTTCTTCACAAAGTAACGAGCAGCATCAATTTGTTCGGGCAATGTAAGTTCTTTGATTTGCCTTATTTCCTCAAAGATTGCACGTTGGCTTAGAGAGTTTGCGTCTAGCTGGATGCTAGTGTTCACCCCCTTTGTGTTGGTTCCCATACTAATTTCAGCACATTGTTGAAGAGCATTGTTTATATTCATAGTTGTGTCTGAAATCCAACTACCTATCATTTGCTCGAACCATTGAAAATCAGGAGCACGCTTTCTTTTCTAGCCCGAGGACGTCCCAGTCACCTTTGCACTAGAAGTGGGATGTGTCTCAGCAACATCTTCGATAGGCGGATTTTCAGCTACGTTGAAGTGAACTGGAGCAACAGGGCGATGAACATCATCATCATCATCATCATCATCATCCTGAACCTCTGTCGGGTTAGCAGCATTTTGAGATATCTCGTTCTCAGCAGCATCGAAGTCTAACGCATCTTGTCCTTGAGCATAGTCATTCCCAAAAATGCCTTTCCATCTAGGATATTGCGGCCATGCTTTGTCCCTTAATTTCGCAACCTCCGAATTCACCTAAGCAGTTTATTAATTCATATGAACAACTAAAAAAATTTTCCAACGAATAACGAATTTCAGAATTTTTAGCTGTAATTTTTTTTTTACCTTACACAACTCTCCCCATAATGCCTCGTTTCTGATAATTATCCTGTTTGTTGTATGATTGAATTCAACACCACCGCCACCGGTATGTTTCAAGACAGACTCGATTGCATGATAATGCCGCTTCCACACTTGAATCTTGGATTTAATATGCTTCGCCAAAATGCCACAAGTAGGCAACCTACCACGCATCATATTCTCCAATCGCACCATGTAACCCCCTTTAAACTTACCATCGCATTTCTTTCCTTCTACGCGTAGTGCCTCCAACGCATTCAGCAAGACAACCTCCTCATCGTCGTCCCAATAGCGTCTTGCAGAAGTAGAAAATTGTGACGATATCGTCATTGAATGAGGCGAAGAAGCAGATTGAGCCATAAACCTGTAGTCATCATCTAGATGCGAGGTCAAGTTTAGTGTCATAATAAAGGCAAAATCGGTGTATTGGCTCATATTTTCAGTAAAAGAACAAATCCACAATGAAATCCAAGGCCATACAACAAAATAAAATTCAAGGCATCGAGCACAGATCACCAAAAAAAACAATACAGGATACAATACAACCTACACATGTCCTCTACTTAGTGTGCAAGAAAGCAACCACAAAGTAAACTCACAATTCATGTTCTGTAACCCAACACTTTAAACCTCATTGAAAGAGATTTTTCATGAACTTTTGTTTCTGGTCATTAAATTTGATACAAATCCTTACTATAACAAAAACTAAACAAGAAGCCAACATATATGCTTCTCAAAATAGGAGCGCATCCTAGAGCATCCCCCTACTACCCCTCCACTCGTTGTACATTGTAGTTGCAAGTTCATTGCGCCATTTATTCCACTCTGTACTGGGTTCGACGGTGTCAACAATCTCGACACCATCATCTACTTCTGCGTGTGCTTCACTAGCAAGAAGCTCGGCTTCTAGCAGGTCGTTCGGCATGTGTTTTCGCACGAAGTTGTGGAGAAGCGCACAACACAATATTATCATATTTTGGGTTTTTAGTGGATAGAAGCACGGACTCCGCAATATCCCCCACCGGCCTTTGAATAGTGCAAAAGTGCGCTCTATGACATTTCTTGCACGACTATGCCGCACGTTAAAGTATTCCTTGTGGTTTTGTGGTGCTTCACGACCCCGTCCCCAATCGTCTAAGTGGTACCGCATACTTCAATAGGGGGTAAGGAAGCCTTTGGAGTTTGTGTAACCGAGATCACACAAATAGTAGTTTCCTACATACAGAACAAATAGATTTATTTCAAATATACTTCACAATAATGGACTTTTTAAAAATTACTAGAAAAATTGAAGAGAACTTTACCATCGGGTACTCGAAGGCCGTTCTAGCGCAAAAGAGCATGCTTCGAAATCCGACTGTCCGCTGCGGAGCCCTCCCAACCGGACAATTAGTAGACAAAATTCATATTGATATCGCAAGCTGCTAGAACGTTAACACTGACATCTCCCTTACGATTAATGTATCTAACTTTATCAATTGCTGGAACACGAACGAAATTTGTGTACCGTCAAGTGCGCCTAAGCAACCCTAAAGAATTTTGAAACAGAAAACATTATCTTTATTTGTTAAGATACACTTTAACAGATCATATTGTCACTGTTATATGCAGCAAAACTGTCCAGTAAATTTTTTTTATTAAAAAAAAAAGACGAAGTAAATACTTCAATAGAAAATTCTTTTTGGATTTAATTAATTAAAAGAAAAAGTATTACAAAATAGCAACAAATCAGTTACCTTAAAGTATTTCCATGTTGGGTGAGTGAAATCTTCGGGAATAGGTTCTGGCCGCACGAGAAGCATCCGACTACATCTTAGCATAGCTCTCATAGTTTGATTAAAGTATTTGCTTATGGTTTGGCCCGAACGCTGGAAATCGGTCTGAATTGTGACGTTTTTCTTATGGTGAGACAATATAGATACGAAGACTGCTACCCTCTCCGGAATGGAAACAAACTTATCGTTGTTCAGTCCCCCAAAGTTTTCAAGCATCTCACACAGCTTAGCGAAACAGTTTCGATCCATACGGAAATTTTTAATGCATGTAGTGTCTGTATTCTCAACAATTCGCCTCACATATTTGAGTTGGTCTGGGATTTTATGAATTGTACTCCACCTACGGCCCAAAATACGTGGTAGCCTCTCGTGTTGCCCATACCAATACTTAAACGCAAGGTACGTCAATGATATGCAAAAAAAATTCCGATAAAACAACAAATAAATGTGTAGGATAACTCGAAGCCGCATACGATCAGCTATGCTGCAAATCTACATTAGCAATGTAATAACTTAGTGTTCTATACCAACGAAAGGACCACACATATCTTTCATGCTATTATAAGCGCTCAACGTCAGATGACAACTCTCATTCTTCCCTCTACAAAGATTCCTTCACTGCTTCAACAGTTTAAGCCAATCAAATTCCTACATCAATCTAATTCCATACAACAATAATACATAACAAGATGACAAAGAAAAACAATTAAACTAATTACAAACAAAATGTGCATCTCAGATTGTTCTTATGACCGAGTTCAAGTAACCTTCGTACAAAAGGACACAATTTGTATGTCATCTATTCACATTGGGAACGAACCACGACCTTTTGAGCCCTAAAGAATCAATGAATCTACAATTTCTCACTAAATTTAGAACTTATTACCTTCAACCCACGAAAAACCACACACACACCTCTCAGTCTCTGAAAAGCGATACAGGAATTGGTACCTGCAGCCAACAACCTACAAGTCGAACAGAAGGAATTTGTAACTTTCCACCAAAACTGAGTGCGTGAAATTAAGCCAGTAAATCATGAAAAAAATATCATGTTAAAGAGTAGCAACAAATGGGGTGTAGTCGGCCACAATCGACTTCATCGACGGCGGCGACGGTGAGAAAGACATAGCAATTTCCATTACACTATGCTAGGGCACCGCTGAATGTGCGTGAGTATCGGCTCAACTTTCTCCACCAAATTGATGTTGGGGTTCCGAGAAAAGAGAAACCTAATAAAAATATTTGATAGGGGTACAACAATAAAATGATGGGTACTATTACAGGAGAAATATGTAATTTTGTCTTACGTATCTATTTAGTCAACCGAGTCCAACGCCAATCTCACCCCTGCTGGTGAGACTAGAAAATTCTGTATTCCATTGTATTATACTGGGCCGAATGGGAGTTATAGTAGGCCCGCTACCTCCAGTGTTCAAAATCAAATGAGAACTGAAGGTGGCTGCGGCATGATATTATTATAGAATACCACAAAACAAAAACGCCCTAGAACAGTTTGCATTAGGGGGAATAAGTTAGCTAAGCATCAAGCCGTCCGAGCAACATTACCAACGATGCCACCAGACGCGTTTTCTCCATTGTCTTCAGTCGAGACTCCTCCTAGGCCTCTTGGTCCTCCCTCTCCGCCGCCCTACTCGGTGTTATCACACACCACAATGCACTCAAGTTCTGCCGAGAAGCTATCTCCAGCATCAGCTGTGACGACCCGATAAACCACATTATTTTAAATTTGGAATTATGAAGTATTTTTACTATTTTATGAGACAATCCTTTTATAGTGAATAAATGTGCATTGCATTACATAAATTTTATAAAAATGTGACTTAAGTGCCCACAAACCTAAACTGTCGGTGTTAATTTTATTATTGGTAATATTGTTTCCATATCATGAAATTTAAGTTTAATTTTCTCCCTAAATTCGAAATTAATAATAATTATTATTTTAGAAACTATACATTTACTAGAATTAATTATTTACGTCACAATTTTAACATTTTTAAAATAATTATGAAAATACATATGTAAAAAATCCAAAAATACATATAAATATAATACATATAATTAGTTAAATATGTCTTCTATTAGTTTAATTACCTATTTATGTCACTTTCGTGTACTATGTGGAAAAAAGGAAGACTACTTGTACATTTTACCTCTTAGTATTTCAACTAACAAAATGTGTATTAATCTTTACCATTCATATACAATTGTATATTTTGCTATCTCTCCTACCATTATATATATATATATATAGGAAAAATAATTTCCTAAAATCATTAAGCTTCCTAAATTATTTTCTTATTTATAAGAATTTATAAATTTACTTTCTCTACAAATAATATTTTTTTCAAAAATGTATTTTATTCTTTAATAAATAATAATTACATATCCTAGACTATTATGACTTGGAAAAATATATTTTTCAACCTTAGAATTTAATTTCTTTAATTTTTGAATTTTGTTCAAATTAAATCATAAATTCCCAATAAAATTATAAACTCCAGAATAAAAATATAAAACAAATTTTTAATTACCATGATATATTTCCTAAAATTATAGGTATAATTTTCAAATTTTAATGAATAATAAACCTGATTTTCGGATTTTCAGTTGAATAAAAATACAAATTCTAGATTTTAACATATTTTGTGATCTTTTTGCAAAAAAATCTTCCCTAATGCACCATAAATAAATATTTTTGCATGGTTCATATTTACTTAGCTTATGAATCATGTAATATCATGATTCCACATGCCTAAATATACACCCAAGCCTAAATTAGTCTTTCACATAGAAGAATTCATTTAATGAATTAACTTAGGTGGAAAAATTGTAATTATGAAGAAAATTACCCTAATAGTGAAATAATTTGCTTCTTCCTCTTCATTCTATAAACAAGACCAAAACTCCACCTTTTTCTTCCCCCCTAAAACCGGTCACTCCACACACCCTCACACTCTCTTTGTTTTCTTCTAAAACACACTAATTTTCTATCATTCCAACACTACACTATACCATACCCTCAAAACAAAAGAAAAGAACAAAGGTAGAAATCTTACTTTAATCACATAAGTAGAGGGTTTTTCTTGTCTCTTGAAGTAGGGTAATCTTACTAAAGGCAAGCTTCCATACTCCTGTGCCCAAGCTATGTAAATAAATCAAGCTTGAATGGCCTTGAGTGAGAGCTTTTGCCAAACATGCTACCATGTTCATTTAGGAGCTATTTTGAGTTTAGCATGAATTTATTGTTGATATGTTGTGCATTTAGTATGCCAGTTGTGTTTTGGATGAGAATTTAGATGTTGGTTATCTTTTTTTTTTTTTTTTTTTTGGAGAAACCGGCACGAGCCCGCCGGGAGGTTATCATAGGGACCCCCCCTTTTTATTAATAAACAAAAGAGAGCATTACAAAGGGAGAAAATTACAAGTAAAGCCAAAGCATAAAACACGATGGAAAAACAAAATCAAGGCCTATGTTTGTGTCTAAAATACGGAAGACCAATCATATCCATTCTCACTAATCCACGAAGTTTGCCTTGGAATTGTGGTGGTTCTATCACTCTAGACGCAAGGTAATCACATGCCATGTTAGCAAGGTAATCCGCAATTTGATTGCCTTCACGAAAAATGTGCGTAACTTTCACCTCCATATGTCGCCTTAAAGAGCGAATTTTGCACACAAGATGTTGTAAATCCCAAGATGTCCCTTGATCAGTAACAATGAGCCCCTGAACGACTTGAGCATCCAGCTCAAGCCAAATCCGGTGATACCCGCGTGCTCGTGCAAGCCTCAGTCCTTCATATGCTGCAAATAGTTCAGCGTATGTATTTTTACAATCCCCAAGGTAAGAGTAAAAGACGAACAGTGGAGTGCCCAAGTGTGTTCTCGCAATTCCACCTGCCCCAGCGGTAGCAGCTCCCTTCCGATAGGCTCCATCTGTATTAATTTTAATCCAAGAAATCTCAGGTTTAATCCATCTCACCATGCAGACCTCAATACGCTGTTGCCGCTGCTGTTTCCGATTGGTTATTTGATTTCAATAGTATGCTAGTTAAAGTTTACTACTTCCTTTATGCGTAACATGAAGTTATAAAAGTAGCTTCACTACTTTGTGTATTCTTAGTTAGAATTATGTGCTAGACTGTGGTCTTGCAAGTATTATTTGATTTTATGAAATATTATATGATCATTATGTGCTTAGATGTTCATGAAAATCTACTATACTACAAGTTTAGGTTAATATAGTATATTTGATGTTATATTCATCTTATTTGGAAAATTAATATGTTTCTATGAAAGGTGTTATTTGAAAAATATATGATTTTCATGCAAATACATGTCTTAAAGTTTCAAAATATATTTATATTTGTGTTCCTTATAGATGTATATATATATATATATGGGTCAAATAAACCCTTTTATGTTTTTACACACACACACACACACACATATATATACATAATACATGCATAGTACATATATATGTATATATAAAGAGTTATAGTTATATATTGTGTAAATATACACATAGTATGTACATATATATATGTATATATATATGTATATATGTGTGTGTTGCACTTAATTTACTTTAAGTGGATGTTGTACTTAGATACCTATATATACATATATATTTATATCTTTATGTTTAGTTATATTTTAGTCAAAATATATTTATGTATCAAACTCATATTCTAGACAATACATATAGATATATATATATATATGTGATACCGTGTACATATATATATATATACATACTATTATGTTTGATTATATTTTAGTTTAAATTTCATACTTGATATATCTATATATATATATATATGAAATAGTTTATGAGATATTATCTTTTATTATTTTGTTTCTTAGTGATGATATTCTTTTCTAAGATGTTGGAATTATGTTTTGAAACATGGAAGCAAGACTTCCAAGACTATGCTATGCGCATAAATTGTGATTGTAAAATGGGTACGAAAATATATCGCAGTGATTTGGGTGAGTTCCACCAGGACATACCAATGGGGTAGCCGGCTGTAAGAGTTTTCACTCCCTCCATCTCCTAATCTCCCCTTATGTAGATGGAGTGATCTATATAAGAGAGTGGATCATAGAAAAATTTGGTGTAACACCCGGGGTATGGCCATTGGAGAATAAGGCCGGTGGGAGTAATGTGTTGGTTGTAAAATTCGGTCTGGGTAGTCATAAGAGTCATTGTTAGGTGGTGAGAAAAGGTTTGAAATGAAAACCTACGTATTTATGTGCAAAGTAACCATATGTGCCTATGTGATTAGGTAATGTTTCTACTCAATTATATGTTGATTGTGTTCATATGATATATTTTAGATGAGCTCGAGACTAGCTTAAATAGGGTCGACGAGGAAGAACAATTTGAAGCCTTTTAATAGAAAGAGAGCTATGAATTTCCTTTGCGTACTCGTTGTTTTGCGATTGTCAGCTTTATGTATGTTGTAAACGCACAATTGTATCCGGCGTTTTGAACTTGATGTATCATTTTGACATTATGTTATATATTTAAGTATGTTTTCTATTACTTGCTTTTAAATTTAAATTTTAATAAGCTTAGTTACCGGGGTTGTTATATCAGCACCTTTAGGGGCCTCTTGTTGGCCACGCTCCTACTCAACCCGTTAGCCTTGCTTGGCCTCTTAGCATGTCACCTCCGTGGAGCGAGCTTTATTAACTCCCTCCATAGGAGCAACCCCTTACTCGACGGCCACAATGGCCACCCATGCGAACTCCTCACCTTTGATGCGTAGGGGCGCTACCTCATAGGCAAGATAATTGCACAGGAATTTGTCCATTGTGACATCTAATTTGTTGACGTCGAACTCGACCCTTGAGCCATCCTCGTTCAAAGTCTACTGGATGGCCTTCTTGAATCTATCGACCAGGTCTCGAAAGCCTTTTCTTAGGCTGACGTAGTCAAATATGTGTCCGTTCATGATGCGTCGAATGGCATCCTCCTCGACCTTGGGCCGATTGTTCAAGATCTCCAACCTTTCCAATTTCTCACTGGCCAACTCGAGCATAAGCTTCTTATTTTCTTTCTCGATGGCAACCTTCTCTTTCAGGTGTTTTCAGAGTTCCACCCGGCAATCTTTCACTTCTTGATCATGTACTCGATCCAGGCCACTTGCTCGTCCAGGGACTTGGCCTAGTTTTACCTCAAAGTGACTTGCTTGGTCGAGTCTTCTTGGAGGGTGAAGATCGTGCCCGTGTAGTCCGCTAGGTCTTACTCGAGGTCCCAGACGCGATCGTTATAATGCATCATCTGACAGAAGGTGTGGAAGCCCAGTTGGGCTTGCCCCTACGAGGATGAAATAAGTTAAAATCGAATGATGCCAACAAAACAAAACATATCTAGGTTGATCAGAACCTTACCCCATGAAAGAGGGACATAAACCTCTCCTCAAGTTGGTGGTTGCTCAGACGCACCATGGCCTCATTATCAGCCCAGAACTTGGAATAGGTGCTCAGTGCCCTCTCCACTCAAATTACTAATCTCGCCTCCTTGAGTTGAGGGAAATTGATCATCTCGACCTCCGAGTTAGCTAGAGGCCGTGGAACACCTTTGAGAGAAGACCTTCTGGAAGTCTCTCCTAGGGCACCGCTTAAGCTAGTTGGTGTGCTCGATTTTGGAGCCTTCTTGTTCTTCTCCTTCTTTTTCTTTGGTGGCTCTTTTGCCCTAAGTCTTCTTGCCCTTGTGAGCCTGCTCAGGATTAGGCTCATGGATGGTGTCCAGAAGCAAAACGGTCCGAATAGGGCGAATGTGGCACCCCTCCCGCTAGGATCTTCCTATACGGTTGGAGGCCACCGACGATCGCATTGAGCACAAATTTTGGAATTCATACCCAATACGAACGCCTAACTTAACAATATGCAGTGGAGGTAGAGTAAAATATGCAATATGGATAATATATATAACTATGTTTAGTACAACCAAGTAGCGCAACATCAAAATAGCCAACTAGTGGCATCAAGTAGCAAACTACAGATTATATAGCAAGACAAAGTGAAATGAAGTTTTAATATAACAACTAGATGAGCGACAACCATCCTATGCACGCCCATTATTCTGATTCTGAGGCAATGAACAAAAAGAAACGAGGGGTTAAGTCCAAATGACTTAGTGAGGCCACATTTAGATAGATATATAATTGACTGAAAATGAGACTCAAAACAGTTAAATCATAATAAAGTGCACGTAGTGTGAAATGTAACTTAATAATAATAACTGAACTGAGTAATACGGACAGTGAGCCCAAGACGGAGTCTCCAACCTTATGACTACCCAAAACAGATAAATCATAATAGAAACCCTTATGCCTCCCTTGTCGAGAAGCCACCTCGACATTAAACGAGACGGAGATGTATCACGCGTCCGTGCAATACATCGCTCCAATCCCTACTACAGTCATCCTCCGGCTGTACGTAGAAATTGGTTTCACGGAATGGTATCATATAAAAGGTTCCATCGACGGTCCGTTCCGCCCGATAAAATTCCTCTTATAAGTACCTGGGCCCAAACTTCCCAAGGGCGTCCCCAAGGGTAAACGAAACAGATATGGCTCACAACTTGTCAACAAAGCAATAACTTATTTTTACACCTGGGATACATAGAAATATAATTAAAATATGATATCCCAAAGGTGTCAAAAATCATTTCGGGACAGATACAACTGGCAATATCAGAGAATGCAATATTTTTGAAAATAACTTGTCTTATATGTATGGAAAACATTTTTCGAAAGATTTGATCGCATAAATTCAATAAGGTAGGCTATACGAATAATATTTATATCATATAGTTCAAAGCCCCAAAAAGGAATTGACAAAGCACTCACCTTAGGAGTTTATCAAGTTTATAGATTTGTTTCGGCTAGATCAACTTGACTTCCTCCTTCAAGAGTACGTGAGGGAAATAAGGGAGTATGTGGAAGGTTATTAGGTATATATGGATTAAAATAGAAGGGCTTGTGTGTACATATATGTGGGTGGAAGATAGGTTATAAATAGGAAGTGTTTTGGGTGTTGAGAGTAGAGTAAGTGAGGGGGTGTGTTTTTAGGCGGGATTTGTGTGTTTGTGGAAGAAAATAGAGAGAGTATAGTGTGTGTATGTGTGAGGACGTTTTTTGGGGTGGAGAAGTATGTGGGAGGTCCTATTTATAGTGGAGAATGAGGGTAGAAGGCAAGACTTGGGGACCAAGGTTTAATAAATGCAAATCTTTCCATTTAATGCAAATCTCCCAACTAGGCATAGAATTAAATGCCAAATTAAATGAAATCTTCCACCTCCCTCCTCTATTCTAGCCTTGGTGTAACCCTAATCCATGAGTCATGAATCTAGATGAATGGAAGACCACACAAATGCACAATTTCTAGAAGAAATTCATCTTATATTAGTGTAGGATATTTTAATAAAATATTAACACAAAATCAAATAAAATCAAATAAAATCTAATAAAATCTGATTTTGATTGTCCTCATCTTATAAAATCTGAAATCATATCTTTATTTTATTAAAAATTCGAATTTGTATTTATTTATTTTGTAAAAACTGAAAATTAGGGTTTTAGGGCATAAATTAGGGTTTTTGGGCATAAAATCCGAAAATTCATATTTAATTTAGAAAAATTCCAAAATTATGAAATTTAATGTTTATAAATCTGAAATTATATGTATATTTTCCAGAAATTAAAAATGTTTTAGTTATATTTTTGAAAATTGCAATTTAGGACATAAGATTTCGAAAATTGTGTTAGAATATCAAATTCGTTTAAAATTTGGAAAATCATGTAATTATCACCTCACATAATTCATATATAAAAGAAGGATCATACAAAACATGAAATATTAGTAAGCATGCGTGTATATTATAAGAACCGGTTTATATAGTTTTTAGACCAAAAATCGGGATGTCACAACTCTCCCCCCCTTAAAAGAATCTGGTCCCCAGATTCTTACCTGATTGAATAGCTCCGGATAATATTTACGTATTTTCTCTTCAGGTTCCCAAGTTGCCTCTTCGACTTGATGGTTTTGCCATAGTACCTTGACGAGTGGAATTTTCCGATTTCTTAATTCTTGGAACTTTCGATCTAAAATGCGAATAGGTTTTTCTGTATAGGTAAGGTTAGGTTCAAGGGGTATGTTTTCAGGTGGAAGGATATGGGTTTCATCAGGGTAGTATTTTCGGAGCTGAGATACGTGAAATACGTTATGGATTCCTGTTAGGCTAGGTGGTAAGTCTAGTCGATATGCGACTTCTCCTATTCGCTCTATGATCTCAAATGGTCCAACATACCTGGGATTCAATTTTCCTCCTTTACCAATCCTTGTAAATCCCTTCCTTGGAGAGACTTTAAGGAATACTCGATCCCCGACTTCAAACTCCAGTTTTCTTCGTCGCTTGTCTGCATAACTCTTTTGTCGATCTTGGGCAGCCTTCATCTTTTGTTTGATAATTTGCACTTTGTCAATTGCATCTTGGATGAGTTCAGGTCGTACTGCTCTATGTATTCCATCCTTTGTCCATCTCCATTCATCTAAGTCCCAATATAGCGGTGATCGACACTTTCTTCCATACAAAGCTTCATATGGTGCCATCTGTATTGAAGCTTGATAGCTATTGTTATAAGCAAATTCAATCAAGGGCAAGTGCTTATTCCAGCTATCACCAAATTCCAATACGCACATTCTCAACATGTCCTCCAAATAGGCTATCAATCTTTCTGTCTGCCCATCTGTTTGTGGATGTGAAGCTGTACTGAATTGCAATTTAGTGCCCATATGCCTTTGTATGCTTTGCCATAATCTAGATGTGAACTTAGGATCCCTGTCTGAGATGATACATGTAGGAATGCCGTGGAGTCTCGTGATCTCACGGTGGTAAAGTTCTGCTAAAGTTTCCACTCGATCAGTTGTTTTAACAGGCAGAAAATGTGCTGACTTGGTTAACCTATCCACGATTACCCATATGCTATCATATCCACCTCTTACCTTAGGTAATCCTACTAGAAAATCCATAGTAACTTGATCCCATTTCCATGTTGGAATCGGTAATGGTTGTAACATTCCTCCCGGCTTTTGGTGTTCTCCTTTGATCTTTTGACACGTCAAACATCTTCTTACAAAGTCTGAGATGTCTCTCTTCATACCATTCCACCAATAATACTGTTTAAGATCTCGATACATTTTTGTTCCTCCTGGATGAACGGTATATGGTGTCTTATGAGCTTCTTCTAAAATCTGTTTCTTCATTTCTTCAGTTATACATATTCTGCCCTTGTAACGTAAAATCCCCATATCATCAATCCCATATTTCTCATTTGTACTTTCCCCTACCTGGGCAATTTGCTTCTGACTCCACTTATCCTTTGCTTGCTTTTCCCGAATCTTGGTGACTAGTTCTGATTGAACAGTTAGATCTGCTATTTGAGCATGAGTCTTTATGATAAAGTTACTTTTAGAGACCCCAATTCCACTGCTTAATCGTGCTAATCCGGCTTTTCTACTAAGAGCATCGGCAACTAAGTTGGCTTTCCCGGGGTGATATTGGATCTTACAATCATAGTCCTCCAAGAATTCCAGCCATCTTCTTTGTCTCATGTTGAGGTCCTTCTGAGTGGGTAAGTACTTTAAGCTTTTGTGATCTGTATACACCTCAAAGGTTGTCCCATACAGATAATGTCTCCACTTGGCCAAAGCAAATATAATTGCTGCTAACTCCAAATCATGGGTCGGATAATTACACTCATGAGAACGAAGCTTTCTTGATGCGTAAGCAACCACTTTCCCATTTTGCATTAACACACATCCCAAACCTTCTCTAGATGCATCAGTGTAGACATCAAAATTTTCATTTCCTTCAGGTAGTGTCAGCACTGGGGCAGTGGTTAAACGTCTTTTTAATTCTTGAAAACTAACTTCACACTTTTCATTCCATTGGCAAGGAGAATTCTTGCGAGTAAGTTGAGTTAAGGGCTCTGCAATTTTTGAAAAATTTTGTATGAACCGCCGATAGTAACCTGCTAAACCCAGAAAACTTCTTACTTCAGTTGGAGTCTTCGGGCGCTTCCAATTATTAACAGCTTCCACCTTGGAGGGATCGACTTCAATTCCGGTCTTGGAAATTATATGCCCTAAAAATGTAACTTTTTCTAACCAAAAGTCACACTTACTAAATTTCGCATATAATTTGTTTTCTCGTAACGTCTGTAGAACAATTCGCAAATGTTCCGCATGCAGTTCTGGAGTCCTTGAGTATACCAGGATGTCATCAATGAAAATAACCACAAATTGATCCAAATATGGTCGGAAGACCCGGTGCATCATATCCATAAAAGCTGCTGGTGCATTGGTCAATCCAAAAGGCATAACAACAAATTCAAAGTGCCCATATCGAGTATTAAATGATGTTTTAGGAATATCTTCCTCTTTAACTCTAAGCTGATAATATCCTTGTCTCAAATCCAATTTAGAATATACTTGTGATCCTTGTAGAAGGTCAAATAGTTCTTCTATGTGTGGGAGTGGATATTTATTCTTGATAGTCATCCGATTTAACTCCCGATAATCAATACACATCCGAAGTGACCCATCCTTCTTTTTAACAAATAGCACTGGCGCTCCCCATGGTGATGTACTTGGCCGAATATATCCGCTTTCTATTAATTCTTCAAGTTGCTTCTTCAACTCCTTCAATTCAGCTGGGGCCATTCGGTATGGTGTTTTTGAATAAGGTTCAGCTGCTGGTATGGTGTCGATCACAAATTCTATTTCTCTCTGAGGGGGTAATGAATTCAATTTTTCTGGAAACGCATCTTGGAATTCATTTACAACGGGAACTTCCTCTATCTTTATTTGGTCCTTCGGTTTGTTGAGCAAATAGGCAATGAATCCTAATGCTCCCTCCTTGATACACTCCTTTGCTTCAACGAAGGAGATAAGAGAAATGGTTTTGGATGAACTAATGGGGATTATTGGCCCAGGTGAGTTATCCTTTCCTAAAATAATCCTCTTAGCAAAACAATCTAGTTGGGCCTGATGTTGATACAACCAATCCATCCCAAGGATTATATCGTAGTTGTGAATAGGAAGCTCTATTAAGTCAGCGGGATATGTTTTTCCTTCAATTCTTATTGGACATCCTTTCAGAACCCGATCAGTAAGATAACTAGATCCTAAGGGGGTGCTGACTTCAAAGTTATAAGATAAAGATTCTAGCAATAACCCCAATCGATTCACAGATTCCACAGATATGAAAGAATGAGTAGCTCCAGGATCATATAGTATTTTCATAGAAGTGTTTAAAATTTGAGTTGTACCTTCCACTACTGCAGTTGGATCGGGTCCTTCATCCGCCTCTAGAGCGTAAGCTCTAGCTTTTACTTTTGGCCTTCCGACAGGTGGAACTTGGGTCCTTCCTTCTTGAGTTGGGCCAAGGATATTAGGGTTTCGGGCTTTCGGGCACTCTTTAATCATGTGTTGATCACTACCGCATGCTACACATTTTCCATTCTTTTTCCAACAGTTTGCCTCTACGTGGCTAGGATGTCCACAGTAGTTGCATCCAATTCTTTCCCTGCCTCCAAGTTGGTTAACATTTTGATTTCCTTCAATGCGAGGGCGCTTATTGTTCCTTGTATTGGTTTGTCTGAGTTGTCCTCCATCCTCTGGACTAGATACCTTATTCTTGCTCACTTTGTTAGTTATTTGTTTGATTTCCCGAATTTCTGCCTCAACAACCATGGACTTACTGACAGCCTGTGTATATTCCTCAATGTCGGTCGCCATTAACGCCCATCGGACTTCAGGCCGCAAACCTTGGATGAATCGTTTGGTTTTTCTCCTCTCATCATTCATTATATGTGGCGCATACTGTACCAAACGAGCGAATTTGGCCTCATATTCTGCAACAGTAAGGATCCCTTGAATCAAATCCATAAATTCTTTTTCTCTTGCATCTCGAACTACTTGGGGTATAAATTTATCTAAAAACTCCTTTAGAAAATTTTCCCAAGTTACAGGTGTTTGATTGGCATTCCATCTTTGTTCCACGAGCTTCCACCAGTTGTGGGCTGCTCCTTCCATCAAGAATACGGTGAACTCCACTTGTTCCTTTTCATTACATCGCAAAACCTTAAAGATCTTGGTAATTGCCGCTACCCAGGATTCAGCCTTTTGATCGTTAGGCTCCCCATAGAATTTTGGTGGGTTGAAGCGCAGGAAGCGATCTAGCATCCTATCATCCGACTGGTGATTTTGATTTTGTTGGGTAATTTCTCTCCAAACTCCAACCATTTGGCTCAGAATATCATTATTATTTCCTTGGTTTGGAACATGATTTTCTTCTGGGTCCAACCTCGTCGTGGGTCCTTGATGACGGTTTCCTTGGGGTTGTGTTACAGTAGGGTGAGTTGGTTCTGGGGTCGATTGGGAGTGTAAGCGCGTACGTGTAGCTCCTTTTCGTGGCGCCATCAAAATTCTAAGTGTTACGGATTCAAATCTAGGGAATAATTATCAAAACATGATTATCACATAAAGTAATGCAGAAGACTTCACGACATCATGTATATAATATGGGATAGCATATTCGATAATCACAAACAGAGCACATATACACATAGTGATTTGGTCAAAACAAAGACTATATGTATGCATGCTTACCTATATATAACACATGGTTATAACCTAAACCTAGGCTCTGATACCACCGCTGTGGCACCCCTCCCGCTAGGATCTTCCTATACGGTTGGAGGCCACCGACGATCGCATTGAGCACAAATTTTGGAATTCATACCCAATACGAACGCCTAACTTAACAATATGCAGTGGAGGTAGAGTAAAATATGCAATATGGATAATATATATAACTATGTTTAGTACAACCAAGTAGCGCAACATCAAAATAGCCAACTAGTGGCATCAAGTAGCAAACTACAGATTATATAGCAAGACAAAGTGAAATGAAGTTTTAATATAACAACTAGATGAGCGACAACCATCCTATGCACGCCCATTATTCTGATTCTGAGGCAATGAACAAAAAGAAACGAGGGGTTAAGTCCAAATGACTTAGTGAGGCCACATTTAGATAGATATATAATTGACTGAAAATGAGACTCAAAACAGTTAAATCATAATAAAGTGCACGTAGTGTGAAATGTAACTTAATAATAATAACTGAACTGAGTAATACGGACAGTGAGCCCAAGACGGAGTCTCCAACCTTATGACTACCCAAAACAGATAAATCATAATAGAAACCCTTATGCCTCCCTTGTCGAGAAGCCACCTCGACATTAAACGAGACGGAGATGTATCACGCGTCCGTGCAATACATCGCTCCAATCCCTACTACAGTCATCCTCCGGCTGTACGTAGAAATTGGTTTCACGGAATGGTATCATATAAAAGGTTCCATCGACGGTCCGTTCCGCCCGATAAAATTCCTCTTATAAGTACCTGGGCCCAAACTTCCCAAGGGCGTCCCCAAGGGTAAACGAAACAGATATGGCTCACAACTTGTCAACAAAGCAATAACTTATTTTTACACCTGGGATACATAGAAATATAATTAAAATATGATATCCCAAAGGTGTCAAAAATCATTTCGGGACAGATACAACTGGCAATATCAGAGAATGCAATATTTTTGAAAATAACTTGTCTTATATGTATGGAAAACATTTTTCGAAAGATTTGATCGCATAAATTCAATAAGGTAGGCTATACGAATAATATTTATATCATATAGTTCAAAGCCCCAAAAAGGAATTGACAAAGCACTCACCTTAGGAGTTTATCAAGTTTATAGATTTGTTTCGGCTAGATCAACTTGACTTCCTCCTTCAAGAGTACGTGAGGGAAATAAGGGAGTATGTGGAAGGTTATTAGGTATATATGGATTAAAATAGAAGGGCTTGTGTGTACATATATGTGGGTGGAAGATAGGTTATAAATAGGAAGTGTTTTGGGTGTTGAGAGTAGAGTAAGTGAGGGGGTGTGTTTTTAGGCGGGATTTGTGTGTTTGTGGAAGAAAATAGAGAGAGTATAGTGTGTGTATGTGTGAGGACGTTTTTTGGGGTGGAGAAGTATGTGGGAGGTCCTATTTATAGTGGAGAATGAGGGTAGAAGGCAAGACTTGGGGACCAAGGTTTAATAAATGCAAATCTTTCCATTTAATGCAAATCTCCCAACTAGGCATAGAATTAAATGCCAAATTAAATGAAATCTTCCACCTCCCTCCTCTATTCTAGCCTTGGTGTAACCCTAATCCATGAGTCATGAATCTAGATGAATGGAAGACCACACAAATGCACAATTTCTAGAAGAAATTCATCTTATATTAGTGTAGGATATTTTAATAAAATATTAACACAAAATCAAATAAAATCTAATAAAATCTGATTTTGATTGTCCTCATCTTATAAAATCTGAAATCATATCTTTATTTTATTAAAAATTCGAATTTGTATTTATTTATTTTGTAAAAACTGAAAATTAGGGTTTTAGGGCATAAATTAGGGTTTTTGGGCATAAAATCCGAAAATTCATATTTAATTTAGAAAAATTCCAAAATTATGAAATTTAATGTTTATAAATCTGAAATTATATGTATATTTTCCAGAAATTAAAAATGTTTTAGTTATATTTTTGAAAATTGCAATTTAGGACATAAGATTTCGAAAATTGTGTTAGAATATCAAATTCGTTTAAAATTTGGAAAATCATGTAATTATCACCTCACATAATTCATATATAAAAGAAGGATCATACAAAACATGAAATATTAGTAAGCATGCGTGTATATTATAAGAACCGGTTTATATAGTTTTTAGACCAAAAATCGGGATGT
>CM047872.1:13859113-13913563 GCA_026212405.1 Petrea volubilis | reverse complement strand
TACGCATCACGAAAGTTTCGTTCTCATGAGTGTAATTATCCGACCCATGATTTGGAGTTAGCAGCAATTATATTTGCTTTGGCCAAGTGGAGACATTATCTGTATGGGACAACCTTTGAAGTGTATACAGATCACAAAAGCTTAAAGTACTTACCCACTCAGAAGGACCTCAACATGAGACAAAGAAGATGGCTGGAATTCTTGGAGGACTATGATTGTAAGATCCAATATCACCCCGGGAAAGCCAATTTAGTTGCCGATGCTCTTAGTAGAAAAGCCGGATTAGCACAATTAAGCAGTGGAATTGGGGTATCTAAAAGTAATTTTATCATAAAGACTCATGCTCAAATAGCAGATCTAACTATTCAATTGGAGCTAGTCATCAAGATCCGGGAAAAGCAAGCAAAGGATAAGTGGAGTCAGAAGCAAATTGCCCAGGTAGGGGAAAGTACAAATGAGAAATATGGGATTGATAATATGGGGATTTTACGTTACAAGGGCAGAATATGTATACCTGAAGAAATGAAGAAAGAGATTTTAGAAGAAGCTCATAAGACACCATATACCGTTCATCCAGGAGGAACAAAAATGTATCGAGATCTTAAACAGTATTATTGGTGGAATGGTATGAAGAGAGATATCTCAGACTTTGTAAGAAGATGTTTGACGTGTCAAAAGATCAAAGGAGAACACCAAAAGCCAAGAGGAATGTTACAACCATTACCAATTCCAACATGGAAATGGGATCAAGTTACTATGGATTTTCTAGTAGGATTACCTAAGGTAAGAGGTGGATATGATAGCATATGGGTAATCGTGGATGGGTTAACCAAGTCAGCACATTTTCTACCTGTTAAGACAAACTGATCGAGTAGAAACTTTAGCAAAACTTTACCACTGTGAGATCACGAGACTCCACGGCATTCCTACATGTATCATCTCAGACAGGGATCCTAAGTTCACATCTAGATTATGGCAAAGCATACAAAGGCATATGGGCACTAAATTGCAATTCAGTACAGCTTCACATCCACAAACGGATGTGTAGACAGAAAGATTGATAGCCTATTTGGAGGACATGTTGAGAATGTGCGTATTGGAATTTTGTGACAACGGGAATAAGCACTTGCCCTTGATCGAGTTTGCTTATAACAATAGTTATCAAGCTTCAATACAGATGGCACCATATGAAGCTTTGTATGGAAGAAAGTATCGATCACCGCTATATTGGGACTTGGATGAATGGAGATGGACAAAGGATGGAATACATAGAACAGTACGACCTGAACTCATCCAAGATGCAATTGACAAAGTGCAAATTATCAAACAAAAGATGAAGGCTACCCAGGATCGATAAAAGAGCTATGCGGACAAACGACGAAGAAAACTGGAGTTTGAAGTCGGGGATCGAGTATTCTTTAAAGTCTCACCAAGGAAGGGATTTACAAGGATTGGCAAAGGAGGAAAATTGAATCCCAGGTATGTTGGACCATTTGAGATCATAGAGCGAATAGGAGAAGTCGCATATCGACTAGACTTACCACCTAGCCTAACCGGAATCCACAACGTCTTTCACATATCTCAGCTCCGAAAATACTACCCTGATGAAACCCATATCCTTCCACCTGAAAACATACCCCTTGAACCTAACCTTACCTATACAGAAAAATCGATTCGCATTTTAGATCGAAAGTTCCAAGAGTTAAGAAATCGGAAAATTCCACTCGTCAAATGTACTATGGCAAAACCATCAAGTCAAACAAGCAACTTGGGAACCAGAAGAGAAATTACGTAAATGTTATCCGGAGCTATTCAATAAGGTAAGAATCTGGGAACCAGATTCTTTTAAGAGGGGGAGAGTTGTGACATCCCGATTTTTGGTCTAACAACGATATAAACCGGTTCTTATAATATACGCGCATGCTTACTAATATTTCATGTTTTGTATGATCCTTCTTTTATATATGAATTTATGTGACGTGATAATTACATGATTTTTCAAATTTTAAACGAATTTGACATTCTAACACAATTTTCGAAATCTTATGTCCTAAATTGCAATTTTTGAAAATATAACCAAAACATTTTTAATTTTTGGGAAATATACATATAATTTCAGATTTATACACATTAAATTTCATAATTTTGGAAATTTTCTAAATTAATTATGAATTTTCGGATTTTATGCCCTAAAACCCTAATTTTCAATTTTTACAAAAATAAATAAGTACAAATTTGAATTTTTAATGAAATAAAAATATGATTTCAGATTTTATAAGATTAGGACAATAAAAATCAGATTTTATTTGATTTTATGTTAATATTTTATTAAAATATCTTCCTACATTTATTTGGTGAATCTAGCAAATCTTATACTCGGAGCATTCTAATGAGTTTAGGGCTTGAATCATCATTTTAGGATCACACATAATATAATTTAGGTTACAGCTCATATTATTTAGGGTAACACTTGTGTAACTTACAACCACACTTAGATGTGAACATAATTAATCATAAGCCTAGTTGGAAGATCACATTAATTAATAACATAAAACCTAATAAAATAATCTTGTTTCTTGGCCAACAACTATAAATAGGAGGGGGTTGATCTTCATTTCCATCACACAACACAAACACAAACACAACACAAAATCTCGCCTAAAAGCACCCACCCACACTCACTCCACTCTCAACACACAAAACACTCCCTATTTATAGCATATCTTCCCCACCTATATATACATCCATAAAAACTTCTTTTTTTTATACATATATACTTATTAGCCGTCCATATACTCCCTTATTTCCCTCACATACTCTTGAAGGAGGAACTCAAGTGATCTAGCCGAAACAAATCTATAAACTTGATAAACTCCTAAGGTGAGTGCTTTGTCAATTCCTTTTTGGGGCTTTGAACTATATGATATAAATATTATTCGTATAGCCTACCTTATTGAATTTAGGCTATCCGATCTTTCGGAAAATGTTTTCCATACATATAAGACAAGTTATTTTCAAAAATATTGCATTCTCTGATATTGCCAATTGTATCTGTCCCGAAATAATTTTTGGCACCTTTGGGATATCATATTTTAATTATATTTCTATGTATCCCGGGTGTAAAAAAATAAGTTATTGCTTTATTGACAAGTTGTGAGCCATATCTGTTCTATTATATTTCCGTTTACCCTTGGGGATGCCCTTGGGAAGTTTGGGCCCAAGTACTTAAAAGAGGAATTTTATCAGGCGGAACGGACCGTCGATGGAACCTTTTATATGATACCATTTTCGTGAAACCAATTTCCACGTACAGCCGGAGGATGACTGTAGTAGGGATTGGAGCGATGTATTGCACAGACGCGTGATACATCTCCGTCTTGTTTAGTGTCGAGGTGGCTTCTCGACAAGGGAGGCATAAGGGTTTCTATTATGATTTAATTGTTTTGGGTAGTCATAAGGTTGGAGACTCCGTCTTGGGGTCACTGTCCGTATTACTCAGTTCATTTATTGTTATCAAGTTACATTTCACACTACGTGCACTTTATTATGGTTTAACTGTTTTGACTTTTGAGTCTCATTTTCAGTCAAATATATATCTATCTATATGTGGCCTCACTAAGTCATTTGGACTTAACCCCTCGTTTCTTTTTGTTCATTGCCCCAGAATCAGAATAATAGGTGTGCGTAGGATGGTTGTCCGCTCCTCCAGTTGTTATATTAAAACTTCATTTCACTTTGTCTTGCTATATAATCTGTAGTTTGCTGCTTGATGCCACTAGTTGGCTATTTTGATGTTGTACCCGGTTGCGCTACTTGGTTGCACTAAACATAGCTATATATATTATCCATGTTGCATATTTTACTCTACCTCCACTGCGTATTGTTAAGCTAGGCGTTCGTACTGGGTATGAATTTCAAAATTTGTGCTCTGTGCGATCGTCGGTGGTCTGCAACCGTATAGGAAGATCCTAGCGGGAGGGGTGCCACAGCAGTGGTATTAGAGCCTAGGTTTAGGTTATAACCATGTGTTATATATAGGTAAGCATGCATACATCTAGTCTTTCTTCTGACTGAATCACTATGTGTATATGTTTTTTGTTTGTGATTATCGAATATGCTATCCCATATTACGTACATGATGTAGTAAAGTTTGTGCATAACTTTATGTGATAATCATGTTTTGATAATTATTCCCTATATTTGAATCCGTAACACTTAGAATTTTGATGGCGCCACGAAAAGGAGCTACACGTACGCGCTTACACTCCCAACCGACCCCAGAACCAACTCACCCTACTGTAACACAACCCCAAGGAAACCGTCATCAAGGACCCACGACAAGGTTGGACCCAGAAGAAAATCATGTTCCAAACCAAGGAAATAATAATGATATTCTGAGCCAAATGGTTGGAGTTTGGAGAGAAATTAGCCAACAAAATCAAAATCACCAGTCGGATGATAGGATGTTAGATCGCTTCCTGCGCTTCAACCCACCAAAATTCTATGGGGAGCCGAACGATCAAAAGGCTGAATCCTGGGTAGCAGCAATTACCAAGATCTTTAAGGTTTTGCGTTGTAACGAAAAGGAACAAGTGGAGTTCTGTATTCTTGATGGAAGGTTTTGCGTTGCCCAAACCTTTAACTAATTTATTAAAACATAGCCAACTAAAACATGAAACTATACTTATTTTATCGAAAATATATCAGAGTAGTACGCATATTACATAGTAATACAAAAGTTTATAACATCACGGCCTCTCCAAAATACAAATTATCCAGCTTAATTCCGACTAGTTAAAGGCGCTGAACCGTTCCTCGCTATTGTCCTTAGTAACTCCTACCTCCTTTTCGGCTAAAATTATCACATAAAGAAATGGTCAATATACACGTTGAGTAGGAATTTTCACTTAATAACATAAGGTGCTTGTGTGTATGGTAACTACACATAATCACAATATCGCACATAATATTTCACATTTTACTACCTTTCGAGTCACCTATTGGTGACTCCCTTATATTTCCCATATCAAAATATTACAACCGTTCACATCATTAACCCCAATATTCCATCTGTCCACATCAATTCCATCCGTTCACATCGGTGGCTATGTCTCGAGACTATGACAATTCCCTACAATCAATACATGGAACACTCCGTCCATGAAAAATGAAATTAGGACATGGATGGCGAGAACCGTTTTAAGACCGGCAAGCCCATTGCTGCCCGGCTGAACTCTAGCCCCATCCATTCCGAAGCACATAGGGCCAGACATGCACAAATAAAATTTTTTCATATATTTTCACATTTTTTCACATAAGGAACATATTTCCATACTTGTAACTTTAAATATAAAAGCATACTAAGAGCATATTTTGCAATAATAAACATAAATGTTTTTATACTAATTCTATGAATATAAGACATGAATATAACTAGAAACATACTTTCTAATAACTTGTAGTAGCATAATGAAGCATAATATCATAATATCATGATAATAAAAGGATAAACTAGCACTAGAAATTAACTTATGGAATTGAGAAAAATTCCTACCTTAACTCACTTCTCGACCGATATATAGGTAGATGTGAGTGTTGAAAGAGAGTGAAATATTTATATATATATATATATGTGTGTGTGTAATATGTGTGTGTATTGTGAGGAGTGTGTGTGCCGTGGATGTGTGTGTGTGTGTTGTGATTGTGTGTGTGTGTTTATTGTGAATGTGTGTGTGTCTCGTGATTGTGGGGGTGTGTGTGTGTATTGTGAAGAGTGTGTGTGTGCCGTGAATGTGTGTGTGTGTGCCGTGAATGTGTGTGTGTGTTGTGATTGTGTGTGTGTGTTTATTGTGAATGTGTTCAAGCCTTATTTATAGATGTTGGGGTAAGAAACATTATTAAAAATTAGAGATAATTACATCTACACCCCTTGAGGTTTGGTGTAATTACCGATACACCCCCTGACATTTGACTATTTACAATTACACCCCCTATTTAAAGATTTAGTTTGAAACCCTTATGATTTTATGAAAAAGACATTATTGCCCTTAAATATTTGAACCAAAAAAAATCAAAAAAATCAAGAAAAAAAATGAGTTTTGTGAGTTGACAAAAATGCCCTCATTCTCTTTTCCTTCTTCTCCTTTTTTCTTTTTTCTTTCCTTTTTCCTTTTTCCCCTCTTTTTTCCTTCTTCTCCTTTTTTCTTCTTCTTTTTTTTTTTCCCCCTTTTTCTCTTCTTTTTCATCTCTTCCAGCGTCTCTCTACCTCCCCTCTCTTCTCCGCCGGTGCCACCGTCTCTCCGCCGGCGCTACCGTCGCCTCGCCCACCCCGTCCCCATCCCCTCGCCCGCCGGCGACCATTGCCTCCCCCGCCCAACCCAACCCCAACCCACACTCGCCGCCGACCGTCCCTCCCCCCCAACCCAACCCCCATCCCGCCCGCCGCCGCTGCCCAGCTCCTCCCCCGCAGAACCCAACCCCCATCTCCCCTATCCCACCCACCCCCGCCCGCCGCCCAGCTCCTTCCCCACCCAACCCAACCCCCATCGCCCCCATCCCGCCCACCCGCACCCGTCCCCCCCTTCCCCTCCCCCCGCCCAACCCTAACCCCAATTACCGCTTGCCACACCCATCCCCTCCCCCGCCCAGCCCAGCCCCCAACTCTCGTCCACCGCCCACATCCCCTCCCCCGCCCAACCCAATGCCCGCCCACTGCCCCCATCCACTCCCCCGCCCAACCCTTCCCAAACCCCAATTCGCCCCCACCCACCCCCTCCCCTTCCCCTGGTGGCAGCCCCCCACTCCCTTTGCCCGCCGCCGTCGCCGCCGCCGCCGTCCATAGTGGTGGATCTAGGATGATGATGATGATGATGGTGATGGTGATGGTGATTTTTGGAAGTTTTGAAGGTGATGAAGATGGTGATTTTAATTTAAAACAAATTAATGAATATCTCTCATATTATATAAAATTAAGGAAAAGAATTTTAAAAATAATTATTAAATTTATGAAATTAAATTTTGTGTGGGTATAACAGTCATTTTACAAAGTCAAAACTCATTGATAACTAAATTCCCATCAATTGAAGGGTATTTTTGGAAGTTTACAGTTCAAGACTAACGGTGTTAAACAAAAACCCTAACGGTCACTAACGAAAGGGGTTGTTTGTTAACGGCTCTAACGCAGAGGGGGTGTAATTGTAAATAGTCAAATGTCAGGGGGTGTATCGGTAATTACACCAAACCTCAAGGGGTGTAGATGTAATTATCCCTAAAAATTAATTATGTCAATTTTTTCATAATTAGATTGATCTTACTCATCAATATTTAATAAATGCATACATGCTTAGTAATAAGCCTAAATGTTATTAGGTGTGCTCTAATATTGATGAATGGAAGTCTAGGTTAATGTAAATAATACAAGTGTTTCGATTTCTAGAAGAGTTATAACAAGTGTAAAAATTCATTTAATGCTAGGAAATATCAAGAATAAATATTAGAATTATCAAAAATAAATTAGAAAAATCAATATATATATATATATAATTTTCGGATATATACACCTATATATTATATATAGTTTGCTCTATATAGTTAGAACATGCATATGTATATATATATTACGGCTATTTAGATAAAATATATAATTAAATATTGTTAATCCTATAAAGTGTTTATGATTAATATGTATTAATTTAGTTATTAGTGTATAGATATATATACGAACTTACATATATATAGATATATAGATCTATTTATGTAGGTATATATATATATATGTATGAATTGATATATATATATATATATATGAATATATTAATCTTACATAAGTAGAATATTTGTATGTGTTATATATATATTCCTTATATTTTAAAAATTATAAGTATAGATATTAATTTGTAAGAAATTATAATAATTATTGAAAATTGTTTTAACTACTACTTATTTATATGTTTCGAAATATAGAAATACTATATATATATATAATTTTATTACAAATAATTCTCATCATTATAATTTTGAAAAATGCATGCATAGAATTATAGATATATATATATATATATATACATATCAATTTATATGCACATATGTAGAACCATATGGTTAGTGTGAAAACATAGTAGTTATTGCACATTTCACTTATAAAATAATAAAACATTAAACAATTTAATCACCTAGTTCGCACACAAAATAATAATCACATAAAACACTAGATAATTTAATCATATAATTAACTTTTAAAATACCTAGAAATACCGGGTCATTACAAGGCCGGCCCCCCATTACAAAGCGTGTAGATCACGAACATACATATCAGGGCGTACGAGTTTGGCAGCAGTTGAGGATGGCATATGTTGAGCTCATTTGAAATAGTCGCCACCTCGTTGGGGATGGGAAACCATAGTCCTTAGACCAAGAGGTGGTATGTCACGGCGATGCATCCCAGCGGGGGATGGTGCATCCTATCCCCTTCTCCTAGTTGAATGACTGAGTACGTGGGCTCAATAAAGAAGTCTTCTCAAATCCTATCCCACTCCAAATTCTCGAGGAATGATTGAATCTCAAAATAATGGAGCAAAGTCCTCCCAGGGCCACTGACGCCTTGCCCTCTCTTGTCATTATTCTCTAGGTTAGGTTTATCCCTCAACTGGAAGGTGAATCTAACCAGCCTTCTAACAATGGCTACGTTCTTATCGTTGTTGATGCCGGAGGAAGAAGCCCCGCCAGCTGTTCTCCTTTGGAGGATGGCTCTTAACATTCCCACATCTATCTCCAGACTGTTGTCTGATGACTCTACCGCTGCTGTAGGCATATCCTCTTCTGGGGGGCTTTTGCTGAGGTATACATTTTGGGAATCCGACTCCTTGCCGCTTATCTTCACAACTACCCAACAAATCAAACGAAAAAAGAAGATTAAAAGAGCAGGGATTGGAATATTACCTAAGAATTGGGGGTGCGAGAATTCTAGGCAAACTAGGGCATTAGTGTTTCAATGTTTGAAAGCTCTACTCAGACTATCATTCAAAAAATGCTATAAGTGGTCGGCCCGCGTGTTGACCTCGGTCCACCTATTTATAGTAGAGTAAAAAAGTTACCTCAAGAATCCCAAACGTCGCATCCTGTTGAGGAACGCCAACGGTCAAATTCGAAATGATCGTTGCGCTCCTCGAACCCAACAGTTAAAATTCAAAATGGGTTTTCCTATCCATTGGTATCCTTGATATCTCGCCAAAAGATTCCACTATTTTCGAACACATCGTTACACTTGCACATGCAAGAGTTGGGGGACTTATGATACAAGATATTTGAAATGCCTTTGTGTGAACCACCCTCAAGCTACCATGTGTCATTCGATACCACGTAGGATGTGTCTCACCGCACGAGAACTCTATCCTTGACCTGGCTGACCATGATCGAGCAGAATGTTGGCTCGAGGAGATGCTGTTACTTGAGGACTGTCTCCTTACCCATTGACTTCCTGTCTTGAGGAAATTTTACCTCGAGTAAGAAATACATATCATACCCTGGTGCTGTCCTTTCTGACCAATGCCACTGTGCCTTGTAAAAGACCACCTGTTTCACAACCACCTTGGCATAGCAGCCATGTTCTTTTTGTACCGATGGCCATCCTGCCCTAAGTGCTCCTAGTCCCTTCTAGTCAGTCCTAATTCCAAGCTTAGGTGGAATCTCTCTTCACCTATAAATACCCTTGTACAATTCCCCAAAAAGGTAATTCATTTTTACATAGCAAGACTCTACTCAATCCTTTGCAAAATTCCTTATATTTTCAAACACTGCATTAACTTAAGTATCGAAAGGCCTTCGCTAAAGACACTTTCAACTAGAATCACATGTTTTCCATCATAACTGGACAATGAACCATCAGCAAGATCATCTACTCACCATTCGACATCATCAACAAGATCATCTAGTCATCGTTCCACGTCATCCTCAAAAAACAGCTCCAAGATTCAACCCCAAAAGTCCTTATTTCTTTTTGCTTTTCTATCATATTTTTCTATTTCTCTTTTGTTGTTTGTTTAGGTTTGTAAGTATGAGATCCTTCATCAAATGATTGTCTGAGGATGCCCAAGGATAGGTAATAGGCAAAAATAAGGAACCAGATATTTTTTTTGATAAATAACAACGGACTTGAACCATCACTAATCGTTTGAACATAATCTGATAAGCTCCTTTAGAAATATACTTTTTCCTAGGTGCTATTGAATATTTAGTTTCTTGGAGACTATTTGA
The DNA here is from genome assembly GCA_026212405.1 of Petrea volubilis. NCBI lineage: Eukaryota > Viridiplantae > Streptophyta > Magnoliopsida > Lamiales > Verbenaceae > Petrea > Petrea volubilis. The sequence continues at coordinate 13,903,312 of CM047872.1, read as the reverse complement.
TGTCATTGATTTGCTCAAATTATAAACAAATTAATTACTAAAAAGATTTTATTCATACCAAAAAACTAGTAGATTTATAATCTAATTTATCAAAATTTACAAACATATTTAAATTTATATATTTTATTTATTTTATTGACATTTCTAGTAAATACAACTAGTTACTATGAGTATTGATCATGGACAAAGGACGTTAGGAAGTCACTTTAAAAAGAAAAAAGGCCAGCGTAATGTAAGATATTTGATGAGCATATACTTTTGAGGTAGGAGTGTAATGGATGTTAAACGGATCGGATATATCGCTTTAATATCCATAGCCACTCAATTTTATCAGATATCGATACAAATACAGATATTGATGGGTATCTAAAATCAATATCCATATCATTTTCCGCTGGATGTTGGATATATCCATATCCGATTGTAATTTTTAAAAATTAAATTCAATTATAGATACTTGAATGTTCGTGTCCCATTAAAAATATTTATGTATCTTATTCAATTGTACATAATTGATATTCAACTGTAATTAATTGAATATTTGAATTTGTATAACAATTTAATCATTTTTTGTATATTATTCATTTATTTACAAAACATTATATATGTATATATACACATAGATATCGTACACTTTCATTAATACGGCCAAAAGTTCATAAAAAATCATGTATTTTATTTGAAAAAACAATTTATTATGTATCATTCATATAATATGAACTATTTATTTTTTATTTCTATATATCTTATACTATATTAAATATAATACATATGATTACTAAACATATAATTTTATAAAAAGTATTAACCACAAAATGAATTTTACAAAATTGTATCAATAAATAAATCAATTACTTTTAAAAATGAAATATTATTCAAAACACATAAAAACTTTGGTGTACATATACATTATTTTTTCTAAATATTATTTATTGGGTATAATTAATATATACAACTAAACTACAAATAATTAAACATATAAATGGATACGTATTCGGAATGGATATTAAATGAATCAAATATTTAATTACCATATCCGTATTCATTTATACTCGAATATCTATATTTGAATATGAATAATACCTGCTTTAAACTGATATAGATATTTTGCTCTATAATAGAATATGAATGCGAACGATAATCGAATTTTGGATTATCCATTTCCAGTCCTAGTTTGAGGTGTTCATATTCATTTTCAACAGTTTGAACTATTTGTTTATTTCAATTTTGTGTAACAAATATTATAATTATTTCTTTCATATAAAATACTTTTATGTCACAACCTCAAGAGCTTTTGAATAATCAAAAACAACTAATTTGATGCCACACCAAAATCATATATTTCAAATTACCCTTTCAACTCATAAAGCAACACCACACCGCATTTGAGTGTCCTCATTTTCACTTATTTATACAAGAGAAAATTTGGCCCATAAGACCATTCAAATTTTTATTTAAGAAACTAACCCTCAAATTATATTTTCATTTTCTTTTGGGTTGAATTTATGATGTGGCACTAATTAGGGCAAATAAATATACTTATTTATCCAAAAATTTGAACGGAGGTCGAATTATAAATAACTTAACTTGTGTTCGGGGGTCAAATTGAAAATAACTTAACTTACAAAAACAACAAAACACCAAGACCATGACAAAATGAATGGCCGTTCAAGCTAATCTCTTAAGCTATAAAATGATCTCTTAAGAGATATTCTTTTTTTTTTCTAACTAAATCGCTTAAACGACCACTCGATTGTTTAATAGATTATGTTATTCTACTTTGTAATATGATCTCTTAAACGGTCGGCACGTCAAAAAATGTACGGCCGTTCGGCCTAATCTCCTAAACGATCAATCTATCTTTTAAGAAATATTCTTCTTTTCTTACTAAATCGCTTAAATGACCACTCGATCGTTTAAGAGATTATATTATTCTACTATGTAGCATGATCTCTTAAACGGTCGGGCCGTCAAAAAATAAATGGCCGTTCAGGCCAATCTCCTAAGTGACCATTCTATCTCTTAAGAAATATTCCTTTTTTCTAACTAAACCGCTTAAACGGCCACTCGATTGTTTAGGAGATTATGTTATTTTACTATGTAGTATGATCTCTTAAACGGTCGGGCCGTCAAAAAATGGACGGCCGTTCGGGCCAATCTCCTAAGCGACCTTTCTATCTCTTAAGAAATATTCTTCTTTTCTAACTAAACCGCTTAAACGGCCACTCAATTGTTTAATAGATTATGTTATTTTACTATGTAGCATGATCTCTTAAACGGTCGGGCCGTCAAAAAAATGGACGGCCGTTTGGGCCAATCTCCTAAGCGACCTTTCTATCTCTTAAGAAATATTCCTTTTTTCTAACTAAACCGCTTAAACGGTCACTCAATCGTTTAAGAGATTATGTTATTTTACTATGTAGCATGATCTCTTAAACGGTCGGGCCGTCAAAAAATGGACGGCTGTTCGAGCCAATCTCCTAAGCGACCATTCTATCTCTTAAGAAATATTCTTCTTTTCTAACTAAACCGCTTAAATGGCCACTCGATTGTTTAAGAGATTTTGTTATTTTACTATGTAGCATGATCTCTTAAACGGTCGGGCCGTCAAAAAAATGGACGGCCGTTTGGGCCAATCTCCTAAGCGACCTTTCTATCTCTTAAGAAATATTCTTTTTTTCTAACTAAACCGCTTAAACGGTCACTCGATCGTTTAAGAGATTATGTTATTCTACTATGTAGCATGATCACTTAAACGGTCGGGCCGTCAAAAAATGGACGGCCGTTCGGGCCAATCTCCTAAGCGACCATTCTATCTCTTAAGAAATATTCTTTTTTTCTACTAAGCGATCAATCTATTGCTTTAGAGATTTTATTATCTAGCTTTTTTTTAGCATAATCTCTTCAACAACCAATCAATTGTTTAAACAATTCTCTTATTTTAAAATAATCTCTTTATCAATCACTCAATAGTTTAAGTGATTCTATTATTTTTTTGAAAAATATTGATATAAATCAATTTTGAACTATCTATTATATATATAACTAATAGAAGTATAAATATCAATTCATCTTATCATAATAATTCTATATAATAATCATAATGATCTCATATATATTAAATCATCTTTATTTAAAACAATATAAATTTATTCTTAAGATCAAATGATTGAAAACATAATAAACAAATTGAGTAAGAGATAAGCTAATACGAATTTTTTAAAATTACTATAAACAAAAATAATACAAGTTTTTTTCTTAAAAAAAATAGAAAAAATAACCAAAATAGAAAAATACCCCACCCAAACAAACAAGAAACAAGAAGAGAAGGAAAAAAAAAAAAAAACTCACATCATCGAATTAAACAATACAAATTGGTTAAAATATTAAATTAAATACATGATTTATTAACCCATGATGAAAAAAATTGATTTATGTACATAAATTTGAAAAGTTTTGGCCGGAGGAGGTGGAACAGCGACAATGAAGCGCACACTTCGTTACCACCATTCTATCTCCTCCAGTCAAAATTTCTCAATTTCTTACCATAAATCAGCTCTCCTTATTATAGGCAAATAGATTATTTGATCAATTTTGAAATTCTATAAAATTTGAATGATTAATTTTAATTGTGTGATGGTATTTGTGTATCTGTCTTCTTTTTATTTAATTTTATTTTATTTTGCTTTTTTTTTTTGATTGAGTATTAAATAACTTATTTTTTATAATATATTTTTTCTTTGGAATTAAAATATAATTTTTAAAAAATAGATAAATATTTCTATTTAATAATATTTAAATTTAATTTATAATTAATTATGTATAATTAATAGAAGAGTCATCTACCTAAAAATTAAAACTTCTGGATCATTCACTTAAAAAAAACTTGAAAAGGTCATCTATTACAAAACCTCTTTATACGATTATGCTGTACACCTTTCTGCAAGTTAGAGCATTTATCAAGGCATATTACCGGTGACTGAAAATTCAAGAACGTATTTCCAAATAATTTTGAATTGTGGTCTGTTCTTCAAATTCAAGACTTCCAAGTACTCATTGCTGTAAAGATGGTCCTTTAATTGAAACATTTTATCCAAGTAAACCCAGAACTTGAAAATAAATACACAAATTTGCACATAAAAGCACCAAAAAATATGATAAATATAATGACCAAATCAGTCCCAAATTCATACAAGTTCCATAAAATCAAAATCAAAATCAAGCCGTGGATTTAGCTCTCAGTGAAAAGGCCAAAGTTTTTCCACATGAGAGAACTCATGGGTAATTCCTCAAAGATTTTAACCCAAAGGAAGCAAAACAAAAGAAATTACCATTCACTTTGAACAGCTTAACAAGCTTTCATCTTAACTCTAAAAACCCCAATAGAGCAAAGATTCATAAAGCGATTGCCAATCAAAAATCCAAAGAAAAATGGCAAATACTTCCTGTGGCCTAAAACCAAATCGAAATTTTGAAAACCCATAAGCTTCTATTCGGTGTGGTTAAAGCAAATCCATCATCATCGAGCCATAAATATTATCCAAACAGGAAAGAAATTAAATAGGGGGGAAAAAGATAAAAAGATTCCAATTGTGAGAAAAAAAAACTGCCAAAAAATAGAGAAAAATTTGTAAGTGTGGAACCTACGAGAAAACACAGGAATCCACGGGATGAATCAGAGCTGCGTGTCCATAAGTACCTTGCTTGAACAATTGATTTAGCATCCTTTCGTATTTTCTCTGTGATTTTTTTTGTACTGAAACAGAGACAATCATAGGGGATGCAAAACAACTACGAAATTGAAAAAGAAAAAGAAATCTTGGAAATCGGATTATACGAAGAAGTAAAAGGGTGAAAAATTACGAGAAAAACAGAAGAGACGAAAACCCGAAAAAATAAAGGCAAAGGGAAATCCTGTGTATTGATGCTTGCAAGATGAATGCCGCCGCTGATATATATAAGGGGAGAAATTAGGGTTTCTAAGACGCTCGGAGTTAGGCCTTTTACGTTTTGATAAATTAAATGTATCATTATTTATCTTAAATTTATAATTTTGCAGTTTATATTGGTCCTTGTATAATTAAGAGAATTGTTTTTTGTGCATTCATATCCAATTCGAAGCTTCATTTTCTAAGTACTTTTAAATTTATTAAATTATCTTTTATTTATCATTATTTTTGCAAATATAAATTACATATTCATATTTGTGTTAGGAATGACAACAGACGGATCTGAGGCTGATTTGGTCAAATTCGGGACCTGTCCTATCAATTTTTTATGGACCTGGATTTGGAACTAGGTTGGACACAATTGACCAGTTCATATTCTAAAAAAATGAATATATATATATATATATATATTAAAAATTTGTATTATCATAAATTTTGAAATATAAAAAAATAATAACATTGTCAGAGTACTAGTATTTAAAAATTTCTATGAGCATATTTTAATTTTTGAGAAGTTGAATGTAATTATCATATATTTATTTACACATATTTTAAAACAACTACTTATTTGCTAACGTTATATAATTATTTTAATATACAAAAGTATTATGTTTATATTTTTTATGAGACTATTTAGAAATATATACATTTGTTTATTTATGAATTATAAGTATAAATCATATAAATTCATATATATTAATAAAAAAATATATATATAATTCAACCCAGGCGGGCTCGGGATGGGTTCGAATTTTGAAATGCAAATTCGAGGCCCACCCCGAACCCGTTATGACTACAAAAACTTGCCCCGGGACCCATTGCTATCCCTAAATTTTATGTTGCATATATATCATTTTCATTTTACATAGCCATTGATTCGGACGATATTTATATATTACATAATTATATTTAGATTTTTATTTATCCACTACTAATTAAACTTCTACCACATTTTGTACATGGTTTTTTTAGAGGACCACATTTTGTATAAAAAACATTGAAATATTATTAAAAATCAATTAAAAAACAAAAATTAGAAAAAAAAAATAAAAATTAGAATACCTGGTGAAGATAATAGGTAGTTGCCGCCCCTATCAGCGGCCCACATTCAACAAAGTGGGAAGGTGGAGATGTCATTGGTGAGCATGCGCATTAACGGGTACTCGTGGTTTTCACACGTGACCACGAGCTTCCATGGACTCAAAACAATTGGGCAGTTTCACAACATTGGGCCCTATTACAAGCCTGAAATTGAATCTTATTAAGTTATTTTGATCAAGGCCATGTCCACACAACCAATTGGCCAATCTTTTAGAGTTCTTATAGCAGACAAATCTATCTTTCGGCCCGTTAGAATTTTTTTTTTTTCAAAAAAGAAAAACACTTGGTTTTTTAAAATAAAGAACTTCCAAGCGAAAAAAAATTAAAAAAAAAAGGTTTGGTTAGGGTTTTTTTTTTTTTTTTTGTAAAACAGATAAAAATCGAAGAAAAAGTTCAAGTGTGGCCTTTTCTTTTTTTCTTTTTTTTTTGGCTTTGAATCCATCTAGATTCTGTGATTAGCATCGAGAATCGCTATTTGAAGAACTTTTAAATTATCATATCCAAATGCGAAATAGTTTGAGTTCTAAGAAAAAACTCTTCTATGAAAATTAAGTGTATCTAACATGCCTATATTTTTAGCAACACCCCTTGTAAATTATTTGTTATATACAAAAAAAATCCTTGAATAAATTTTTAATCTAACATATCCATTCCAGTCAATTATTTATTTCAAACGTGCATTGGCTTCTAATCTATCTTGGACAAAACTACCCATGAATTTCTTACATTAGTTTGCTTAATAATAATTAATGATAAATTAAGTTTATTTACTTATGCCAATTTAGTAGGCTTTCTTTTCTAAAATAGTTTTATGAAGATTTTAAAAGTTTTGGTGATTTTATTTAATTTTAAAAAATAAAATTAACTGAATTATTATTTATATATATTGACTTTCAAGAAATATTCTGAATTGATATATCTTAAAATGGAAAAAAAAATTAATAAAAAAATGATTTATTAAAATCATCACTCATGCAAATCTACAAAAGGAACTTAAAGAAATCTATTTCATTAAAAATTCATTCATTGCGCTTTTGAATTTTAAGGGTTTGTAATTGGCCAAAAAACAATATTAGGCTTTTTTCAAAGAAAAATTTGTAGATTGGGCTATAAAATCAAACACTAATATAAAATCAGAACAGACGCAAACATTCTGTGGGAGCTTTTTTTTTTTTTAATTTTTTCTTGTATTATTTAATAGAAGCGGATAATTATGCCAGGTTACGATATTTTTATATTTTTTAAAAAACAAATTTGGCAAAAAATTGGCGGGCATTTGCGCCGGACATAGGATTTTTTTAATATATTTTTCCTAAATTATTTGGCGGAAAGGCGACAGAGTGTTCCTTAGAATTATAGTTTTCTTTTTTTAATTTTTTCTTAAATTGTCTAGCGGAAAAGCGATGGCCTTTTCAACAGACGGTTTTTTAATTTTTTTCATTTTGCACAATCCGATGGAAATGCATCATCCTTTTTCGTCGGATTTTTTTGTTTAATGTTTTTTTTAATAATTTGGTGGATATTTCCATTGGGTTTGTTTTTAAAAAAAGAAATCCAATGAGAAATTACCTGCCGGATTTCTCTCAATTTTTCACATTAAAAACTGGGATCCCACTTCTTCTTTCTTCTTTTCCTTTTCTTTCTTCCTCTTTGTCTTCCATCTCTTTTTCCCACCGCCTTACCCTACCACTCGGCTTGCCCTACTGTCATTCTCCACCTCGCCCAGCCGCCCCTATCGTCGATCCACCTTAAACCGCCACTCGCCTTGCCTAGCCGTCCCACATTGTCACCCATGCCCACAAAGGTCCTTCTTTTTTAATGTTTACAGCTTTAATTTATGATATTTGGGAGGATTTTGAAACTTTGTATAATTGTGGAATTTAGGTACTTTGTATAATTTACGAATTTAGAAACTTTGTGTAATCTATGAATTTAGGAATTTATAAGATATTATAATTTCATTACCGACTACTACGAATGTAAATTTTTGGTGTCCCCTAAACAGATCGTATTGGAAAAACTATTAAATTCCCTATTGATCAAACGTTTTAATGACTATTTTAAGACAGATTATATTTATCGTTAAACTAGCACTTTAATTCCCTTAAGTTTCATCCAGATTGGGAGATTTGGATTTGAAAGAAGGATTTGAGGAGAAATATTTCGAATGACTTCAAATTTGATGAATTTCAAATCCATCACAATGAGTCAAAAGTAGTTCAAAATGGGAGGTAAGAGATTTGAAATTCATTGTAATATAAATTTATCCAAACATGCTCGATGGACTTGAACCCTTAGGACTCACATATTCTATATGATTTGATCCTAGAATTGTAAATTTGTATTTTGTATGTTGAAGAGTTATTTTTACGTCTCTATATCATTGTCTTCCTTTCTTGGAAATGCATTAGATAACCTCTTATGTTGTTTCAAATGTCTGACATTTGATGTGTAAATTGAAAAAATAGTCAATTTGTCTTTGACTTTTTCTTGCTTCTGATTGTTTGATACGATAACCTAAATAGAATTCTAATATGAGATAGAATTTTAGATCGTTCGCATTACTATATCACATGAATTTTCTACCAAATTACTATATTCGTTGTCTTCTCTTTTCAGAAGTTGCATCCTTTTTCTTTTAAGGCCATTGTGGAAGTTACTCTCAATTGGTATTCCTTTTATCTCTTTTTTTGAGAAGTTTGTGACTTAGGAACTTTAAAAATAGTTTTGCTTCTTATTTTAATTGAAAGCCTGACCCCTGTGTTCACATTTAAATCTGTGCTGATCTGATTCTCTTTATCTAATATTTCAAACCATGAGGACTTTATTCAAACTTCTACATATTCTCACTTGTTTTCTGTGATAATGTGATGATCCATAAACAATCTTCTAGTCTAATTTTCGTTTTAAAACTCCTAACATGAGATCCTATGGGGCAAGTCTTGATATTTGAAGGGTTACCTTTGGTCTCTAATGAGATTCTTATTGTATGTTCCTATTTCATCTTCATTGGCGGAGCCAAGCGAAGGTGAGGGGGTGCAATTGACTCCCCTCAACTTTTGCAAATTATATTATATATATATATATGTGTATGTATATGAATATATAAAATATTATAACAATAATGACAATAATTGACTCCACTCGCAAAAGTATGAATTTAAATGGAAGGGGGTCATTAGGGGAAGAAATTACATAAATTTGAGAAATTTCTTTCAACTCTAAAATAGTCAAAAAGGAGTCACCTTTTATAATTAAAACAAAAACAAAATCATATATATATATATGTATGTATAAATTTATATCCCCTAATATTATAATAATTAAAAAGAATAAATTATCTTCTCGTTCACAAATACATATATGCCACATGAGTGATGACTTGATTAATTTATTAAATTTGTTCCAATTAAGAGGCCTAGAAAATTTGTTTAGGCCTACATAATTAAGAAGAAAAAAAATAATATACAAAATATTTTATTTTAGTTAAATTTTATTGGTTTATTGAAGTGTGAACAATACCAATATACTAAAAAAATATCAAATCTCGTTAGATTTTTCAATCGAAAATAAGATTATCGGTAATGCTTTTGATATTTTTTCCAATGATTGTTCGTCAAAAGCATCTAATGGTTTGGTATACCTGAAAGAAATGGTACCGATGCTTGGTTGACCCAAGAATATTGACCCCACTAAGTAAAAGTTCTAGCTCCGCCACTGATCATCTTTGATATGAAAATTTAGCAAGTGTCTTGCAAAGTTGCCACATTTATGTCTTACTTCTTTCAACTACTAACCATCTGTTCATATAGTCTTATAATAGCATAGAAATTGTTTCCAGCTTTACCTTATCCATTTCAATATTTATTTTCTAGTCATCGAGGCTTATTTTATTACTTTAATTGTCTTCATTAGCAATGGTTATTTCTTTTTATTCGTCACCTTCTTAACTTGAGTATGTTCGGGATTTTAAAGGCCTTCATGTTTGATAATGTATATTGTTATTATTGTATCATGCTTGTACTTACATTTTCTTTTACCTTCAAAACTTTCACTGTTTATAGCTTGCCTTTGTTAGAGTGATTTCACATTTTCCTTTCATCAAATGTTTTGGAGTTCCTCCACAGTTACCTCTAATCTTAGGGGGATTTCACAGTTTTGTTAGATAGCTAAGACTTTTGACATTGCCCAATAATGTCCGGTTCAAGAGTTATTCTTGATCGGAAAGGTGATGTAACTCCAATTTATGTTTAATTTGTAGTTTTCTATATTATGGATTTCAGAAGTATTTTCACAATTACGTTCAATGAGGTTTTCGGACGCTTGAGAGTATATCTAAGAAATCTTGATACTCATGCTCCAAAAAACTTGGGGATCCAACTACAAGAAGAAAAGCAGTCTGGCACAAAATCACTTGGTATCTTTCATCTCTATTTTCTTTTAGAAGGGATTTTACATAGAGTACCAAAGTGAATTTGAATCACTGCTTTTGACTCTAGCACTTTTGGTGCTACCGACTACTCAACCATCTCTCCGAAAGATAATTTTTATTTTGTTCCTTCAAATAGAACATGGCCATAGAGGATATATACACTACTATCTATAGACAGATCTCATGTGATGACCCGGTATTTCTAGGTATTTTAAAAGTTAATTATATGACTAAATTATCTAGTGTTTTATGTGATTATTATTTTGTGAGCGAACTAGGTGATTAAAGTGTTTAATGTTTTATTATTTTATAAGTGAAATGTACAATAACTACTATATTTTCACACTAACCATTTGATTCTATATATGTGCATATAAATCGATATGTATAATTCTATGCATGCATTTTTCAAAATTATAATGATAATAATTATTTGTAACAAAATTATATATATATATAGTATTTTTATGTTTCGAAATATATAAATAAGTAGTAGTTAAAACAATTTTCAATAATTATTATAATTTCTTACATATTAATATCTACTTATAATTTTTAAAATATAAGGAAAATATATATACTTTTTTTAAATTACGTAAACACACAAATATTAAGATTAATATATTGATATATATATATATATAAATTCATACATATATATGCATACTTACATAAATAGATCTATATATCTATATAAATATAAGTTCGTGTATATATATATATACACTCACATAAATAACTTAAACACTAAATATGATTAAAAATATTTAATTAGATATTTAACAAACACTTATATCAAAATAGTCAGATATTCTACTCATATATCCATATAGTCAAATATATATATATAGTCATATAAATATATACATATCTACAAACTAAGAAAATCTACATATCTACATATATATATGACCGTGTGTATATATATATAATCTACACATAATTGTTGATAAAAATATGTTATCTTTTATCTTATCTTTTAAAGATATTTGAGCCTAACATTAAATGACCCTTCACACTTGTATAAATCATGTTACAAAGAGTAACATTTGTAATCATCAAGTTTACCTAGAGTATGATTCATGGGATTAGGGTAACAACTAAGGGGAATTAGAGTAACACTTGTATAAGTGTAGACTACCACCTATCCATTGAGTTGGAAGATAACCATTAATACTAATTAATTTTATAAAATATAATAATGCCATTCCTTAGTATAAAAACTATAAATAGAAGACTTTGTCCTTTATTCACAAACACAACACACACACTTCATACACACACACGGTACATACATACATATATATATATATATATAGTGCACATGACACACATACAACACAAACACAAACACACTCCCTACTAGCTATACACACACACTTCACGTCACACACACACAATTCTCTTCACACACACACAAGGTGCACATATACACCCACACCCACATATCTATATTTATATAATATTCTCTCATACACACACACACAAATATATATATATATATATATAGATATATAAATATCAAGAAGGCTAGTTTAAGGTAGGAATTTTCTTAATTACATAAGTTAATTTTTAGTGCTAGTTTATCATTTTATTATCATGATATTATGCTTCATTATACTACTACAAGTTATTAGAAATTATGTTTCTAGTATATTCATATCTTATGTTCATGTATGTTTATTATTCCAAAATATGATATTTGTATGCTTTTATATTTAAAGTTTGGAAGTATGTTCCTTATGTGAGAATATGTTTATGCGAAAATCTTTATTTGTACATGCCGGGCCCAAATGTGTTATCGATGTGGATGAGGCTGAGTTCGGCCGGGCGGCAATGGGCTTGCCGGTCTTAAAACAGTTCTCGCCATCCATCCCATCTTGCATGGACGGAGTGTTCCATGTTTTGGTATTGGTTGTAGGGAATTGGCATAATCTCGAGATATGGCCACCGATGTGAACGGATGGAATCGATGTGGACGGATGGAATATTGGGGTTAATGATGTGAACGGTTGGAATATTGTACTGTGGGAGACATAAGGGAGTCACCAATAAGTGACTCAAAAGGTAATATTATGTGAAATATTATGTGAGATATTATGACTATGTGCACATGTTATATAACGAGCACCTTATGTTATTAAGTGAAAATTCCTACTCAACGTTTATGTTGACCCTTTCTCCCTGTGATAATTTTAGCCGAGAAGGAGGTGGGAATTACTAAGGACGATAGCGAGGAACGGTTCGGCGCCTTTAACTAGTCGGAATTAAGCTTGATATTTTGTATTTTGGGGAGATCGTGATGTTATAAATTTTTGTATTACTATGTATTATGCGCACTACTCTGATATATTTTCAATAAAATAAGTATAGTTTCATGTTTTAATTGGCTATATTTTAATAAATTAGTTAAAGGTCCGGATCGTTACATCTCAGGTGCGAATCTATCAATCAATGAGAAGAGAATGCAATAAGGTATGCTTGCTTGAATACTATGGGATAAATCAATGCTGGCTTGAAACTTTCTCAAATAATTTAAGCAAATGAGACTTTCATGATCATTATGGTTTAGAGAATAATACATATAGCATTATCATAAACTGTGTTTTATTTTAGATGGGAATCTGGGCACTAGATTCTTGTAAGGAGGGGAGAGTGTAAGACTCCACATTTGTACTATAATTGGAGAGAAATTGTTAGGTGGTATTTTTGTTAAATATGGAAAGTTTTGGGACCTAATTGAAAAGGAAGAAAGAGTTAATTGTCTCTAATTTCAAATGTTAGGGAACCTATTTGGAAGAACGAGAAATTATAGAACCTAATTTATATAATTTCGGACTGAATTGAAAATGACTTCAAACTTGTGGGGGTCAAAGTGTAAGTCAATTGAGAACTTGGGGGCTAAGTTGCAAATTCTGAGAAGTTATCTTTATCTTCTACCTCTTCTTGATTTGAAACTTACGTATACATATACATATACATATATACAATATATAGATATAGACTAAATATATTTTACCTTATAACTTTCTCATTTCTTGGCTAAATCGAGCAAGTAAATTTTGAAAAATAATCGTCTCAATGAGAGGAACTCGATGGTGGTGGTGTTTTGGTGTTTTGTTGGCGGGCAAAATCGTAGTGGCGGTGCAATGTGGTAGTGGAAATGGATCTGCACTTCTGACAACTTTGGTAACATCTATTTCATGAAATAAGTGGTGGAGGATGTCAAATTTTGGAGGAGAAGTCGGCGGCATGAATTAGGGTTTTCTAGCACATTTTGTGTAACTAAAACTAAACGGCTTCAAAAGACAACGTACTTAGCTAACATACTCATCTAAATGGTTGGAAAAAACAACATGCTCAGCTAACATACTCATCTAAACGGCTGGAAAAGACAATTTATACACATCCCCCCAAAATATTCAAACAAATCTTCATTTAAAGACCCATTGAAATGAACATAAATGGTAATTTTCCTAGTACGAGAATCTATAAATTGAAAAAGAAAATATTGATTACACGCTATGATGCACGGACACAACATGACAAGGACACAACGACACAAATACGACGACAAGAAAAATTTCAAAATTTTAGGACACGACATGACTCTGACACGGTTATTAAAAAATATTTTGTATTATATTATATATTTATAATTTATTAAATTAAAAGTATGTGATAGATAAATAATAATATTCATCGTTAAAACAGACACCTATTAATTGGGTTATATGATTTAAAGATTAAAAAAATTATTTATTATTTTCAGTGATTCGACTAAATTTTTTAAAATTAAAAAAAAAACCCCATTTAAATTTTGTAATATATCAAAAAAGCCCCAACCATGTCTTAGCCATGTTGGACACGTCCTCCAGCTGGGTCCGATACCATATCAGAATTTTTTCTTTTTTTTTTTTATATTTTCGAACACGTGTTGGAGTCGTGTCCGACACTGCACGAGGTCATTTTCGCGTGTGTCCGTGCATCATACATTACACATTAAAAAAGATTCCATAAAAGACAATAAGGGACCACATAAATTCCTCCCACCGCAATCAATACATACAAACAAAAAACATAATTGACCCACACTTTTATTTTTATAATCATCCATATAGAGCCAACAATGTATCGGAAAAGGGCACACACAAAGCCAATAAAACAGCCCAACCTTTCCGACTAAAGAACTTTACAGAGATTAAAAAAGCATCAAAACTATACAAAAAAAAGACTAACCATAATTGGAAGGGGGATGGTCATTATCCTTCGGGTCTTTAAATTGCGCCATTATATTGCCACTCATAGTTGCATTCACTATGGAAATCACCTTCAAATCAACGAAGGAAGAGAGTAAAAGGGCCGGGGGGGGGGGCGGGGGTTGGGGGGTTAGGGTTTTTCTCGTCCGACGAGGGTAGAATGATTTAGGTAGAAGTGAGTTAGGTTTCTTATTAATCATAATTGCTATGTAATACATAGTTTCCCCCCCCCCCCCCCTTTTTTCCCCTAATATGAGAGTTGGTAGCCACATAGGAGAAATGGAAGGAAAATTACAAAACCCCAAATTAATTTGACACATCACCATTGACGAACTTTATTCCGGCTATTTAACTTGCCACGTTAGCTCTGACGAGTCTAGTAGTTCAACATTGGACTAAAATTGAAAGTTTTGTAAGATAAATGACTAATATTTAAAAACTCAAACACCAAAAACTTAGAGGACAAATTTTGTACAAATCCCTATTAAATAATAATAATAAAAAAAAAATCCAACCCACCAAAACATAGGAAAAAGATGAGATAAAAACATATAAAATCACACACATACAAGCAAAATTAACCATTCGAATTTTGTAGGATTTTAAAATTGATCAAAGAATCTATTAGCCTATGGCGAGAAGAGTTAATGTATGGGAAAAAAATTTGAGAAATTTTTTTTTCCTACAAATCAACTCCTCTTTTCATGGATTAAGAGATCACGTCTCCAATTTAAAATTTTGACCAAGTTTATGGTTTATTTATAGTGTCATTTGTTGCATATGTGAGATCACATCATAAATTAGTTGATAATATTGTAAACTGACATGTTCCTATCGAAAAACTTTAATTAAAATATGGATTTATCATATAATAATCCACGCATATACAAAACACAATTCCCATGAATCGAATTAATACTAAATCACAATCAAATTCTTAAATAATTATTTGAATTTAAAAACCAACCCTGAATCATCGAAATGCGGAAGAAAATCAAACATTGAGTCATGTGGATTTTCTAAGCCATGTAACTGTACTGTCACTTTTTTTCTTTTTGGGATCGGGCAAAAAAGAATAACATTGTATTTTAGCTTAGGAACCACAATCTAATTTGCATTAGGTTAAAACAGTTTAATTATGGGTCCATCGAACGTAATTAAATTATATCTTGGCTTCTACACATGTGAAAAAGACCCTATACTTGGTATAATAGACCTAAATAACAATATCTACCCATTCGCCATAGCTATTGTCATGAAAGAAAATTTTGATACTTGGGAATGGTTTGTTACATTGATCAAACTATACCTACAGATAAAGAATGATTCTTAACGGACATTTATGAGTGACAAAAAGGGCTTGTTCAAGCGATGCATGCAGTTTTCCCTAATGGTGATCATAGATTTTTTGTGAGACACTTATTATGTAATTTAAAAATGTTGGTTTTAATGGGCTTCTGTATAAAAGTACATTGAGGAAGGCAGCTAGGGCCGTAACACCAAATAAGTTTCTAAGTGCTATGCATAAAATGAATGAACTTGATGAGAGGGCTACAAACTGGTTTAACGACAAACACCTTGCACAATGAAGCATATCACACTTTAATCATTTGCCTAAGTGTGATATCTTGTTGGATAATGCTTTTGAGAGCTTCAATGCTATTATCCTAGAAGCTGGAGATGAACCAATATTGTCTATGCTTGAGTGGTTGTTAGAAAATTTCATGAAAAGACTGCAAGAGAATATGGATAGGTCTCACATTCAACGGATGTGTTATTGAATCCTAAGATTCAAGAGAAGATTGATAAGAGGATAGAAAGTTAAAGGTTGTAAAGCTACTAAAATTAGTGATAGACACTACCAAGTTTCATACAATAATGGAATTAGGTGGTTTGTAGATCTTGTTAAGCACACATATGCATTCTGGAAATGTAAACTTTTTGGTATCCTATTTGTGCATGCAATTAGTGCCATTTTTGCCTAAGAGTCAAGCATGGAAGATTTCACACACAATTGCTATACCTTGGAGACTTACAGGACAGTGGACTCCACAATAATAAAGCCCATCAATGTAAGGGATGAACGAGAGAAGACTTGTTAGAAAATATATAAGTGAAACAGAAGGATGACAAGGGTAATTCCTATCCTTAAAGTTTCTATCGCCCCTACCACGAATGGTTTGCTAGAGGTTACATGCAATACACCTCCAGGATATATGTCAAACCTCTAAGAAAAATAGTTTCAGCAATAGCAATTCACTGAAAATAAAAGCGACTGTTCTTTTTTATTTTTGGATAACTAGATAGAACATATGGGGCATATTTATACTAATTAGATATTGAAGACTTGACCTTGTAACCTTCAGCAAATTGAAGTTAGTGGCCTGAGTATTTATAGCCACTAAACACAAAACGTTTGTAACTCCAAACTGTTTCAAGAATTGAAACTGTCCATTATCAGCCAACAAACTAATTCAAATTCAAATATTTTATTTTATTGTTTGCAATTTGGGTCAAGCCCCAAGCAAAATACATGCTCTTGGCTCCTTGCAACAATGTGTACGTGCAAAGTGCAAAGTGCGCCTAAAGCGCTAATGCAACTAAGCGACCCGAACGCGAACGTGCCCTGGCCCCAGGTGCTGGCGGTGTGGTGCACCGCACCACATGTGACCTCTCGAGTCTACTCTTAAGTTCCAGAACTTAGTATTAGTAATAACATTTATGCTTATAAAGCGATAAATATTACATAATAAATTCAATGTGGGATAAAAGACGTTAGTTTTACAAATAACTTATGCACCTTTCATATACCCTCTTATATTACAAGGTGTATATCAACAATCCCCCACTTGTTTGGTAAACTACATTTTGTCCAAACAATCCTTTATTAATCATCTCAAAGGACTACGTGCATCAAAGAAGGTATGACTAACATTGAACCTTCTTTTAGTGCTAATAACTCAAGATTATATTGAAGTTGACGGTGTTCCGTAGATTAAACCTCTACTTCATATAACATAATCAGAGTCATCATACACACACATTCGTTCCTCCACAACAAACAATCATACCGCTTTGCTCTTTTATAGCTATGTGCAATATCCTGTTTCATGAACCTCTAAGAGAGTAAACCACACCTCTCTATAAGAAGCGGCTCCACTTCTAGTTCCACATAAGCAAAATATTTCTTATGCACTTCTGCCACTGAATGCACAACATTTTGTTAAGAGCATAGCTCAACCCTCAACCATACAACACAAGTCACTATGATAACCTACATATGAGACCACAAAGTAGTAACACAACCAGCAACTCTGATTTGTTTTTCCCATTGAACCTATAATCTAGGGTAGCCTAGTTATAGGTTGGGTTATCATTAGCCCTGGCTCAAAGTGGTTTCAGTCCCATATCTCGTGTAGTTAACGTTACCAAGTCTCTCGTCAGAGGCTTAGTAAACGGATCTGCTAAGTTCTTACTTGACTTTACATAGACAATTTTTATAATACCATCATGTATTAATTGTCTCAAGAATTCATATCTTAGACCAGTATGTCTAGACTTATCATTATAGGTACCACAATATGCTTTAGTAAGGGCAGCTTCACTATCACAATATAGTGAAATTGGAGGCATTGGATTTGGCTAAAGATCCATGTCTAGCAACATATTTCTTATCTAATCAGCCTTTTGCCCAACTTGTGCTAAGGCAATAAACTCAAACTCCATGGTAGAATCGAAATACACGAATGTTTTTTTCTTGCCCAAGAAACAGGCCAATCGGCAAGAGTGAAAATCCATCCACTTGTGGACTTATTATCTCCCACACTATTTATCCAGCTCGCATCTGAGTATCCTTCCAGTACACTAGAAAACTTATCATAAAATAGTCTCACACTACTAGTCCTCTTAAGGTAACCAAATACACGACTAATAGCTCTCCAATGATCACCATTTGGACTACTTGTATAGCTACTAAGTTTAGAAACTGCAAAAGAAATATCTGACTTAGTACAGTGCATTGCATACATAAGGCTGCCTATAGCACTTGTATACTCAATTTGAGCAGCTGCTCTGCCAGAATTTGCTTTTAGTTTAACTCTATTATCAAATGGAGTATTCACCTCTTTGATCTCAAGATGGCTAAACTTAGTTAATATTTTATCAATATAGTGAGTTTGATTTAGTACAAAACCCCCACTATGTTTTTTAACTTTTATTCCTAAAATAGTATCCACTTCGCCTAAGTCTTTCATCTTAAAGACAGAGGATAAATACTTCTTAGTCTCATTCACTCCAACCATGTTCGTGCTAATGATTAACAGATCATCAACATACAAACAAACTATCACCATATAGTCTGACATGGTTGTAGAGTATAAGCACCTATCTGCACTATTATAATTAAATCCAAAATTCAAGATAGCGGTGTCGAACTTTTCGTGCCATTGTTTTAGTGCTTGTGTTAGACCATAAAGAGATTTAATTAGATTGCATACTTTTCTTTCATTTCCCGAAGCAACAAATTCTTCAGGTTGTTCCATATATATTTCCTCATTCAAATTACCATTTAAAAAGATTGTCTTTACATCCATTTGATTAACACAAAGATCGTAAATAGAAGCCAAAGCAAAACGAATTCTAATGGAAGCAACTCGAGCTACCGGTGCATAAGTGTCAAAATAATCAATTCGCTCAGCTTGTCTAAACTTTTCGGCTATTAATCTTGCCTTAAAAGCAGAAATAGTACTATCAATATTATATTTTCTTCGAAATACCCATTTGCACCCAATGGTTTAGAACCTTTAGGTAAATCAGTCAGTACCCAAGTATTATTTCCTAAGATTGAATCCATTTCATCATTTGCGGCTTCTTTCCAGAAAGCAGCGTCTCTAGAAGTCATAGCTTCTTTAAATGATTTAGGATCAGTCTTAAGACTATATACATGAGGTACTTCATTTACCACTATTATTTTGGTCCCCCTCTACCAAAAATAGTAATGATTGAGAAGAAATAAAATCTTTGTCTAAATTCTTCTCATTTTTGGCTCTAGTACTCCTTCTAGGTCTGTTTGATTTATTTGGAACACTAGGCTACTCAATCTCAAATGTGGACCTTATTGGACCCCTAGACTCACTTTGTGTAGGTGAAGTAATTTTTTCAACATCTTTTGAAAATTTAATTTCAAAAAATTCCGCATCCCTCAACTCAGTTATCACATTAGACTCCAAATCAAGGAGCCTGTGGGCTTTGCTATAATGCCCGTTTCAACATTTTCATTGTAATGAATCGATTTGCTATCTGCTTTTGGAAACTTTGGCATTTTATTTCTTAAAATATGTGACCCCTTATGTATATCAGAATTTGAACATTGCATGATTGTTAGACTAATGTAGTTTGATTGATCCTACTTCTCGTATGCAGCTCTTTATCAATAGTACTAATGCTGACAATTAGATCCGCATGACAGTCAAACCCTAATGTATAGTCAAGTTAATGCAACCAAGCACATTCATAAAATGATCTTATTTTTGAAGGTTTGTATATTATGCACATGAGAATGTTATTCATGATGGCAAATATAAAGACACCATAAAGAAAATTAAGTATGCTAAAACATGAATTAATCATATAAAGCATGCATATATGTGAATAATAAATACATCAAACACATTACATGCAATTGGGTCTATCTCAAGATACCTAGGGCAATATTGTTATTTAGTCTTTGGCCAAACATCACAACTTGTAAGTGGTCCTCTTGTCCATAGTTCGTGAATATTAATCGTTTCCTAAGACACCTAAAATGACATTGTTATTTAGTCTTTGGACATAATTAACAACTCGTAAATGATATCACATAGTTCATAAATATTGATAACTAAAAGGGTTTGGCAAACTACCTTTATCTGGAAGGACAAAATTGCCAACATGCATGTTAGCAAAACACAATTCAAAATTTTATGACTATCCATTATTTTGCCAAAATAATCATCCTCTGGGTCCCAATTAGGAGGTCGTATGATGGGTGCCATGACAAGCATGTCCTTAAGTGTATCAAAAGCTTTCTTGTGTTCCTCACCGAATTCAAAACATCACTTCTTTTTGCAAGAGTTTACATAAGGGTTGGGTAATCTTGGCAAAATCTTTAACGAACCTCCTACAAAAACTTGCATAGCCAACAAAAGAATGAATCTCCCACACACTTGCAGGGTAAGGCAAAGATTGAATAATGTCTATTTTAGCCTTATCTACTTCAATCCCTTTAGATGAAACAATATGGCCTAGAATTAAACCTTGATCTACTGTAAAGTGACACTTCTAGTAATTTAGAAAAAGATTTGTTTCTAAGCATCTTTTAAGCACTTTTTCCAAATTAATTAAACAAGAATCAAATGAGTCTCCATAGATGGTGAAATCATCCATAAAGACTTCGATGATACTTTCTACATAATCAAAAAATATGCTTACCATGCATCTTCAAAAGGTGGTGAGAGCATTGCAAAGGCCAAAAGATATCCTCTTGAAAGTGAAAGTACCAAAAGGGCAAGTGAACGTCAACTTCTCTTGATCTTCGGATGCCACTGGGATTTCCTGAAAGCTTGAATATCCATATTAACAATAATAATGATTTTGCTAGCAAGGCATTCAAGCATTTAATCAATGAATAGTAGAGAGGAGTGGTCTTTTCTAGTAAAAGAATTTAAAACTCGATAATCCATACAAACCCTCGACCTATTTTTGACGTGGGTGGGCACCAACTCACCTTAGATGTTTTTTATCACTGTGATACATGTTTTCTTAGGGACTACTTGGATAGGACTTACCCAATTACTATTGTGGGAGGATTCAAGTGGCATTGTGCTTGTTGGCGGGGCTTGCAAATGTCTAACAAAATTTAGTGCATGCATACTACTGAACTTATTACTTTGATGTCAGCTATGGTCTACCTAATTGCTTATTTATATTTCTTAAGCACCTTGATCGATTGTTTCTCTTTCGGTTAGCCACACTAGGTAGAGACGATAACCGGGAGTGCCTCTTTATTGCCCAAGAAAACATATTTAAGATGAGAAGGCAAAGGTTTGAGCTTCAATTGAGGAGGTTGCAAAATTGAAGGCAAGAGCTTTGTGTGAGAAATAGGCAAATCAATTGTGGGAACATTATACCTTATGATTTTAAGAGACTCCAATTCGCTAACAGTATCTTGGAGTTCTTCGCTCACAAAATTTCTTCAAATTCTTGTAGTCCTCCCAACTCAACTCCAATTTGACCAAAGCAATCTCCAATTTGTCCTCCTCAGTAAACTCCACATTTTCCTAGACCAAAAATGTGATCAAATCTAAACAAAAAACAGAGGACACATCATTGGGGTATTTCATGGCTTCATAAACATTAAACTTGACAACTTCACCATCAAATTCCATTGTGAGTGTGCCATTGTGAACATCGATTTTAGTTCTAACAATACTTAGAAAAGGTCTCCCTAAAAGAATATATAGTGAATTAGGTGATTTATCATCTTCCATGTTCAAAATAAAAAAATCCTTAGGAAAAACTAATTCGTTAACTTGTACTAAAACATCTTCAAGTACACCTTCCAGATAGACCATAGACCTATCTGCAAGTTGAATAACGACGCCCATTTCTTTCAAAGGACTCGCATTCAAAGTGGAATACAAAGACATGGGCATTACGTTTATAGACGCATCCAAATCACACATAGCTCTTTGAATCCCTATGTTACCTAATTTACAAGAAATAGCAAACATACCTTGGTCCTTACACTTAGGTGGATTTTTCCTTTGAAGCACTATGGACATATGCTCATTAACATTTATCTTTTGATAGCAACTAGGTGTTGTTCATGCACAATTTCTTGAGAAACTTGGTGTAGTGAAATATTTGTTTAATGGCATCAATCAAGGGGATGTTTACCTCTACTTTACGAAATGTCTCAAGAATTTCCTTTTCCTCCAACTCTTTTTTGGACTTAGCAAACCTTTTGAGAAAAGACGGTGAAATCACCAAAGGAGTGGGCTGCTCTTATTGCTCTATCTCAACCTCTTTCATGCTCTTCCTCCTTACGCTCACGCTTGGTTGGTTGGGGTTCACCCAATTCCTTGCAACTTTTCAAAGTAATTGCATTCGCCTCATGTTTTGGATTTATCACCGTTTGCAAAGGCAATTTCCCTTGGGATTCTAACTTGGTCAGAAATGAGATTAGTTGGGTTATTTGGCTCTCCAATTTTTGAATGTTAGCCCTTATCTCCTATTGAAGTTACTGAGACTAATTGCTAAGTATTTAACCATATCCTCAAGAGACATACTTAATTTTGGTTGTTGTGGTGGTGGGGCAGGGGTTCTTGCTTAGAATTGTTGAAAATTTTGAGGACTCCCTCCATAACTAAAATTGGGGCAATCTCACCATCTGGGGTTGTAGGTGTTAGAATATGGATCATATTTCCTTTGCAGAGCTCTCGAAAATCCTCCCATAGCATTGGCTTATTCTTGGTTGTCCTCTTAGAGCGTTGGACACATGTTGGTAGGGTGCCCAATGGTAGTGCAAATTCCCCACGTCTTTGCTTGTGAAGTCCCTCCTATAAACTTTTGAACTAACGAAGGGGAAGAAGACCTTACCTCATTGGCTCGTTGTGATGGCTCTACCGCATCCCAAATTGTTGAGAATTATCAACCATCATGGAAATTATTTCTCTTGCCTCATTGGTGGTTTTATTGACTAGCTTTCCGTGGGTATGAATCCCTCATAAAAGTATTGGACAAGTGCTTATTCCAAGATCCAATTTTGTGGACAACTAGAGCATAGTTTTTTGAAATGCTCCAAATATTCGTAGAGTGCCTTTAATTTTGTTTGGCAAATTCTACTAATATCTCTATAAATGGCTACAACTTGAGAGGCGGGGAAAAATTTATCCAAGATTGCATGTTGCATGTCGGCCCATGAATCGATAGATCCCGATGGTATGTAAAACAACCAATCCTTTACATTGTCAATTAAAGAGAAGGGGAATGCCCTCCACTTGATTTGGTCCTCATCTACATCTTGTGGCTTTATGGAAGAACAAACCACATGGAACTCTTTTAGATGTTTATGGGTATCCTCATTTTCAAAACCTCTAAACTTGGGAAAAAGGTGAATTAATCCCAATTTTAGTTCTAGCGATGCCTCCAAGTTAGGGAAAGTTATACAAAGAGGTCGTTGATCTACTGGTGGTGCGATCAATTGGCGCAAGGTTCGTCATGGTTATGCCATCTCTTCTTGTTATTTGTCAAACTCGAAAGACGAATCCAACACGGATGGAATTGCAGAGGAAGATTCTCCTAGGGTTAGCTTCTTCAATTTAGTTTCTTTCCTCAATCTACGAGTATACCTGCCTGTCATGCGGGCGACTCGGGTTCGGTCCCCAGCAACGCGGCCAAAATTTGATGGGTGTCGAATCCACCAAAAATAATTCCTACTCTTCTTCCCAACATCAACCTAACCACTACAGGATTACAATCTCACCCATGGCAATGAGCTTCTCCTATCTACATCCCATCTCAACCTCACTAACATCCCT
Source organism: Petrea volubilis (assembly GCA_026212405.1). NCBI lineage: Eukaryota > Viridiplantae > Streptophyta > Magnoliopsida > Lamiales > Verbenaceae > Petrea > Petrea volubilis. Next base: position 13,878,993 of record CM047872.1, on the reverse strand, counting down.
GTTCTAAGGGCGAGATGTAACCACCCATCACCTTCTTTCGCTGTCTAGGTCCCAAGTCTCGTAAACTCTCCAATAAATCCTAAAAAATTATTCAAGATACAGGTAAAAGGAAAGCGAGCAACCTAAACTCTTCTAGCAAGAAACAGGCCTCTTCGAAGCTCATCTATTTGATGGAATATCAACGGAGACTGCGAAGTAGTATTGTAAAGAGTCATGAATCCCCTTTGCTAGAATTGCCAGGGCTTTAGGGGGCCTTGGACAATTCATGGGCTAGAGTATCTTCTCTTGCAAATATCCCCCAATTTAGTTTTCTTATTAGAGACATGGTGTAAGTAAAAATAGATAGACTGTTTGAAGACCAGATTCAGCTTTTATGGTGTTAGTGTGGATCCAGAAGGGCGTATTGGGGGCCTAGCTTTGTTGTGGAAGATAGAAATTGTTGTCTCGATAACAAGCCACACATAACAATAGTATCTCAAAAATTTCATCATTGGTTAGGATGTCATTGATGTCACCTGCGAACAGCCAAGGTTAGTGACCTCTAATACTTAAATCCTTAAGTAATTGCCATGTTTTGGTCCCCAGTCTGAGCACTATACATGGAGTAACAATCGTATTGTTCCACACATGGTGCATAAATGTCTTGACAGGGCGTTGGACTTTAAAACTTAGATAATTTACTTTCCCTTTGTTTGAGTCAATCACGTACTAACCTATCACTCTGATCATTACCCGTTGTTCATTGAGCTAGAGCTAAGTTTGGATGCATTTTAGTTTGGATTCAAAACATTCAGACTAGAGGCTTTTTGGCTTCAACATTTTGATTGTATGAAAATTATTAAAAAGTATTGGAAAAATGAACCGAACCTGGACTTGGCTCAATTGTCGACACTTAGAGATTTGGATAGCTGCAAAGTGGGGTTCTTGAGGTAGAGTAAGAATACATTGAAGAAATACCGAGAGGAAATGAAGGCACTAGAAGAATGTTTAGTGACACAGTGTGCGGGAGAGGTCGTGGTGGAATCCAAATTGGACGAAAATAATGTTAGAAAATGCTTAGAGAACCTACACGAGCAAGAAGAATTAAAATGGAAACAAAGAAGTAAGGCTAATTGACTTCATGAGGGGGATAGAAACACAACCTTATTTCACATTAAGCTTTAAAAAGGCGAAGTAATAATCACATTATAGGTCTGCGTAATGATATGGGTGCATGGTATGAGGAGTCCGGGGTGGTCCAGCAACTTATCTTGGAGCATTTTCGTGGGGTTTTTGGTTTAAATAGCCCGATGAGAGAAGTGATTGATTAGATTTGATTAGATTTTTTAAGTGATCGCACCATGGGTGGTGGAGGACATGCAACATCATCTATTGCAACCTTTCAAGGCAGAAGAGGTAAAAAAAACAATGCACTGAAAAAGTATGTGTCCCCTCACGACACCCAACCCCAATGGTAAGCCCCCTATTGTTTTCCATAAATTCTAGCATATTATTAGTTAAGATGTTATTGCTTTTGCTTGTGTGCTTAATTTTTTAATTGGCCATGGTGATTTTAGAGATATCAATTACACTTTTATTGTGCTTATTCCCAAGACACCCAAATCTGGTCACATTTCCTAGTTCATAACCGATTAGTTTGTGTAACATAGTTTATAAAATGGTCATAAAGGCTATTTCAAACCCTATGAAACCCCTTCTTAGCTAGATCATACTCCCTATCCAGTCTGAATTTATTCCTAGCCAACTTATAACAAATAATGTCCTTATCGCCTTTGAAAAAAGACATCAAAATTATAAATGAATTAGCATCATAAATTAGTCACAACATTATAGAGCTTCATCTTGTATTGTAAATAAAAATAGTTTGCAAGAGAGAGTGATTTAAAAGGTTTAATTACATCTATGCCCCCTGCAAAATATTGAAATTATAGTTTGTATCCCTCTTATTTGAAAAATTACAAGCAACTACCTCTACGAAAATAAAAATAACTAATACACCCGAAACAACAGGGTCTTCAACCCGAGCTTCATTGATCTTCCTATTTTGCCCTTCTATTGAATTTGTTATGTTAGTTTTCTAAGGGATACCCTTTGTAGTTTATTAAATATACACTACAAAAAAAAAATGATTTTTGTAACGAAAGATTTCATTACAAGAAGTCTATTTTTGTCACTATAACTTTTGACAACAAATATTTTCATTACCAAAGTTCGTCCCATAAAGCCCATCACTAAAAGTTCTTGTAACGATTTTTTTGTTTTCGTTACAAAAACAAATGAAGGACCCAACCCGCGCACTGACCTAATTAGAATCCTTTTCCTTTTGTCGCTGGAGAGATTCGAACTCCCAACCTCATGTATGATTTCTCCAAGAGTTGTCTAAGTGCCAAGTGCTATTTTGTTGATAGTTTTGGTGTTTTATTGTTCTTATTTGTTTTCTACCTCCATTAATTAATTTTAATTCTTTGAAGTAGTTAATTAATTATGTATTAATTAAATAAATTCTGATAATTATAAGAGTTTTGTTAGTTAAAACATGTACTATACTACTTATGTAGTACTCATATATAGAAATAATTAAAAAATACTTTTGTTTTTCATACATATTCTAAACTTAATGAATAATATTCATAACTTTTAATATAACAATGTTTAATATGCCATATTCTGTATAATACTCAATAAAATAATACTTTCATTTTATGAAAATTTATTTAATTCGTTTCAATATTTATAATATATAAAAATATTTATTGGTATAATATATCAAAATTTATGATAATTGTAAATTGAATATCACATAAATAACAAATTTGTAATACTTCATAAAAATATTAATAACTGTATAAATAATTATATATAATGATTATAAATTAAATAATTTAATGAATAGGTTTAATTAATCTTTTTTTTATATATATACATAAAAAAACATAATTTATGTGAACATAATATCAAAATTAGTCATATTTTTTACTCTCGAATATATTTTCACTTCCTAATTGTGTTCGTACTTTTAATAAATTGTATAATGGCCGTTTGTGTAATATTTAGCCAATTTGGTGACCGTAACTTTTGAAAATATTTTTGTAATATGTACGTATGTGTTGAATGCCAAATAAGATTATGTGTGAATGTGTGTGTGTGTGTGTATATATATATATATTAAATTAAGTGAACAAATTTTATTAATCTTACTAATTTTTGTACTTTTTAATTTATTAATTTTTAATTTTTTTAGCCACTATAAAAATACATGGCTAAAAATCAAAATTACAAATAAAATTTTAATACCCATCCAAACACTTTTTGTTTCACTGAACTGCTGTTTTTTTTTAAAAAATAAATGTTTCTTGTCTAAAATAAGCACATAAGTGCTTCTTCTTTTAAAAAAAAGCATACCCAAACGGGTTTCAATAGTTCATTGACACCAAAACATAAAGCGGTTATTAAAAAACCTTAATATTGTATAACATAGTGTATATTATATAAATCATATCTAAAGTTTCATAAAAAATTTCAAAATTGTCACAAATAAAAACTATTTTTAGTGACAACACTACACTATTCGTAATTAATATTTCTATTTGTTACTAAAAAGTAAATTTTGGTAACAATACCTTATTTTTCGTAGCGAATTGTCACTAAAGTTTGACTTTTGGTAATAAAATATTGCCTTTTGTAGCGAATTGTCATTATCATCACTAAAAAGTAACATTTTGGTAACAAAATCATATTTTGTCACCAAAAATCTAGTTTTACTGACAAAATATACATTCGTTACCATTACTTTGTTATTTAAAATGCCTTTTTTGTAGTGATAGAAGTGGTTATTTTGTTATATTTTACTACCAAATAATTCTTTATGAGAAAATGATTTAAATAGGATTAATTAATTTCTTATTTGCTTATATATTTGATTATATTAAATTTCCTAATTGATTATGGTCTAGAAATTAATCGATTATAATTTCTTTATTTTATAATATATACTTTGATACTTAAATTATATTTGGTTCTAGTTAATTATTAATGTGCCAACAATAAAATTAATTAATATTTTTTCTAAACCAAAAAATAACTTTAGTTAATAACCAATTAAATTAATTAAATACTAAACATAATTTAACTATTATAACATATACAATCAAATAAAGAAATTAAAACAAGATATAAAAGATATCAAATTATGAAACAACATTTTTCCAACATAATATAAGACCTGTTCTTCTAAAAAAATCAAAATAATAAATAAATAAAAGAAAGAAAACACAAAAAATTTGCAACCCTCATTCCTGGATTGCCGCCCGCCATTAACAAATCTCCTCCTCAATTTTTTTTCATTTCTTACTGTTCATCTCCTCATTTCTATCCAAAAAAGCTTGCCGCCACTAGTTTCCAGCACCATGGATCCGCCACGGTTTCCACCACTAGGATCCATGGTGCCACTATGGATAGCGACGGCAATGATGATGCAGCTGACGAGGACAAAGGATGCAAGAAATTATTTGGGAAGCGATGAGCAACACAGGATTTTAACCTTCATTATCATGTGCATAAAATTAAAGCAAATTGTTTTTGGGTTTGGCTCATTGCTGGTGAGGAGCATCGAATGGGCGTAAAAACTTCAAGAAATTAGACAAAAAAAAAAATGTGTAATTTAGAGGAAATTACGAACTTTCGCTAACCCAATTGAAAATTGGGGGAAAATTTCATCAAATTTGAATAATGGGATTTGTGGGCAAATTGATTCAAAAAGGGATAGTTTTTGGCTCGACTGTAATAGTGCTGAAGTTGGGGAAGGGAAGAAATCTAGTCAAAAAAGAAAGAAATGGGAAAAAGAAAAATTGTAAAAAGAATGTTTTGATATATGTGTAGGAGGGGCATAAGAGTCTTTTCAATAGTATAGAGATATTCTTTTATTTTTTATTTTTTCCCAAATAATTTTCATATGGGCATAGAGGTCATTTCGTATATTTTCGGGTCTGAGCCCCAATGGGTTGGGGTGTATCGGTAATTTTTATTTTTGTCAAGGTAGTTGCTTGTAATTTTTCAAACAAGAGGGGTAAAAGTTGTAATTTTAGTATTTTTTTTAAGAGGTGCAGATGTAATTAATCCTAAAAAAAAACTTAACAGAAATAATTTATGATGAAATCCGATGATGGATTATGATATACCAAGTAATTTAACTCTAAAACAATTAGAAAAAGGAAAAAGGAATCACCTTGATTTTATTTCATGCAAAACACCTTTTGCTTTCCTTGCTATACGAGGTTTATAAGAATCCATGCATCATTCCCTAAAACCTCTACCTAAAAACCAGTTTATTATTTTGTTACATGAACTCAGTTGACCAATCAGCTATCTAGTGCTATAAGAATGTATATCCTTCAATGATAAATCAATCTGCTATAAATTTAGTTATTCTGATGAATTGAGTTTAGAACAATTATGTTACTAAATGTTGTCACTAATTGTTTATTTGGTTCTACTTACATTGAGTTTTGTCACTAATTCATCGTAAATATCTTAAATCTGTGACAAATTTTCATTAGTGAAAGGGTGCTTTCTTGTAGTGTATCATGTACATTTCATATACTCCTAAATCAAATATCTTTGTCCCATGAGTTATTCGATTTACAATTTCAAATATTTTCAATTGACAACAATCGAAAAAAAACAAAAAAAGCTAGCTAGGGAACTATAACATTTTCTTTTTGACGCAATCTAATATATTTTGACAACAAATATGCTGGAAATAAGTTAAAATATGAAAACAAATTGTTTGATCAGTTGGTGGCTGGGATTGGTTTTGCAAACGCTGTTTTTCCTTGCTGATTCTAAAAATTTACGCAGGTGAGTACTTTAGCCATTACTGATTTAATTGATATATTAATTCTTGATTTACCTCTTAGCTTATTTCACTTTTGAATTAATATTAATTTCTTAGTAATTGTATTTCTTTTTAATTTTTATCTTCCATAATAATGTCATTAACGAAAAATACATTTACCCTTGGGAATACATAACATAGACACACATGCACTAGTGGGTTACGTAAAAAATTAAAGCATATAGAGCATTACAATTTTGTGTATATTGCCAAACTTTGAGTCCAAGATTTATTTTTGAATTTTCTTTAACATTTTTGTATAATGTTGCTAAAAAGGAATCATATGAATCGTTTTTTAATTTATTTAGAAAGAAAATGCATTTTTAGTCCTTAAGTACAGGATTATATGGATGTGGTTCCAAATTTGTTAAAATAGCTAAGATAAATTCCAAACAATAACTACCCATTGCGATCTCAGCCCCCGTTTAAAATTTTCATACATGTTCCATTTGCAACATCTCGGTCCCAAATAATATGGTCACTTACAATTTTAGTACTAGATGTTTGAAAATAACAAAAATCAATCCCAAACAAGGACAAAAACATAAAAATAAAATGATGATGGTGGTGGTGGCAACCATTTAAAAATTAGAAAATTAAAAAATTGTCTACAAAATATTCACGAAATTATTAGTTCTATTATAGACTTTTCATTCAAATAAATTATTGGACCTTTTGGAATAAAAAAAGTTTGTGAAATGGATTGTTTGGGTTGAAATTAATTTTATGATATTTTTAGAGATAAATATTTCTTCCAAAGGAGTTTATTTTTATTTTTTACTTTTCTTATCTATTTTTAAGATTTGATTTTGGTTATTTTCAAAAGTTTAGCACCAAAATTTCAGATGATTATATTATTTGGGACCAAAATTGTAAAAAAAAAAAAAAAAAGAAACAAACATCTTAAATTCATATTTAGTGACCAAAAAGTTAATTGGATGATTAAGGGCCCGTTTGAATGGGTTTTGAAAAAAGTACTTCTCAAACGGTGCCTTTAAAGTGCGTTTAGATACAATAGTTAAAAATGTTTTAAAATGTGTTTTTATTTGAAGCTACTTTGAGGTAATTTATAAAAAAAAGCCCATTTTGGCTTTTTTTTATGGCTTCCGTTTTTTCTTAAAAAGCTCATACAAATACAATTTTTTTATTCTGAAGTACCTTCTTTCAAAAAATAAGTGATTCTTCTCCAAAAAAAACCCAACCAAATAACTGCAAAAGAAGATGCAGCTTTTTGTGTAAATAGTGTGTGACAAGTGGAACGAGGATTCAATTTAGAAAAAAATGCCATCAACATGATAAATTCTCGAGATGGGGAGATATCAAATGACCAATGTGGCACAACTACATCACAAACTACTCTTACATTTGTTGCCTCAACTCAATTAGCACTAAAATGACATATAATGATCTCTACTCATATTAAATTCACACGAATAGCAACCAGTGAAATACCATTTAAAATAGTTCACACTATCATGTGACAATAGCAATCAATCAATTGCAATTCAAAACTGCAAGCTAAAAAAGAAACAGAATCAGTAATCTATGGCTTAACTAATAGAAATCTCAACCATGGCATCATCGTGGTAATCAAAACCATTCTTCAACAAACTATTAAAGACGCTATCATTATTAAAATACGCACAAAGATATGTATATGTATATATATATTTAATTGGCAAGCACAGGTGCCTGTATTTCGTACTTTAGCAATATCCAAACGGAATAAAATGTTCACAACACAAAACTTACAGTCTCAAATTCCCCAAAATCCATAATGTAAAGTAGTGTAACACATCATTTTCTGATAAAAAAAACTAACTATAATCCATTGTCAAACGACATCTAAATAGAACATACTAACACAAGAAGGGAAAAGAAATCCTCATCTCTCTAAGTTGCAAAATTAAAGCTTCAATTTGGAATTATAGCTTACCGATGAAGAATATATTCTCAAAAGTAAAGCTGCAGCAGCGCCTGAAATTTAGAAAAAAAAAGACAAATTAAATCTAGAGAAGAGAGAGAGAAAAAAAAAACATAAACAAAGAAGGGGATTAGCGGCCAATGGTCTGGGAATGGGATTATCGGTGGTGTGGGAACGTGGTCGTCGACGTGGCGACCGATGCATGGGAACAGTGGACGGAGATAGAAAGAGAAAAGGAGGGAGTAGAACTAGAGGCTTACGAATATTTGGGAGGGAACAAGACTGAGAAGAGGGAAAAATTTTGGGATTAAGAACTTCAATTTGCAACAGATACAAGAGGTTACAAAATCGATTGCAAAACATTCTAATTATTTGCAACGGACCACGTTCATCACAAACCTCGGTCTCTCACAAAGTCATGCGAGAATTTTTTGAGCACAAGCAAGCATTTTGCGATCGACTTGTGGATTTTGCAATTGAATATGTTTGTTGCAAAATTTTGAGCCAAATATTGGTCAATTTCTGCTAAATCTACCACAACAATGGTCGAAAATTGTAACTGATTTTTTTTTTTGGTTGGAAATTTTCATTGCAAATCAGTATTTTTCTAGTAGTGACCCTAATCGTATTAGTTCAATTTAATGAGAGGTATTACACTAGCACTACCCTTAATTCTTGATTTTCTTCTTATCTTTTCCTCTCGGTCCTCTCTTCTCGCTCTTTCTCTCTCTCATGTGTGTGTGCGCTTGTGTATGTGCGTTGTGTCTTGTTTCTTTATGTGTCTAGGGTTTTCCCTCAGCCTCATGCCGGGAATATCCACATTCACTTGTTTAATGGCTTTCATGCCATTGAACTCATTGATGGCCATTCATGCCTCATTATCCTAACTTTAATCACATGCCAAAATTTAAGATTAAATTTTTGACATTTAATTCCGTAAGAAAAAATGTTCACGACTACATCACATGATTTTATAATCTTTTTAATATATGCACCAACTAGCATTCAAACCGTTGACCTTACTAGTGTAGATGAGGAGTTTTGCTATTAAGCTACTTGAGAAATTCTGGTTCCCTTTTGATTTTAAATTGTACAAAAATCGTGCGGTGTTACGTTGAATACCTCGCGGGTGAGGGCCATGCACTAGCCTTGCGCACGCAAATCGTAGCCAGGTTCTGCAGTGCAAGGTTGACGCTGCATGCGGGCATTGAGCGCACAAGGCGCAGATGGACACCGTGCCCGAGGTACATAAGTTAAAAATAAATTAGATCACTAAGAAATTCATCAATACAAAAATGCAATGAGCTAATTAAGAGGTAAAGCTACAATTAATATTATCAATTAAACCACTATCAACGTACCTGTGTATATTTTTAGAATCAGCAAGTACAATTAGTAACTGCAAAACCACTCCAAGCCACCAACTGATCAAACAATTTCTTTACATATTTTAACTTATGTCCTGCACATTTGTTATGAAAAGTATTATATTGCATCAAAAAGAAAATGCTATAAGTTTCCTAGCTAGCTTGTTTACGACTATTGTCAAATGAAAATATTTGAAATTGCAAATTGAAAAACTCATGGAACAAATGTATTTTGATTTAGGAGTAAATAAAATGTACCTAATACACTGCCGCTAGAGAGCTGATTCGTCAACTAAATTCTTCTACCGTTGATAAATTCATTTTTCAGTGAATAAAAAAAATTGTCTTTGCATGTAATAAAATCAAGGTGATTCCTTTTTTCATTTTTTCAGTTGTTTTAGAATTAAATTACATGCTATATCAAAATCTACCATTAGATATTATCGTAAATTCTTTTTGTTCAATTTTTTAAAGTGAGGATCCAAATATTAAATTTTATTAGTTAGGATATTTAGAGCCGATGATTTTATCCCTCAAGGTGGATTCCATTTTCCTTTTCAAGTTGTTTCATAATTAAATTATATGATACATCTTGATCTACCATAAAATTTCTAAATTATTTTCGTTCGATTTTTTCAAATGAAAATCCAAATATTAAAATTCATTAATTAGAATAATTAGAGCTGAGGATTTAATCCCATTATCAAGTTCGCATAAGCTGAATCAAATACGCATTTGGAGTATCTCATTAATTTAAATTCTATTTGGATGGCTATATAAATTATTATTAGCATTTCAGAAATGTATTTTAAACCAATTACAGCATAAAATAAATGAGAACCTATTGCATGTGGCATATTTAATTTGCCAAAACGAGAGCTTGTTATGAGATATAGAACTATCAATCTAATAAGTTAAATTTATTTGAGCTTATTCATTGCCCTCTATTCTATAACTAGCGGGTATGTAATCCCGCATGAGGCGTGGGGTTCCTACATCAAGTTGGGTTTGTTGGTTTAGAATTTTAGATTAACATATATTTTGTCCAATAATCTTTAGACGGCCAATTATTTTTTGAGTGGGTTATAAAAGGAAGAAGAAAGAGTACTTAGAAAAAGGAGAGGAACATTTTTGTAAATTTTTTAATGAACATTTTGTAATAAAACAAATTAATGAAAAAAATTTATCATTGACGAATTTACGAAAAATTAATTATAATTGAATAATATGTAAGACTAAATTTTGGGTGTGAAGTAAATATGTAACATCTAAGTATATTGCGAAAGTTAATTGATGGAATATAATTAAAGGGAAAAATATGATATAATTAAAAAGCAAGATAAAAAAAAAAATGGTAATCATTATGAAATTGATCTATATTCAAAACACGTAAATAAAAAATATTGTCGGGGGACTAGTGAACAGTATAAACCGTCAATAAGAGAATTTTCAATGGTATAGACAATTTAAAAGTGATATATAATATATTTTAAACATAAAATAATGGCAATATGAAAAAGTAAATATCAAGTTCAACAAATCTTAAAAAGGCACATGATTTAATAGTTACATTGACACTCATTTAAAATCAATAAAATGTAAATAATTTATCTTTTATTTTTGTTTAAATTATTCATCACACTTAATTAATTAATTATTGTCAAAAAGGAAAAAATATTATATCAATATTAATTCTGAAAATAAAAAACAAATATTATTCCTCAAAAAAGATGGCTTTTACAATATGTTTTTTTTTTTTGAAAAAACAAAAAACCGCCAATATTTGCAACATATATACATGTAAGAAAGAATATTTGTACGGATTTTGTAGAATATATGCAAATATATATACGAAAATAAAAAGCTGACCATTTCCAAGGAAAATGGATTATTTGATTTAAAATCAGATTTCTTAATATACAATTTTTGTATAGGCGTTGTTTATTTAAAAAATTGAGATCAAATAATATTTTTAATTCAATTGTGTCTTGTTGTTTGGAATTTTGAAGAATATTAGCGTTAAGTGAGAAACATTTTTTCAAAATATTAACTACACATGTCAAAATGCAGTATATTGATTATAGTTTTTTTGGCTTTCTGCTGGCATCCTTGAGCTATTATATGAGGGCTTTGATAGTGTACCATTTGCCTTTGTAGTTATTATCTTGAGCTATTATATGAGAGCTATTATATGAGAGCTATTATTTGAAGAATATATCTTAAGTTTATTGAAGATAAGTATAAGCAAGAAGGTTTGATTTTTGTATACAAAGGTAACATTTTACCTTTGTAGTTAATATATGTGTTTAATTAATTGTTTTTAACTTTCACTTTCCTTTAAGCAAAAATAATTTTTCATATTAGAAAATTTTTTTATTCTAATATATTGTCTTGTTATTTACTTAAATATGATTTTATAAACTCAATGTTTCTTTTTGAGTACTTTTCAATAATCAAAGATAAATATATAGAATAGCAAAAAAATGGTGATATTTCATCTGTTATTTGTTTTTTTCTTTTTTTTTTTTTGAAAATAAGTTAGAATAGAACTCTTGAAGTTTTATAAAATACAGAAAGTGATCGACGCAATTAAACATCTTCTTGGTGAAATGGGACCTTTCCAGCTTGAAGAAGCTAAAAAAATACTTGAGTAAGTTCTTTTAATGCTTTTTTTTTTTTTTTTTGCATTTCAATAATTATGATTAATTTAATTTATATATATTTTTTAAATTACGTTGTGCCTTTACTTTAGTTTTAAATTGCCTTTTATTGCTTCATAGCTGTTAGGATATTGTTCATGGAAAATATTGTTTATTGACCAAGTGCAATTTTTTTTTTTTTACCATTCCATTATTTACTTCATAGCTGTCTAAAATGTTGTTGAATCAAGAATTAAAGTGTATTTTTGTCGAAGCCATGGACGATGAAAGATTTCATAAGGAAATTGTACTTGCATGTCAAGCATGCTAATAAGTTATGAACAATGAGTGTATGTATGCGCATGTTGGCCTTCTGCATAAATGGGACCTTGTATGTCAACTCAATATCACTTACTAAAAAAATATAATAGTGATAAAAAAGAATGATAGAGGGAAAGGAAACATTAAATTCAACAAAGAAAATAAATAAAAAGAGTAGTCACTTTTTCAATTCACGTTCAAGGCCCAGGGCAAAACTAAAAACATATGAATGATACGTTTTTGGAGTCATATTCTTAGACTGTGTAACATATTTTTTTAAGCTATCAAGAACAAAATACAGATACATACATTCATTATTGTGGTGTATCTTTTTTTTTTTGCCGGTTGTTGGATTCCAATTACTTATGAATGTGCAATACTTTCGGTATTTTTCCATATAATAAACAAGTGTTCATATAAATGCCCTTTTATTAAATATATTTGGCTAGAAATAGATAAAAGATAAATGAAAATTGACACTGTTAAGTAGCCAAATACAATGCTATAAGTAAATCGACCCTTCGACTAAATCAGTGTAAAGAGAAAAGCACCCAACAAACTAATCATTGCAACGGCGATGAATCTAGCGGTTGTATTACCTTGTTTCCCTTTATTGCAAGAGTGGGATAAAGTGGAGTGTAAGAAAGATGGATGTTGTCTGAGAACAACAAACATAACAACAAGATAATGCAATCACTTGAATTCTAAAGTCATAATTCGGGGAGCTTTATATATTTAATAGAGACATCTCCTTGTTTACAGAGTTATATATTAAACACAAAAAAAAAATAATAAAATTGAACATATTTAGTTATGACCTAAATTACCTAGTTGCATTGCATTACAAGCATTAATTTCAGAAGAAGCAAATTTTGGATAACTGTAATTACTCACTTCGTTATTGTGGCGGCAAATATAGATTCACTATTACCAAATGGTATATTAAGTCATCCATATAATTTTACAATAGTATAGGATATTATTATCTCCGTCACCTCTTTAAAAAATTTTTTTTTGGTGGAGCATATAAAACATAGTTAAAGTTGGTTAATTGTTTATATAGTTTATAGTGAAGAATAAATTTTTCATTGATATAATGAAATATTTTAATTCGAAGGGCGTACTATATATATATGTTCAAGCATAATTTTTCAACTTACTGAATTCCAAATATTTATGAAGTATAATACTTCTAGCATGTCAAGATATAATAAATGAGCATGCACATAAACGGCCTTTAATAAATATATTTGGTCAAAGTCGGCTACAATGATAACGAAAACATACAAAAATTTAGAATGTAAAATGACCAAGTGGAACACTATAAGTAACTGTAAACTTTAAGTAATTCAATATCAAAATGAAACTACCATACAAAGTAATCATAGCAATGACGATGAATCCTAGTGATTGCCATACAAAGAAAGTTATATGCAAAGAGGCATATATAGTAACCATCATGTTTTACAATTTGGTCTCAACTAAAATAACGGCAAATATATGTGTTACCTTGTTTTCCTCTATTACAAGGAGGGGCCAAAGTGGGAATGTCAGAAAGACGGGCGCTATCTGCACCTAGATCACATAAAGCGTGTGCGAGTGCGAATGCGCGAGTGCGTCAAAATTAAAAAAAAATTAAGTGCGGGAGCGCCTTAAAGCGTCTATTATAAAAATTAAAATAATTTTATATAATGTACAAAATAATTAATATCCAATAAAAAAAAATATAATTATGATCAATATATATACTATATTTAAATAAGCAACATTAAAAAGATAATTATATTACTGAATACTGACAAGAGATATATCTATTATCCTCTCTAACAAAAGTCCCATGGTTAGTATTCCTTGATCCACACGTACATTCACAGACAAAAGAATTAGTATTTCTACTAATAGAGTATGTTTAGATTGCTAGTAGAGTGCGTAAATATTGTGCATATAAACTGATAATAAAAAAGTATAAATTATTCATGAATCCTACTATGTTAATCATTGCTTGATAATAATTGCATCAAAATCATTGCTCAAAAACAGTTCATAAATAACAAATCAAATATCATATATATATATATATATATATATATTTAACTCAAGTCAAAACAGAAGCCAAAATTGTTCCTAAATCCTACTCTATTGTGATTCAATCCCTAATACATACAAATTATTCACAAACCCAATTTTTGCAAAGTAAACTTCTCAAAAATACAATATCATGAATAATACAATACGTAGTACTCAATTGGGCAACAAGTTTTCACTACTTCGAACAAAGTCAAAATAACAAATAGACAAGAGTTGAGAGAGAGAGAGAGATACAAAGTAGATGAATTTTTAGTGCGCGACTTAAGGTTTCTTAATGCGTCTTAGTGCAGCGCTCCGGCACCTAGTTTGCCAAGTCGAGATCTGTACGGTAGTGCGATGAGCGTTATAGAAGAACTATGTGATCTAGATCTGCACCAAATAAACATAATGAGGAGATAACTAAATCATTACAATTATAAGCTCGCAATTCGGGAAGCTTTATATATATTTAATAAAATATTTGCTTGTTTATATAGTAATTATGTGGACAAAACAACGTAAATATTTATATATAACTTAAATTATGTAGCAGTGCTACATCACAAGTGTTAGTTTTAGAAGAGCCAACATTTTGGTAATTACAAATATTCACATCAGACTGGCTAACTAAATGCTCTTCTTTGTGCTTCTCTTTAATAGATATAACTATTAACCGAAACTCACCCTCACTAGGACTGCATAGCGATGGCAACGTGAAGGGTATGGGGCGGGTTTGGCCAAACCCGAAACCAGCCCTGCCGGGGATTTTTTGGACTAGCCCTGGATTTGTCGGGTCTGGGTTGGATCCTATAAACTCGGTTTATATTTTTAAAACAATTAAAAAATATTTTTTTAAAAAAATTGATATTATTACAACTTTATAAATATGGAAAACATAATAATACTACCAAAGTACTAATTATTTACAAATTTTTATGAACATATTTTAATATTTAAAAGATTAAACATCTTTGTCATATATTTATTTGCACATATTTTGAAATCATAACTTAATTATTACTGTTATATAATTATTTTTATATACAAGAGTATCATATTTATTATTTTAAGTAACTATTTATATAATATATACTTTTATACATGAAATATAGATGTACATTATACAAATTTACATAAAATAATAAATAAAAAATATATATAAATTACTAACGTGGCGGGTCTGGGTTTTAAAATGAAGACTGGGACCCGCCCTGGACCAGGTTAGGAGTCTTAAAACCGTCCCATTAGGTGCAGGTCTGTGTCTAATCCGGATCCATTGCCATCCCTGGGACCGTATTTCAAAGTTTTGTGAAGTTGGACCTTGAATATTTTGGTCACGAGAGTCCTTTCAAATCATCAATTCTTGGAATAACACCCTACGCACCACATAACATCTGAAAATTTTAATCGTATTTCTTACTTAGAAAATAGATGTTATTGTGACTTAAATTTAACGATGGCCTCGATTTATGCAAAGAAGCAAATTTCAAACTGAAGTCTTCTTAATTTGGATAATGTTTATCCATTAGGATTGGATGATGTTTATTCATTAATATTGGATAATGTTTATCTTTTAACATTGGATAATGTTTATCCATTAGAAATGGATAATGCTTATCCGTTAGAAATGGATGATGCTTCTCCATTAATATTGGATAATGTTTATCCGTTAGAAATGGATGATGCTTATCCATTAGAAATGGATGATGCTTATCTCATCTCCTTTTGCCTATAAATAGATGAGTTTGGTCATTCATTTGGTATGAGAAGAAGTTAGAGAGCTTCAAGACAAGTGAGGTTATTTGAGAGGCTTGAAAAATAGAGAGTCCGGGAAACACTTGAGAGATAAATTCTTTGTGAGAGAATTGTGAGCTTGTCCTCTTGGGGTTTCGGGTTTAATTAGAGAATTGTTTCTCTAATTGTTATAACTCTCTGTAAATCTCTTGTAGTGGATCGCTCCATGCTCGTGGACGTAGGCTTGTTATTAGCCGAACCACGTAAATATTGTGTCACTTTAATTTCCGTTCGTTTTATTATCAAATTATTCTCGCATCTTTAAAATAAATGTATTACTAAATTCGGGTGCTATCCTAACAATAGATAAATAAAATGTTATTCTCCTTAACAACCGTCCTAATAGGGTAATAACTTGTTATTCTATCTTGAGCACATGGTTTTTGTGCATCTTAATTTTATTCGGCCGATGGGCCATAAATTAACTACTTTTATTTGAACAACTTGGGCCTTGGTCTGCACCGCAACGCGAGCCAGCCTGATCATTGAGGAAGACTAGATCGAAGTTAAATTTTGCATGACCACATATTTAGCCTATTCCAAAAATCAACATATCGTTATATTTGGGTCCAAATATCTCTAAATTGGTCAATAAAAACAAAAGCTTATTATCGCGATTCTGGTGTCCATGGCGAAATTCCAGGAAATGTGCTGATATTGCTAAATAAAGAAATTATATAAATAGAAATAATACTGAGAAAATTTTATGAGTAAATATGAGGTAGGCTGGAATCTCTGCACTGCATGTGACATGGGTAAATATAATTTTCAATGTTTGATGTTAATTGGGATGAAAAAAAAAACTTACCTTTCAAATTATAGTTATTTTGATACTTTAATTGTTAATTTATTTATCATTAGACTTTACCATACAAACTACAAGAGATTTTCATTTTGCCCTTATATCCACTTTCTGGCAAAAATTTAAAAAGTTATTGAACTACCACGCCATTGCTGCTGAAAAGACTTTTCACTCTCCACTGAACTCGCTTCGACACCAAGGAAAAGCTCCAAAATAATTTTAACATTTAACAAATTCTCCCGGTTAATTTTACCTTTAAAACCACCATAAGATCGTTATCAGTCACTTTGTTGCAACTGTTTATGGTGAAAGTAGTCATGGAGGCAAAGTGCAATTTCAAATAATTTGTATGACAAAGTATAATGAATAAAAGTTGACAAATCAAGCTGTTAAGGCGATAATAAGTTGGGGAGTTCTATAGTTAGTGTAATGTCCGGGTACTTCCTACTATTTTAGAATTTATTATATATTATGTTTCATGCAATATTTTAAAAATTATTATATAAAATGTAATGTTTTATGAAATAATTATGTGAGTCTTATTTTATATGTGTTAATTATGTGATAATTATTATAATTTTATGTGATTTCATGATTAAATGTGCATTTGCTCTACATGTATTTTAGCAATATGATTATTTCTTTACTCAATAATTATTAATATATCACTATTATTCTTACTATTATTATAATTATTATTATTATTATTGTTATTATTATTATTATTTAAAATCGAGTATATTTATAATAATCTCATTTATTTTCAAGATTTATACCATGAATACTATTCTCGAAATTGAACTCTATTTTATCATTATTTTCAAAAGTATATTCATACTTCTTTTCAACATTATAAGATTATTCTACATATATAAAATAGTTATAAAATCCGAAATTATATATACATAGTTATACATTTAATTATATCTTCCATTATATTAACCTAACAATTTTATGTCCCTTTCATGTCCCTTTCGTGAAATTAGTGGTGATAAAAATGGATACTTAGAACCTTTAATCCCTACTATTATCATTAGAGAGATGTGCATTAACCTCTTCCACCAAGATATATTTAATAATTGACTATCTCTTCTATAATTATATACACATAAATATTATTCCCTTTTAAATTATAATTTCTTGTAGATAATTGCTTTTTACTATAAATATTTAAACAAATATCTTTTCCGACAAATTATATTCAAGATGTATCTATAATAGTCTATAATTATTTTATACCTATATCTTTTATGTATATATATATTTACACACATATACATAAACAATTATTATGTTTTGATTTCAGCGCGCACACACACACACACATATATATATACATACACGAGAATCTATATATATTATATATATATACACTATATGATCAATTTGAATTCACACATTTAGATATATATACGTATATAGATGCACATGAACACATGTATATATTTATATAATTATACTTTAGATAGATATTTATGTACCTATATGTATATGTAAGAAAATATATGTATATATTTATTTATTAACTAAATGATATCTTAGATATTTTCCTACAAATATTTTCCTATATTTATTTGGTGAATCTAGCAAATCTTATACTTGGAGTATTATTATGAATTTAGGGTTTGAATCATCATTTTAGGCCAACATTTCAACACCATTAGGTTAGTGAATAAAATGATTGCATTTAATGAAAATATCCTAGTTATGCAATGCATTAATTATGGAAAAAGACCTTATTGTATAATAATTTTTGCGTCTTGATCACAACACTATAAATGGGGGGAGGGGTTGCTCACATTTTATCACACACACACAATACATAAATCCCGCCTAAAACACCCCACTCACATTCACCTTACTCTAAACACTCAAAGCACTATATTTATAGAATATCTCCTATCCATATATATATATATATATATAAATTAAACCTTTCTTTTTACTTACATATATACCTAATAAGCCACCTATATACTCTCTTTTTCCATAAAAACATTTGAAAAGGTAGAATTATTACCTTTCTCATAAGTAGTTTAGGCAAAAGAGTCTTAAATTATTTTCATGAAAAGACTTTAATTTGGGTTTACCAGAAGAATGGTAAAATACCAAGGAATTGCCTATATTCACATTTTAACATTTTACACCTCAAATTATTTGCTATACATGTTAATATCATGATAATTGTTTTCATGTTATTATGCTTTCATAAAGGTACTTGCATGAACATGATATGTTTATTTATGCTTTAATGAAGCTCTTTAAGATCTATGTGTTATGAGAAAATTATTTCTCAATTATGTGTTGGGCCCAAAATATTTTGGAATGCATGTGGTTGAGTTTCGCCAGGACATTCCATTAGAGATGCCGGTATTAAGTATTTCAGCCCTCCATCTCCTAATCCCTCCTCATATGGACGGAGTGTTCCATGTGAGTGTAGGTCGTAGGCTTCGTTATATACCCGAGTTATGAACGTTGGTGTGACTCGGTTGGGATTGGTGGACTCGCAGAGTGACTCTGTTGGATTATTTGATTATGGTGGGAGTTATAAGCCATTACCTCACTATATGTGACGAATAGGGAGTATTATGTGATTTTACATGTTTATGTGCAATTTTCACACACTTGCACCTTATGTGATTGAGTAATGGTTCTACTCAACTGTCGTGTTGACATATTTTATGAACATTATTTTAGGCAAAGATGTTATATCAAAGTGCGCAGCGAAAGACCACCGGGCATTACGACGCTCTTATAGTTACTTTTGTATTATTTTTTTTTAACTGTAGCTTTTGTATTTGGTAAAATTTTTATGTAAATTATTTATGGTAATAAAATATGAAGGGTATTTTTCTGGGTTGTGACAATTAGTCACAGTTGTAGGTGACTAACCTTAGTCACCCTTTTTATTAGAATAATTCTCTTCCCTCCTAAAAAACGCTCTCTAATTTGCTGCCCTAACCCTAGCCGTCCGTGGCCCTTATGGGCGACCCCCAGCCACCGGACGGTGGCGGTGACAAGACTGGACGGCCGGTGCTTGGTCGGTCTTATGCTATGGCTGTTGGCCAATGTC
>CM047872.1:13827669-13858613 GCA_026212405.1 Petrea volubilis | reverse complement strand
TTTTTTTTTTTTCCTTATAAATCATTTGTTTTGCATATAACATTTACACTTCCTTACTTTCAGAATCCATATAATACAATGATGTTCATGGTCCTAATAGAAGGGTTAAATTGGACAAGATAGTGAACCAAGTAGAGTACTTTTTGTCTCAGAAAACTATATTAGTTAAATTTTCTAATTTAATACTTTGTACCACAACTAGAAAGATGAAGATTTATTCAACCCAGGAGAAAAAGGTTTCTACAAACCACGAGATTGAATTCGCCAAGTCCATTGGGATAGTTGTTAGAACAAGTGCGGAACGTGTTGGAGCATCCTTATAGAGGGAGGTCCTAGAAACTAATAAAGAAATTTGTCATAAGAGAATATTGGTAATATGTTTATTTCTCTCCATAAAATTACTTGTACTTATTATAATGGATCTATAACTAATGATTTTATTTTAAAGCAACGGTTTGAATTTGAGGAGTCAACACTCCCCGTGTCCAAAAAAATAGTAGACACAAAATTTCCAGTGTAGCTATAGACGCTAGAAGAGTAGGTGCATGAGTATAAGAAATTTGTAAAAAAAAAGGGCTTAATCCACATCACTAAATCCGCGGTTAGAGTGACGATTGCAACAATGGCTTTTTTGTTTGTGCTTGGCTTGAACGTGACAAATTCAAGGTAATATTAGTGGAAAAAATTTTAATGACATTTTGATATATTATAATCTTCAACATAGCTACTAGCATTCATTACAAAAGCATACTTTTGTATTAATAACATTCGTGTTGTGTTGTATCTTAATGTAGGAATGATCAAAGATCATTCTCCAAATCGTCAAGGGTTGCCTTTTAGCCATTCTTGGGGAAAATTAGATACCGTAGTCATTACAGAAAAAATGGTATGATTTTCAAATACATTTTGTTAATTATTTGTTATTTTAATTTATCATTATAAATTTGAAATATGATTTGGGATATGACATTTGATGTTTTTTATAGACTGAGAAGAGCACGATCCAGCTGTGGAAGAATACTCATTTTACAAACTTGGACGATTTGTGAATCCTATTTCTCAATCAAAATTTGCAAGTTTGTATTTGTATGTTGTTCTCTTGCTTTGTAATCTTATCTGGTATATGTATTTCTTAATACATGTAATTTATAGCATTCTTAGTATTTAAGCTACTAAGTTCATAGTCATTCTTCCTATTTTATTATTTATTCCACCACTTGAATTTCTTAAGCAATTACATTACTTGGAAAGTATATTATCTTATTTCTTTTTGTTATTGTAGGTTGCCATGACTGAGTTAGAGTATACAGTGATCGAAGAAGGGAGGAGCATATGTCTGAGGATAAAATCCTTGTATCTACACTTGTCATCGATTAGGTTACAAAAAGGGGGGTGGGAGGTGGAGTAGAGATATCATATGGCAATAGTGTTCCATCAACTACACTGCAAACAAAGCTTCAAGTTGCCAATTAATAAACAAGTACTCTAACTCAAAATTTGTAAGAACGGAAGGAAAAAGTAAAAATACAACGAACAAATTGAGGCATTACAAGCACAAATGCGACATATGGTGAGTTATGGGTAAAAATGCAAGCCGACAACAATGCAGGTTATGCTTACTACTATTTTTGTTTAATTACTTGTAAAATGTTGAATAACTTTCTACTTTGCTTTTCTTAATCTTTTAAATATTTTATTATACTATTATGTCTAATAACTTTGTTTCTAACATGTTGCAGATTGATGCTTACTTTGCCAAAGTTGGAAGAAATTGGACTACAAATGTTGATATTTTGAAGAAAATATCTCACATTCGACATTGTTTTTATTTTTTTACGTTGATATGAATGAAAGAATATAATAAGTGTTTATTGATCTTTTGGATAGTAGGTGTTGTTGTATATTTGGATGGTAGTTACTTGGGATATATTAAAACTGGTGAGACACAAACATTTGTTATGATTTTTGCGCAATCGTTTAATATGATAGTTTGTTGGTATTACTTGAATTCTGGATTCAATGGATTTGTGTCATTTCGGTTGGTAATCATAAGTAAAATTACAAATGCAATGGTTAAATGTTATTTTTCCATAACAATGGGGGCATATTTGAATAGTTCAATATTTTTTCATGACAAATAAATATTGTCTCTACAGCATAAAATTTGGTGCAAAAGAGAGATTTTTTGTGATAAAATTTTGATTTGTTGCAAAAAAAATATTGTCACGGTAGTCTTTTCATCTGTTGTGATGAAATATATCACCGCAATAGGTACTCATGGACAACAATATTGTCGCTACAGAATGAGCATGGCACAACAGTGTAATTTTTATGATGAATTTTTCATTTATTGCGACGAAATATTGTCACGATGGTCTTAACTGATGTGACGAAATATATTGTCGCAATAGGTACTCATACAAATGAATAGTGTCGCTACACAGTAAATTTTGGGGGCGAAACAAAATTGAGAATAGGCCAACTTAATGTATGAAAAATATAATTTTTTTCCTAAATCTAAATAAATGAATAGCTGGAGACATATGAAGAAATACTTTTTTTCACTTGAAAATTCTTTTTGTTTCTTTTTATTCTAATTTTATTTGAATACTTTGAAAATTCTATTTCTTTTTGTTCTAATTTTTATTTTAGTTAACAAATAAATAATAGAAATTGAAAATTAAATTAGTCTAATACGCTTGAGATATGCAGGACACTTTATAATCAATTAGTTTAATTATACCACTAAAAATATCAACTAATACGAACTTAATTTAAATTAATTATTTTAAAATAGATTTTCTTTACTATGAATTAATGCACTTATGAAGTTATTATAGTTTATTAGTTTATTTTTCAATGATTAAACAATTCAAAAATTAAGTTTGAATTAGTTGATATTTTAATGGTATAATTAAATAACTTCTTTATAAAATTTTTTGTGCATAGCTCAAGCATGACAAATCTAATTTCAGTTTCTAACTATATATATTTAAAACTAAACTAAAAATTAGAAAAATAAGTAATCTAATACTTTATAACTTGTTTTAATATAATTTAAAGGTTTTTGAGATACTTTAGCAACTACATATTCATTTAAATTTAATTGGAAGTTATTTATTTAATAAAAATGAACTAAGTGAAATTTGGGGTTAAATTAATAACATGTAATTGTAGGGAGGAATGTAGTGCAATATAATTTATAACGGAGGGCAAAATGCATTATTCCTTTTATTGAACAAAAGGGTTTTTTTTTTTTCCATACATGTATTTCTTTACGATTGTGGGGGGTGTTTCACTACAAGAAATATTGGTTTGAACGACCATTGTTAATGGTCACTAAATGCAAGTAAATGGTCGTTATAACCTTCAAGCGACCAAAATATAGTTGGTCACCATGGTCACAACAGGGTAGCTACTAAAAGTGCCTAGTGAGAAATTTTTACATAGTCGCTAAAGATGAATGTTTAGTGACCATTTAATAATGGTCATTGAAGGTGAAGTTATTACCTACAACCTGTTTCATTCGCTAATGTAAAAATCAGTGGTTGCTATAAGATTAAAATGGTTGCTATAGTTACATATATAGTGACGACATTCTTTTGGTTGGTAAAAGTGATTTTTCAGCAACCAGGTCAATGGTTGCAATAGTTTCTATTTGGTTGTAACAAGTGTCTCTCCTATTTATCTTTAGTGACAAGGTTATGACTATGAACAACTGCCGCTAAAGGATAATTTTAGCAACCAAATATTTAGTCGCAATAAATTTAATTTTGTCATAGATCTCATTACATTTTAAATGATTTAGTGACTAAAACTTAATTAGTTGCTAATTCTTTTGTACATTAGTGACCAAATGACAGTCACAAAAACAATCTCATCAGTCGTTAATGTGTAAATGCTAGTGACCAAAATACCAATTGCAGAAATAATTTAAATTTCTTTCTAATACAATATACAATGGGAACTAAATGATCATGATAGCTTCATTACCATAATTTAAATCCTCTACACACACACACACACATGTAATGAAGCTATGAATTTGAAAGCTATTATCCTTAATTTAAATGCTCAGCAAAAGATAAATTCCATCAAAAATATTATAAAATAGTGTTACCAATACTAGACATAATAAAATCATTCAATGAGATGTACTACATCTTTTCATTAACAATGAGAAATTAATTTGTCAATAATTTTTGAACTCCAAATCTATTACAAAAATTTTTAAAAAATCCATAAAAGGTGTTGTCCCTTTGCTGCAGACTCTTCTATCTACAGAGAATGCCCAAATGCAAATGCTCTTCTATCTAAGGTGGCAACATGCATCTATGGATGATGTATCTAAACCTGCAAAATAATTTGAATCATCACTACAAAGCACAACAAACCCTAAAATATAAATAAATAAAGCAGAAGACTGTAAAAAAGATAAAACATTGATTTGACTAAAAAGGATCATAATAGTTCTTACGTACACTTTTACTGGCTCATCCAGGTCACTATCCACATAACCTTGAGATGTAGTTTCATCATCGCTACTCCAATATTCAGCTAAGGTGTCATCTTCTTCTTCATGATCTTCCTCAACATCATGTGTATCATTACTAACATGCGAATATACTATTTTCTCAGCAATCTCAATCTCTAACGGAGCTTCATCATTGCGGGCTATTAGTCCAACTTCTTGCACACTATCTTGAACTTGCCATATCAACACAATTTTTTTGTTGATATGCTTCATTGAGACTAGGTTCATTTCCGTCAGTAAATTGTAAAAGCGATGGGTCAATTAGATGTCGATGTTGAGCATTTTGAACCACTTTCCAATTACCACCTAGTTTTGTATCACTAACATAGAATACCTGAGTAACTTGATTTGCTAGCACATAAGACTCATTTTCATACCATAATCTACTCACATTTATGCTAATAAAATCAGTATCTATCTTTTCAGGTTTATGTCTTTCCAAGTCAAACCATTTGCAACAAAATAACACGCAACAAAAGCCACTATCATAGTTCAACTCAACTATCTCCTCTAAAACACCATAAAACTTTATCATTTTACCCTTATGTACAGATTCTGTACATACTCCACTATTCTGTGTCATTCGTCTACTATCTCTTTTGCTAGTTAGATACTTAACTCCTTCTACAATGCACCCACTACATTTGCTGATACGATAATCAGGACCCGATGCAAGTGCAAGAAGTTCGTCAGATGCTTCTAGGGAATTTACAACGCCGAAGCTCTTTGATCTAATTTTAATAAAATAATGCAAATTAGAATTTATATATAACTAAAAGTAGTTATTTTCCAATAAACAAAAATCAAAATAAAGTTTTGAGATCTTACTCGATCGTCAAACCAAGAAGCAAACTCTTTTTTCTGCCTGGCTTCCCATCCTACTGGATTTTCCTGTTGAAGTATTTCTCCATGCTCCCTAAACAATAATAAGATAACAATTTAGTACTATGAATTTGAAAATATTAATAGAATAATAAGATTATAGTTACCTCAAATATGCCTCTATCTCTGCACAATTATTTAGTACAAACCAATGGAATGCACTATATTGTTCAAAAGTCATTTGAACAAAATCTACTTCTCCAAAAGTTCGAATTTTACTTCTGAATACAGACAACGTTGCATTTGAATGTTCCTCAGCATCATAATTTCTTTGATCTCTATTGTATTTTGTCTCGATTCCATGAAGATACAAAGAGCAAAAACTTAAGCACTCTTTCACAATATAAGCCTCCGCGATTGACCTTCAGGACAAGCTCTGTTTCGGACCATCCCTTTTAGACTACTGAGATACCTATAGTTAAAATAGCACACAAATATAAACAAAACAATGTTATTGTAAAGACAGAAAACATTGTACATACAGTGTTATAAATTAAGCATAATATCTCAAAGTGAAAAAAAAATTAAATATATTTATATTTACCGCTCAATAGGATTCATCCATCTGTAATGGACAGGTCCACCAAGTTTAGCTTCTTTTGCCAAATGAATTGCTAGATGGACCATCACATCAAAGAAAGAAGGTGGAAATATCATTTCTAACTTGCATAAAATAACAGGAATCTTTTTTTCCAGATTGTCAAGTACATCCCATTTAAGTTTCCTAGAACACAGTTGTCTGAAGAAACTTGCCAACTCAGTAATTGCATCAAGAACATCTTGATGTAGGTAACCACGCATTCCTACAGGAAGCAAACGCTGTAATAAACATGGCAATCATGACTTTTCAATCCTGTTATCTTTCCATCCTTTATATTCACACATCTGGAGATATTAGCAACATATCCATCTGGAAATTTTACTGTTTTTAGAAACTCAAAAAACCTTTTTTTTTGTTTCTGAGATAGGGTATAAATTGCACATGGCTTCAAACACTTGATTTTGCCGTCTTTGTTTGCTTTGCCCTCTTTTAATGGTTTTAGGTGTAACTCACTTCTTATACCCATATCCTCTAAATCCAAACGAGCTTTTTCTGTGTCCTTTGATTTACCATCAATGTCTAGTATGGTCCCAATCACATATCACATATGTTCTTCTCAATGTGCATTACGTCAAGATTATGTCGTAATTTGAGTTTTGACCAATACGACAACTCAAATAATACACTCTTTTTGGTCCAACATGACTCACGGGATGAATGTTTTCTTTTTTTATCTTTTGAAAGCTTGCCCAGTACGACATTCTCTACTTCTTTCACTTGAGATAAAATTTGATCATTGGAAAGCTCCATGGGCTTCGATCTAAATTCAACCTCACCATTAAACTTAAGACTTTTTCGATAAGGATGATAACGTGGCAAGTATCGTCTATGGTCGATATAACAAATCTTGCTTCTCAATCTTTGTGAAGGGGTATTGAAGCTACATCTTGGACAAGCACAATATCCTTTCGTTCGGTGTCCAGATATATCACCATATGCAGGAAGATCATTTATTGTCCACAAAATTGCTGCATGTAGATAAAAATATTCTCCAGTTTTTGCATCACGTGTCCTCACTCCAAATTCCCATAATTCTTTGAGCTCATCTACCAAAGGCCTAAGATACACATCAATATCTTTTCCTGGTGTCCGAGGGCCAGGAATCAAAAGGGACATCATCAAATAAGGTTCTTTCATGCATTGCCAAAGTGGTAAGTTATATGCTATTAAAATCACTGGCCATATGCTATAAGAATTATTCATGTTACCGAAAGGATTAAACCCATCTGTAGCTAATCCTAGACGTATGTTCCTTGGATCTTGAGCAAACCATGGGTAATGCTTATCAAGATCTTTCCAAGCTTCAGAATCTATAGGATGAATCATTGTGCCAACCTCTTCAACTTTTCCCTCATTATGCCACCTCATATCAGAAGCTATTTCCTTGACATATACAACCATTGTAGCCTTGGCTTTAATGGAAAATAGCGCAAAATTTTATGGGGAATTAGCTTTCCTTTTCCATCATTTACCTTCCATCTCGACTCTTTGCAAACAGGGCAACTATTTGCACTCTCATATTTTTTCCAAAACAAAATGCAATCATTTTTGCAAGCATGGATAAGCTCATATCCTAAACCAATGCCTTTTAATATCTTCCTTGCCTCATAAAATGAAGATGGAATGATATAACCATCTGGTAAGTATTCTTTGAACAAATCAATGATCATATCATAACATTTATTAGTCATTCGATTTAGAACTTTGATGTGAAGCAACTTGACAAGAAAAGAGAGCAATGATTTAGAGCAACCAGGATATAATTTGCGTTGTGTATCCCTTAACAATCTCTAAAATTCTTCCACTTCAACATCGGGAATGACTTCTGGATCACTACAGTGATCTTGCTGATTTTCAATATCAAGAGAATTATGCATACCGAAATTCAAATCTTCCAACATCTCTTCCTCCTCATTCAGTGTAATCAACATCCATTCCATTAGTAAGTAAATGCAATTTGACCAAGTGAGCTTCATGTAAAATTTGATTCAAACATTTTCCACATGGACAAGGCATATTCTCTTTGTTTCCATTGTTCTCTAAAGCAAATCTCATAAAACTTTTAACTCCATTAACATAGAGTTTTGAAGTATAGTCATTGAGCTTAACCCATGCCTTATCCATCTATATCATTTGCCAATAGAAAAATAAACAATGTATCAAATAAAGATAAAAAAGAGTAATCTAAACTCAGCAAGCCACGACGAAAATAAACATACACAATGCCTTTTATGTTGACTGTCATTTAACCCATGCCTTATCCATCTATATCTTTTCCTAATAGAAAAATAAACAATGTATCAAATAAAGATAAAAAAGAGTAATCTAAACTCAGCAAGCCACGATGAAAATAAACATACACAATGCCTTTTATGTTGACTATCATTTAACCCATGCCTTATCCATCTATATCTTTGGCCAATAGAAAAATAAGCAATGCATCAAATAAAGATAAAAAAGAGTAATCTAAACTCAGCAAGCCACGATGAAAATAAACATACACAATGCCTTTTATGTTGACTATCATTTAACCCATGCCTTATCCATCTATATCTTTGGCCAATAGAAAAATAAGCAATGCATCAAATAAAGATAAAAAAGAGTAATCTAAACTCAGCAAGCCACGATGAAAATAAACGTACACAATGCCTTTTATGTTGACTGTTATTTATGTTGACTGTCATTTTTCTTGTTATAAAATGCCTTTTGTGTTGACTGTCATTTATCTTCTGAAGTCTCTGGAGTAACTTTTTCTATCTAAAGCAGTTATATTGGCACTAATGTGATTAGTGGAATTTGATATCTGGTGTTTACAGTTTATGGACTGCACAGTGGAACTGTTTAAACTTTAAATAAAGGTTGTCATTTTTAGTTAATTCTATTCAGTTATGATAGTGAGAGAGACAGAGGGAGGCATTGAATGTAATTTTAAAAGATCCTTCATATTCACTCACACCCCCCCATTTCTTTTGTCGAAAAAAACCAAGAAAACACATAGACACACACACACGCATATATAGACACATATATATATACTTACACATATCTCAATTCCAGTGAACAGTTATTGTAGTTTAGTGGTGGAGAAAAATAGCATTAGTATAGTTTTTTGTGCCCATTTCTTTTTGCTTCTTTCTAGTGTACTCTGTTTCATCAGACTCTATATTTCACATCAGGCCCTTCATCGTAATATGTAACTGTTCTATGAACTGATATTCTTCCTCTCATCAAAAGCTTAAGCATTTTTAGAATTCAATAAACATACACAAACCTTAACTAATTATCCATTGAAAACTAAAAACTCAAACATTAAACAAAACAATATCTTTTTTCAAAGCTAGAAAAAGCCCAATTTAATGGAGATATATTTGCCAAGTTCGAAAAAAAACCCATAGAGATATTAGTGATTAATGGAGAGACAAAATCTAAACAATATTAGTGTTCAATTTCAGAAAATACCCATAGAAATATAGGAATATGACCATTATGTATTGCTATAGAAACAAACTAATCACTGTGCAAAATAAAGGACAAGCAATTGGGGCTCAATTTTAGTCTATTCCCAAGTCAAATCCTAAATATATGATGGATATATGTACAGAACTGATAGATTACCTTATTATCCAAGAAATTTTGAGGCAAAGAGACGGGATTAGGGCAGAATGATGGAGGACTCCGGGATATAAAGAGACGGTAACAAAAGGGGAGGTCGGCGGAGGTACGGGGAGGCGGAAGTGGCAGCCGGTGGATGGACGAGAAGGCAGAAAAGGCCGACGTCGTAAGCAGTGAAAGGGAGACGAGAGAGTGAGGTGGAAGGGGAATGGGCAATTGACGATTGAGAAAACGGGAGGAAGGGGAAGGAGATATATTTTACCTTTTTCAATGGCTAAGTAATTAAAAAAAATTTGATAATATGTTAATTAAGGATTGGCTATTAAGTGCTAACAGGACTCGAATAGTTCTTTTGACATCAAAAATAATTGTCATAAATTATTTAACCTTAACAAATTTAATTAAGAAGACTAATTTTTCAAATTTCATAGTTACGTTTTTTAATTAAAATAAATCTAATTTAGGAATTAAATATTAATAAAAATTATTTAAATAATTGTTTTATTTAACATAAAATTTAACAAAATAGAAAATCATAATTATTCAATGAATCTAGAAGATTTAAAGTGTTTCTACTTAATATTTTCCAATAAGACTAATTGTCATTTCTGCAACTCTGTTTAAGATACCCAAATTGAATTGTTTCAAATTAATAAGACTAATCACTATTTGTTTTATTTTATATGAAAAATTATTTCAAAAAATTTTAGCTTGAGCATGAGGTGGAGCTCTACGAAGTTCAAATCTTGAGCTTCAGCTCGGGCTTGAGCCAAAAATATCGAGCTCGAACTCAATCTCGAGAACAGTTCATTTACTAAAAAAATATTGATTAAATTTAATTAGTTTTTAAATTATTTGAGGATTATAAGTATTATTTAAAATAAATATGTTATAATTTCACTTATATTATAAATTATAAGTATTGGTAATTCATAATATATTAATAACATAATATTAATTTTAAGGACTGTACTTGAACTTGAGCTCCACTTACTATAAAGCTTGAGCTTGAACAAATATACTTGAGCTTGAGCTCCACTTACTATAAAGCTCAGAGTTCAAGCTCGAGCTCAAGAAATTGGAGTTTGAGTCGAACTTTAATTTGTAAAATTTAAAGGACAAATTACATCAACAACCTTTGAAGGTGTATATAGTATAATTTTGAAATAGCCATTGTTTGGAAAATTACTAATACTTCTTGAAGTTTAGGTTCTCAATCAATTTTTTCGACTTCACCAATCTTTGAAAAGTAATTTCACTGTATATCAATATAATCACCGATGCAACTTCTACGTATTAACTTATTAAGACCATGAAAATCCTATAGCAAAAACCCTACCAAAACCACCAAAAATATAATTCGCCATCACTTTCTTTCTATACTAAGGATAAATTTTGTAAGGTTTATACATAACTGAGGGGGGTATTTGTAATTTTGAAAATCACAGTAACTAATTTGTATCTCAATGGTTCTATATGTAATTTGCCCAATTTTATATACATATTTGTTCGACATATACTGAAAAAATAATTTGTTTATTATTAATGTAATATATTTATTCAATGTACGGGAATATAACATCTCCATCTTTATATCATGACTATTTTTTTAATATACAGATTTGCTTTATAAATAATTTCTAATTGTAGAATAGTTATTTATTTAAATAATTTCAAACCATCTTTTATACATTTTTAATCTACTAATCAAATCAGACCAATTCTACATGTTCCCTCATATTGGTTGGAATTTCTCTTTTCCATGGCATCATAAGATTCATGATGGATATGGTCTCTAATCATGTAATTATCCAATTAGATTAATTTCTCTTGCAAGTCGGTCAGAAGAGTGACTCCAATAATATATATATATATATATATAGAGAGAGAGAGAGAGAGAGAGAGAAAGAAAAAAGAAAAATTTTCTATTGACTCAAAAATATTGCCTCCAATATTTACCGCTAAAATATTGGCTCCAATATTTGCCGCTAAAATACAATTAATAGAATCCCCTAACAAGCAAACCTAGAAGACACGTTTCCTCCCATTATGACTCCCCAACCCCCAAATCTGTAGATTCCAAATATAAATATTCACCCCAACTACAAATCTTCCAAATCTTCGAGTATTCTTCCACGGCAAATCCTCTTGGGGTCAGACAACAGGTTTGTTTTTCATATATATTTTCTTTACTGTACATTTTTCGTGATGTAGTATGTGTTGTTTAATTGTAATTATGGTTTTTTCTTTGTCGGTTTGCCTTAATTCGATCTTAACTAACATAGTTGAAACTTGAAAGCATGCTTTGTTGTGAGTTAATTTTCAGTCTGTTCTTGAAAGTTTGAAACAATTAGTTTGTGATTCATAGGTGAGTGAAGCAAGTTTGAAGCAATTAGTTTGCAGCAAGATTCGATTTTGTCATAAACCCACAAAATTTTCTTGGTTAATTATTTATTTCTTGGCCAAAGTTTAATTTTTTTCAAGAAAATTAAATAGTGGGTTTTTGACCTATGTGACAGAAATCTAGTACTTTCCTCTTCTTCTGATTATTTTTCAATTCTAATCCATTCTGCTGCAATTATATTCTAATCGATTCTGCTGTACATATATTTATATACATATATATATATATATATATTCGAAGCATGAGTTAGGGGGATGTATTCATGTTTGATGAATTAATTTCATATGATTTTTCAGAAATTTTGATGATGCCTGAAATTATTTCAGTAATTATTAAATCATACATGATAATATAGATAACCGATTTTATATGACCCTTTGCATTAAATTAATTCAACAGCTCAAAAATCTAATTAAACCTTGAAATTTTGTTGGATATCAATTATCATCGCTATAATTGAGTTGGCTATTTGAAGCATATAAGTCATGGCAGTGATTCAGCGATGCAAAAGGTGAGAGGTCAATTTGAAAGTGCAGTGCTTTGCTGAAAGCTATTTTTCAGTAAGGCTGTGGAGTTTTGTATTTTTTAAATTCCGGTTTGAAGTAGAATTTTTCGTGTAATTATAATACCTCTGTTTTTCATAAAATTTGCTTGGGATTATTAGATCGATCATGAGTATCACTCTTAAGCGCAAATTGGAGTTGTCTAGAGCAATGGCGACAGTTAATAACACAAGTGACGTGAGGCGTAAATTGGAGTTAGCCAATGCCCTAGCTGAAGCAAATGACGTGGTTGATAACCAACTTGAGCGTTCTATACCTCAAGTTCTATCTGGTAGTACTCATATTGTTTCATTATTTTAATTACAATCATGTGTTTTACATTTAAACTAATACTTTGAATGATGTATTTCAGCTAAGAAGAAAAGAGTGACTTTTCCTTTGAAATCCTCTACCAACTCAAATACTTCAAAGCTATTAACTAAAGAAGCACCAGTGCATGATAATAATAAAGGTCAAGGTAATCTATCTATGATACTACTAATATTTACAAGTTTATATATATCATATCAATTGAGGTAAAATTTTATTTATTTCTTAATACCTCGAATGCGTAGGGAAGAGTATCAAGTGGAGCGTGCACCTACCATATCGAATGATCAAATTAGAACTGATGCTATAGGTAATTTGATTAAATAATTACTACTTTCGTTGTATAAGTGTTTTATCAAATACTTTATTAAGGTTGTTTTTCTTTTTGTAGTCACAAGACGAGACTGTTGATAAAACATCTGAGGGTAGTGGTTAATTTAACTTTGCATTTTGAAATATTATGTGTGTTTTTATAATTCACTGATTTATCTTCTTACAATTTTTTTTCGATTAAGAATTGGTGAATGAAAAGCGAGGACGTGGTCTTACTAGAGGGTTAAATACCCAAAAGTATACACGTCGGTGAGAAAAGCCAAAGATAATTATTCCTAAGGGAATCAACAAGCCTGTTGGGGGGCATAGCTCAAAACATGCAACTCAAATTGGGGTTTTGATTAGACTTGAGGCCCCAATGCAAGTCGAGGTTGGGCTAAAATTCTAAACCAAAAAAAGGAAGATCTTTTTCGAAAATTAGTTGTAAGTATTAATTTATTTTTTGGTTTCCTCACTATTGTACTTCTTTTACTAATATTTTGATGATAGTAACTAACACTAGCTTTAAAATAAATTTCAAATGTAAGAATAAGCTCAGTTACGATGTGGAGGAGCCACATGTTATTCACTGCATATGGAAGTCATTTGCTAAACAATACTCCACCTTTCGTTCAAATGCGCATAAATATTTTTTGAAAAAGAAAGCTGAAGGTGGTGTGGCGCTAACTAAGGAAAGTATTTATGAAAAGCTTGCCAATCGTCGTGACGACTGGCTTTGGTTGTGTGACTTTTGGAAAACAGAAAAATTCCAGGTATATGTTATGTGTATATATATATATATAGTTTTTAATAGTAATGGTAAAATATGCATTATTTTTGCTTATTGAAGAATTAAGTTACATAATTAATAAATTTTTATATATTTTTGTTCTGTAGAAAATTTCGGAGACACAATCCAAGAATAGGAAAAAATTAAAGCACAACCATAAATTAGGAACTAAATCTCGTGCGGCTCATCAATATGAGAATGTGAGTTATTTATTTTTAATAATTAAATATATTTACTTATAATGCATGGATTAACATTTCAATTGCTATTTGGCAGAACTTGGATGACATTGACATGTACGGGGTCCAATTTCATAATGAGAAAAATGGATTGGCTGATCCAGAGGTTGAAGCAAATCATGTGAGTTGTTAAAATTTTAATTTTTTTTAATTTATATGCCTATTTCATCTATCTTTTAAAGTATATAAAACTTCCCTATTGAATAAGATTATGATATTAATTAATTTATGTTTTGATAATAGGTTCAAATGAATGAAAAACGAGAAGAACAACAAAATTTACCAGAGGGTCATTCTCGTATGAGTGTTGAAGATATTTGTGTCGCAGTGCTCGGAGAAAATTCCTTATATGCCAAATCAAAGGGTCGTACTCCAAAAAGATGCAATTCTAATGTTACCCCAAATACTGAAATGTCTGTTAATCAATCACGGCTGGAGGAAGAGTTATCAAGTACGAAAGCAGAGTTGGCTAATACAAAAGCTGAGTTGGCTCATCAAAAGACTACAGTAGAAGCCGTGGTGAAATGTGTTGAAATGTTCACTGGTCAAAGCTTTTCTGAACTTATTAATCTATCTGATTGGTAAGTTTGCTTAATGATTGAATTTCATTAAGCAGTTAATATTTTAGCATTTATTAAAAAGAGTTAATTGATTGTATGTATTTATTCATACATCAAAGATGCTATTAAATTAGTCTAATTATAATTTTCTTGATGTGACAATAATACGCAATTCATTAAGTTCTTAAATATATTTACAGTTATTTATTTATTTACTTATTTATTTATTGTGATGTAGATGTAACAATAAAAGATACATGAAGAGCGCTTTCGTGGTAGATTTTGATTATGAAAATGCATTGTCACTAAGACAAAATACATTCAACTTTTACATTTGTTTAATATTAGTATTGTGTTTACTTTTGGACAACACCACTATTTTTAACTCAATTTTTTTTTCTTTTTTTGTCATGTCTGTTTGTTCTTGAACCAAGCCATAGTTGTGCTTATGACTTGGTTACTGATTAGACTTATATTATTTGGTCATGACATGTTCTGTGATATAAATCTATCAAAAAAATTATTGTTGCCATATTTTGTTAAAATTGAGACTACTTTTTCGTACTCTCCCTATTGATTTTATTAGAAGCTGTTCAAGGTGCTCAAATTTTATCTTGTTTTGGTCTTCATTTTTAGAGAATGGTACAATGGTCAAATACATCTATAAATTTGACCATTTTGATCAATGAATCAATCTATTTTATGAGAGAATATGTATTGTTTTTTTTTTTTCCTTTAATAAGTTGCTCCCAGTTTCTTGTATTTGATTGTAAAGATGAGGATCATGTGGCGTGTGTATATACATATATATGTATATATATATATTTATATTATTCTAACTGTTTTTGGATGTGCCATTAATTCTATCCAATCACAGAACATAAAGATAAAAATGGTAGTGTTTGTGTTCTTACATATTTTTAAAAGGAATTTTGTATTGCCATATATATTTTTTCCTCATGTGTATACAGGCAATTTTTTTTTCTAAATGAATATTACTTAATGAGTGAAAATAAAATTATAAAAATTTTATATTTTTAAATTCTAGGTACTGTATCAAATAATTGTATACAAAACTATTATTCTTCATTTATATACAATCAGAAAAGATAAATTTAATATTAAAGCATCATCTAATAAATTATATTGAATTATGAATATATTATGAATTAAACAATTAATCAAATTAAAATATCATTTAATCAATTTATGCTTTCACAGATTTATTATACTGGACGTATTTACATTATCTTTTTCTAAATTAATTAAGTTCAATGAACTCATTTTAAAGTTTTTTCTTTTCTCAAGCTAGTGACAAAATCCATTCGATTTTTCCAAGTATTTGCTTAGCAAAGGTGGTTGATATAATTATTTTTAGCAACCATATAAACATGATAGCTATAGTTATATTTGAAGCGACCATATAACTTGGTTGCTAGGAATATAAACTTAGTGACCGAATTAAGTGGTTGCTAATGATTGACTTAAACGACTTTTAGCCACCAATCAATATTTGGTCATTAAATTGGTTACAATAAAATATTTATCTATAGTGACCAATTCAATTGTTGCTAAAAATTCAAACATTGGTTGCTATATTATTGGTTGTGAATTGTTAGATTTCAGTGACCACATATAGCTACAAAATATTGATTCGTCACTAAAAAGTTTACTTAACCAAACTCTAGCAACCAAATGACTTTTGGTCACTAAATGTGTGCATTTAGCAACCATTTAATTACGGTCGCTGAGAATTTAGTTGCTGAAACTAGATTTTCTTGTAGTGTTTGTTACTTTTTATAGTATATCTCAATTCTTTTACCTAGGATGTTCGCGTTGGAAGACATATAATGTCACTTAATATGACTTCAATAGGTTTTAATGTCTTGTTTGAAATCTAGTAATATCTAACATAATTTTTTGTATGACAAGGTGTAATATTTGGTTGGTCCAGGGATAAGCAGGATTTTTGACCAATCAATCGCAATTCGCTATCCTGTGCTTTGCAAAAATAGGCGAATAAACACTGTGAAAAAAAATTTACTTGAAACACCCTCTGGTTTTTAAATTTTCTCACCACCCTCTTTGACTATTTTAATACAAAAATATTGCAAACAAGTGGTTTTGCCCTTGTTTAAATTGAACATAGGAACAAATTTGTCCATTCTCCATATTCCCTCCTCTAGTTAGCCATTGAAATTCCAAAACTCTCCCGATAAAGTAATAAACTATAGAGTGCATAGACTATTTTAAAAAATCAAATATGAAGATTTTCAAACACACATTGCGATATTTGTTGTTTCGAGGTTAGTCACAGACCGATTTTGAGGATGGCGTTTGCGACTTGGGGAAACAAAACTTT
This sequence comes from Petrea volubilis, assembly GCA_026212405.1. NCBI lineage: Eukaryota > Viridiplantae > Streptophyta > Magnoliopsida > Lamiales > Verbenaceae > Petrea > Petrea volubilis. The sequence continues at coordinate 13,841,445 of CM047872.1, read as the reverse complement.
CTAGGTTCGCTGAGTGACCCAATTTTTTTTGTTTTAAAATATGATGAAAGTGCAAAAATGTATTGTTATTCCATTTTATTTGTTACATTTATTGTGTGAATTTTGAGTCAAGGTAGGGTTAGGGTGCAATGTGGGTGAAACTTTGTTGTGGGTTTTATGTCTAATTTTTGGGAATATTGGTGTATACATAGACCTTTTTGAGGATAGTGAATGTTAAAATTAATATTTTGTTTATCAATTTTACTTTTTATATTTCCACTATTTGTTAGCTCTAGTATAGTGTTTGTTGTCGCATTTGGTAATTGGGAAATTGAGCAACCTATTGTTTAAAATGTTCAATTCTTTTTTTGATTTTATGAATCTAGTATTTTTGGAAATTATAAAACACTTTGTTTATGTGCAAATGTGGTCCTACTTGTGATGGTATATTTTGTATTGTAATAATCCAACTTGTGTTGCTCTGTTTTGTAATGCGGTCCTGTATGTCTTTTGACATTTTTTGCTTTTCTCATGGTGTAGTGTGAATGTATACCATAAAACTCATATGAGTATAGTGAATTGATTGATTTTTACAAAGATAATGGAGGAAAGAGAGACAACTTAGAGTTTTATTTCATGATGCCTAGTAAGACATTGGATGAAAGGTTCAAGCTTATTAGTATAGGGTGGAGTACTGCTAACATGCATAATATTTTCAGAATGTAGGATAATATCACCCTATATTGTATTGAGTTGGAAGGAACTAATATAGTAGTTAATGCAGATGGGAATGAGATAAACATACCAGGAGACTGAACACTCCATGAGTTACGTGATGAGTACATTGGATTTCAATGAATAGGGCAACCAAAATCCTCATGTGGCCCAGGAAGATTGTTCAGCCCAAAGACCCAATGTCACTCAAGAGCAATGTACCACCCAATATCAATGTACTATACAAGAGCACAATATGGCCCAAGAGGACAATGTAAAACAAGAATCAAATGGGACAAAAGATAAAGAGCAACATACCTAGAATGAAGTTGATTATGACATAATTTTTTAATAATGTTGGGTTTGATGGGATAGAAGTTATGGAGCCTATGGTGACATAATATAAAGGAAAGAGACCTATATCTCAAGATTTAGACCCTTGTGCTTACAGTTAGTAGTAATCTAAATTCTAAGGAAAATAATGAGTCTGAGTAGGACACGAACTCACTGGGGAGTAATGCACCTTCAAATGCATGAGGGTGTTGAAGGCTTAGAGGATAATAATATCTTCCCAAAAATTAATGGGAGCAGAAAAATGCCAAGAAAGCATAGTACTAATAGTATGAAACATTTCATGCAAGCACAATTTGAACCTTTGGCATCTCCAGCGTATAAGATTGAGCTGGTAAGGCCAAAAAGGCTAATAAGGAAAGCTCATTTTGAATTGGAAAAAGTAAGCACAACGCAAGAGTTGACACATACAAGCAAGAATGGAAAAACTAGCCTATGATCTGCAACATCTAAAAAGGTAAAATCTATATATTTTTGATATATTTTTCAATTAAATGTGTTAATAGTTCAAATTTCAACACATTTTCTTATAGGGCTATGCAACAAGCTCAACATCTGTGAAAAAGTGTACAAACTAGTGGCACAAAACATGTACGAAATTCTTGCATTTGATAAATTGATATTTCTTATGGGTTTTTATCTAACTAATGTTCACACTTTGATAGGTGGGTACCTATACTCAAATATTTGGAAGAACATCAAATATTGCTCATCAATTTGCAACACCTGCACAAGATGGTACTACACGACAGGTTCATATAATCTAGCATTATATATACTTCAACATTTGTGCTTTGATATTATAGTTTTTATAACTTGATTTCCTTTTTTTTCAGAGTTCTAAAACTACACAAGGAACTATATGCAGTTCTTAAAGGGCTGGCACATCACATGTATGAAAAACAAATGATTTATATTAATAATTTGAAAATTATGTGCAACACATGGTTTACCTTGCAACTTTATGTATTTATTTATTTTTTTAAACTGGCATACTTTGAATCCTTTGCCAAGAGGGCCACTAAGATCACCCCAAAGGAACTATGCTCTTGTAGTACCATTTAGAGACCTACGTGCAACACGAGCGAGAGCGCTTCCAAGAGTACTCCCAACAAACTTTCCACCTTCAAGGCCATAAGTAGATCTAGTGGCAGCTCCACCAAGTGCACCTGTGACACCGACACTTGCACAAGTAAGACCACTACCATGAAAAAATTCATTTGATCTTGATGATGCAAACACAAGAAGGGTTGAAAAAAGTGTGGAGGAAATCCTACGCAAAATTAGAGACAAATCTAAAGAGTAAAGGACTCTTAAACCTTCACTGCTTACTATTGTTATGGAATTCTAATTCGAACATTTGTTTAAACTTGATGCCAAACTTTTTAACTTTTTAGCTTGTAATGATGCACTTTTGGTAAGGTTGGTAGCGTTACTTGTTCATATTTTTGTCATGGTATCTTGGATCTTTTTACATGTGTATCCAAACATCTACTACTATTTTTTACTCATTAAGCCTCTTGTGCATTTTTGTAATGGTTGTTGACTATATTTGAATGCATTGGTGGTAGATGGATGCCTAAACCTTTTTCTGATTTACATTTTTCAGACTTTTTTTTTTCTTTTTTTGATGTGGTGGTGGAACAATCTAGAAAGAATCAAATTCTCTTTCTATTGTCTCAATACTTTGTTTGATTATCCATCAAAATAATAATTTCGATAAAGCAGGATATTGCAATTATTGTACTTAGGTTTTCTTTTTCTTTTTTTTTTTTGCAGCTTTTCAAAACATATGGTTTAAACTACTAATAAAAGAAACAAACTTCAGAGTTAGATCTAAGTGTGATTAAATTTTAAAGAGAAAAAAGAAATGCTTTTTTTAACGAACAAAAGAAATATCCAAAACACAAATTGCTAACATTAATAGGATGCATGATACTCAAAGTACAACACAAAAACACCTTCATAAACTAAAAATTATATTATTTTTAATTTTCTTCAAAATTAAAATAACAACGAAAAGAGCCCCTCAAATAACCCAAGATACATTCAAATTAGTCTCACTTTCTTCAAACTTCATTGATCTAGCATGCACCTTCGAAATTAATTAATTTCTAATTTTTGTAGGTCATGGATAAATAGTAGATGAAGTTGCAAGCACTAAAGGTTTCCAAAAGAAAGTAGAGAACTATGAATATGAACATGCTATATAGATCATAAAGACGCTTCTGGTCAAAGATACTATTAGGAATTCATCAAGGACCAAACCAAACACCACAAATTAAAGCTGGTAATTTTTTCTATGATACAATATAAATACAGTTTTAATTTACTATTTTTTTAAGTGATGAGTTGAATTATAAGTCATGTTTTGAATGTTTTATGTAAAATTTTGTCTTGCTTAAATGATGGTTCAAATTCCTTGTCTTTTTAATAATTTTATTTTATTTTATTACTCTCATACATATTTATTTTGATATGATAATGAATATGCATCTTTTATTTTAGTTTTACTTAATAGATTTTGGTGATTTAATGGCGTACGGGTTTGGAAAATTTTATTATCTATTTTTGTATAGATAATTTTATTAATTGTTGCTTATGAATGATGGTGTAGGAACTCTTGAAGATTGTCAGTTTTTTTACAGGTAGTTGCATCATTTGATGCCAACCAAGTGCATTTAATTTCTTGTTTGTGAATGATGCTTTCACTTTAATTTGGTATGACAGTCTTCAATTTGGTTAAATCTGTCAATGATAATTAAATTACAAAAGTTTTTTGCGATGGATTATTGTATGCGCCATTTTCGTTTTGTTTTAAAAAATTCAACATGTAATAATCAAGTAGGTATTTTAATAACAAAAAAAACACCTAAATAAAATTGAATTAACATGAAGGGTATCCATCGAAACAAAAATGTGTAACATGAAAGACAAGGTCAAAATAGGCATTTCATTCAAAAATTTGACGACATCACTCAAAACTTGACGGAACCCAAACGAAATGGGTCTAACGTGTAATATAAATTCATGAAGAGGTGTTTCGTAATTTTTTCAAACTTGAGGGGACATTTTTTAATTATGTTATTTTAAGTGGGGGTCATATATAATTAACCCTTAGGTTACGTTTGGTAGATATGTATGTGCAGGAATTATTAGGTATCAACCCCACTAATATGTTTGGTAGCCAACTTAATGGCCTGGTATTAATTTTCGGCCCCTTTATCTAAGCATTTACATTCCTGTGATTTGTAAACCGGGGGGGGGGGGGGGGGGTGGGAGACGTATCCTTAGGATTGTATCTATTGATTGAACATTGTTTATTTATATTTTTACCCCCATTCTTATATAACTCCACAAAACCTACTTTTCTTTTTCTCTTTGCACCATTTTATGACATATTGAACAAGAAAAACTTAGTGATGATAGTTCTATTCAAATTCACATAATCTTTTTAGTTAAATTTGTATTATTTTATGCACTTAATTTAGTTTTTCATTTTCTGGTTTTCTGCTAGGTTTTGGGCAATCAATTGAGCGCGAATAATTTGTGAAGGCAAAATGTCTACTGTAAGTTTTCCATTGTGAAAAGCATGATAACAAAGTAGGTTCAACTAGTACAGCACTGATAATGAAGTTCATGATTTGTTCATTGGATTATTAAGGAAAAATGGATCTCTTGTTTTTCTTTATTTCTTTATCAATTAGTTTCTTGTTCATCTATGTTTCTTGTTCTTTGTTTTTTCTTTTTTTTTATTGATTGGTTTCGTGTTCTTTTTTTTTTCTTTATTGATTGGCATCTCACTTTCTTGTTTATCTATGAGGTTAAATCCTGAAATAATATTTCTCTTATTGGTATTTTCTAGGGGCACTGATGATGTTCTCAAATTTCATGGACATAACTTTTGGTTCAAAATCCCATACAACAGTTTTAATTCCATGGCTTAAAATTTATTCTTGAAAATAATGAACAAAACTTTTTTAAGAAAACTAGTCTGTTCTCTTAATTCATTTTTTTTAGATGAACGATGCAGGAAGAAATATAAGAAAGTAAGAAAAAGACTATATATATAGTGTGAAAATAATGGAAAGAATGACATAAAATGGGATGGAGGGGGGGGGGGGGTTGGCAGATTGGCAATGGATGATTAGATTTGAAAGAAACTAACATAAGGCGGCTACACCAGTAATTCTATTGGGTTGTCACAAACAGGAAAATAGAACCGGGTGGAGAGTATGGGTATTTGACTGAGTTTGTGAGAAAGACATGATTAGTGAATGGGGTTGGATCAATTATCCCAAAAAAGGGGGGTTGAATTTGATAGATAGGTATACTTTAACACATCAGTTTGCCTTATGTTGTGGTCTCTCTCTCTCCCCCTCTCTCCGCTCTCTCTCTCAAATGCCATATTTTCGAAGGCTTTATTTGTGGTGTTGTAGTTGTGGATAACAATGATCTGTTTTCAATTTGATTACTCCTATTCGTTTTTCTTTTTTTTTTTATTCATATGATAGGTATGTGAGTGTTTAGCATATTGCCCTTATTGAAATAAATAGTTCTTTCAGTGTTGTTTTGATTATTTTTTGCTGATTTTTTATTTTATGAAACAAAAATATGGCTCGTAATAACCAAATCTCCAATAATAGGTTAGAGGTGCTTGTGGAAATTGAGGTAATATTGCATGAGAGCATGTTCGCATTAAACCAGTTCATTGTAAAAAATGAATTCATTGTCTATTTCTTCTATCCAAACTTCATTGTCATTCTCGCCTCTTTATCGAGCGCCAAAATGAATTCATTGTCTATTTCTTCTATCCAAACTTCATTGTCATTCTCGTCTCTTTATCGAGCGCCAAAATGAATTCATTGTCTATTTCTTCTATCCAAACTTCATTGTAAAAATAATAACCTTGATTGAAGATCTTTAAGCACTCCATTTGAAAGACTCGAAACCACAATGAATTAAAATGTGTTGTTGTGTCCTTTAATGTATATAAATTCATCTTTTCATTAACATATTTATGGACAATATAAACATGTCAATTGTAAAAATAAATCTTCAAGATCCATCAAAATTGATTTGATTGTAAATTACGAGAATTTAAAATCGAGCTACATAACATGGAAAAAGAATAGAATCTGTTTTGATTAAAAGACAGATATGAAATATATTTTTATAAAAATATTTACAATGGTGGATCTATAAATGTTTTATTTTCTTTTGATTTTGTAAATTGATTTTAATTTGTTTATAAATCAAACATGATATGGTTCCAATTATAAAATTCCATTGATTAATTTTCCAAATTCTTGAAATCCATTTATTCCTTGTCAATTATATATTTTAATTAAAATCTTTACAATAGTGGATATATTCATGTTTTCTTCTCTATTTGATATTGTGTAAATTGATTTTAATTTGTCTATGAATCAAGCATGATATGCTTTCAATTAGAATTCTATTGATTCTTTTTTTTTTCATAAAATAAGATGAAAGGGTATTTTGGCGATGGAATAAAAATTAATGGGTTTTTGGTACATTAACACTTATCCAACCTAATGCATAGCAACCTACCAAATAAATTTTAAGAATTGGGCATGGATATCAATCATCATTTTCTTTACTACCAAACAATAAATAGATTGTATTGATTAGCATTATCGATAAATGAATCACATGGGATACATATCATGTGTAATCCCATATTCCTACCAAACACGACCTTATAAAATTAGTTTCTAACTAATGAAACAATTAAATATCTACTTAGAAAAATTATAAAAAACCTTTATAGCCAATTTTTATATCAGAGGATATAGTTAATTTATTTCTCATCCTAAAACAAATTTATTCCACTATCTTTTGGTTTGAAAAGTCTAATTAACTTTTACTTGTTCATTTTTCTATACTAAAACAATTTGTATTGATTTTTTATTTTCTTTATATTAAATTGTAAGTTAATTTTATTTAGCCATTTACCCAGGTTAATAATTTACCACATAATTTTTTTTTCAAAATTAATGGATAAAGATTTTAATACTTGTATTTATTCCAATCAATTTAAAAATTAAATTTTTTCTACTATACATTATAGAACTTGGAATTCTAGAAATTATTTTTAAACTTAAGACGTTTGAAAAATTAAGAGAATATTTTCTCAAAACATAACATTTATGAAAATAATTGTCGAAATAAATCATTTAAGAGAATCAAAAAAGAAATAGTTTGTTGATAATTTTAATTTAAGAAGTAAAGATAATTTAGTTAAAAAAGAAACAATTGTTTCGGTTATTAAAATGTCAAGTATCCTAAAATTGAAAAGCTGGCTAAGTATATCTTTTAGACTGAAAAATAGTTTTATGAGTTATTCTTGAACAAAAAAAAACTTTTTTAGGGAGTTTCTATAATTTTCTTGAACTTTTTGAACAAATACAAGTAGTTTAGTCTGTTGACACAAATTTCATTACAACAAAACTTATGTATATTAATTTAATACGGAATAGAAGCACTTTATGCCCAACTTATTAGGGATATTTTATCGTTAGTCACAGTTCGTAGGCGACTAATGTTAATCACCTTTAATCTTAGTCGTTAGATGTGTGATCTTTAATCTAAACCATTAATTTTTATATGACCTGCAACCTGTTGTGCAAGTAAATTGGCAGGATTACCTGCTAAACTGGTTACTAATGAGTTTTTTGATACAACAATTACTGTATTGGACCATGTGTGGGCCCACTATATTAAGAATCATACCCAGCCTCATAATACCCAGTCCAATAATAATTAAAGCCCAACCATTAATAATTAAAAAAAAGAAATATAAATGTAGTCAAAGGTCAAAATTAACTAAATCATGTCTCACATTTGACTCTCTCATGTGCTTCTCTCTCACTTAATGTCGCAATTTCTCTTTCATGTCTCTCTCTTCTCTAGAGTTTAGTGGGAGGGCTCTCTGATGGTGGTCAGTTCATGGAGCAGATGGATTCACGGCAACTCAATTCATGGCGACTCAATTTACATCGACAGTGGAGGTGACCATTTAATTTGTTTTGGTTTAGGGTTTGGAAAATCTAATAGGTACCCATTGTTTATGATGAAGGATGATTATGTGTGAATTAATATGGTTTTTGATAAAATATGTCGTTCGAGAATCTTATTTGTAATATTTTATGAAAAATGGCTTGATTTCTAATTTAAAATTAATTGATAATTGAAAGGAGAGTGTGGATTTAAAAGAAAACAAAAACTATTGGGAGTACGAACCTGAATTTGATAATACCTGAAGCTAAATCTGATCGTATCTGAATATGCCATAATAGGTCTGAATATATATATTTAAGGGAACTTTTTTGTTTGTGGTAAGCGGCGATATATTACGATTAGGAATCCAGAAAACCCTGTTCTCTTTATTTAGGCCATTCGACGGCAATTTCCTCAAGACCCTGTGACAATTTTTTGCAATTAAAATAAAAAACGAGTACATTGGAGGCAAGGGGATTCATCTTCTGTCTCTTAATTGAGTTTAAAAGAAAAAGAAAACCGCAGTCTGCTGAATTTTGGGGTTGCAACTGGAGTCAATTCCACCAATTTTCTATCATTCAAATACAATGATGCACGGACACGGACACGGGGACATGGACACGACACGACACGGACACAGCGACACGAAAAATCTCAAAATTTGAGGACACGACACGGGTCCGACAATGCTATTAAAAATATATTATATTATATATATATATATATATAATTTATTAAATTAAAACATGTGATAGAGTTAACACAAGTATCCTAGCAATCCATCACAATTCAAATATCCAAACAATCCATCATAATTCAAATATCCAAACATAAGTAAAAGAGTTAACACAAATTATAAAATACGATTGTCTAATAATCCAAATTTGTTATAATATCATGATCATTATGAGGTTCTTGAGTGCCGGCTTCATCCACAAGTAAAGCAGATTCCAATTCTGGTTCATCAAGGGAGAGATTTGCAATCTCTAGAATACCAATATTATTCATGTACTCAAATGCATCACCACCCACATCCCACATTTTGGTTTCACCTTGCATATATTGTGGAGTCTTTCTTGACAAAAGTCGAAGATTACTATGCACAAAGACCAAATCTTGAGCACATTGTGGAGTGATTTGATTCCTCCTTGTTGAGTGTATAAATGCATAAGTACTCCAATTTCTTTCACAACAAGAAGACGAAGAGACATGACAAAGTAACCTCATGGAAATACTTTGAAGATTTGGAGTTGACGAGCCATGAACTAACCACCATTTAATAGGATCCATCTCCCATCTATCACGTAAAGAATCTTCGTCAGCAAAATCATCAAGGCATCCAAAGAACTTTGCAAGCTCAACGTTAACTTCCCAACGTGTTCTTCATTCGGAAAAAGGCGCTTCACACATATTTTCAGCATTTTAGAAATTTCTGGATCACTTTGGGGTAGAGAAAGATTTGGATATTGACTTTGCCATTCTTTTGTGGAACACCTGTCAAAATTAAAATAACCATTATAAGTATAACTTTAAAATAAGCTAAAATAAAATGTTTAATATTATTGAAATATAAAGTTGATTACCTTGGATTCAAAGAATGAGCTAAGCAGTGTAAAGGAGTATTACTTTTGCTCCATCTATCCTCCAACACTTTATGTACAACATGCCAGAAATTTGAATCCTCATGATCATTTTTTTTCTCATGTTTGTATATAGCTGCTTTCACTTGCCATATCATAGCATCCACATTTCATAAATCAAATGAAGACAAGGCTTATCTGTATCACATACTCTAAGCATTTCATAGATAGGTTCTGTGAAAGTAAGAATATAATCAACTGAATCCCACCACAAATCATCCAACAATTTCTCTTTTACAATTCTTGCTTTAGCAATGTCATCATCACGATAACAAGTCCATTGCTCACTAATAACCATTGTTTGTAATTGTTTTTTTATGAGCTTAAATCGTTTCAACATAACTATGATAGAAGCTAATCGAGTTTCAACAACAGCAAGTAATTTCAGCTTTGAGAACTCATTGAACATGGCAAGCCTCATGGAATGATTCATAATAAAATTACGAATCGTAGCAGCTAATCCGATAATCTGAGTAATCCAAAGGCATTCTTCATATGTGATTTCATTTGCCTCAGTGTTTTTCACATCACAAATATTTTTCAAAGCAAGATTAAGAGTATGCACAACACATGATGTCCAAAAAACATGTGGGTATGTTTGTTCAACCAATAACCCAACAGCTTTACAAACAGGAGCATTATCAGTGATTATTTGAACTACATTAGAAACCCCAACCTCCACCATCACTTCCTTTATCAAATTCGAGATAAACCATTTATCTTTGTATTCCCCCTCACAATTAACAGCTCGAATGAACATTGTGCCACCTTCATTTACAGCCATTAAATTAATTAATGGCCTTTTTTGAGGATCTGTCGACCCATCACATACAAGAGTCACACCTTTACTTTTCCATGTACCTTTAGTATATTCAAGCAAAGTCTCAACATTAGCTTTTTCTTTTTGCAACAATTTTGTCCTTAGAGCATTATAACTTGGTGGGACATAACCGGCAATGTAATTATTTGCGGCAAAGGAGAAGGCTCTCATATAGTAAGGATTCCAAGCAAGGTTAAAAGGAAGGCCCCCTGAAAAAAACATTCTTGCTATTTCACTACCCAATTGTTCTCTAATTTGAACATTCAATTATTTTTCTAAGGCACTATCACCCACAGATTTTCTTTTTTTAGATTCGTAACCTTCTTGTATAAAGGATGAGAAGTTGGTTGCATTCATAGATATAGAATGAGAAGATGATTGGCTAGAACTTGACATTGAGTGAGGCAAAGGAACCATTCTTGGTTGAGCCCTCTCTCTTCTTTGAGTAGCTTCATCTTCTAATCTTTTCACTTGATTTATTTGACCGACAATTACTTTTGGACATCCTTTAATCCCACCTCCCACAATTTTAAGCAAATGTGCCTTCACTCTAGAATACGAACCCTTATATGTTACCTTGCAAAAGTTACACGTGAAAGGAAGATTTCCACCACCTTCATTGGTCTTTCCTTGTTTTGTGACATACCTCCATAATGGGCGACCATCTTGAGATGGACAATCATCATCCTTACTAAGGCTTGTCTCTTCAACCTCCATGACTCAATTTTACAAGAAACCTATGACAAATAAGCTAAATATATAAATTATTAGATGACCACGAAGGCATGAACATAAATTTAAAGTCACGAACAACTTAATGAACACAAATTGCAATTTAAAATCATGAACATAAAGCATTTTAGTGCATTACTTATTTCAAGCAATTCAAAATTCAAAAAACATTACTACATCATTATAACACCATAAGGACCATAACCCATATTTACACATACAATCAACACAAAAATAGAATAAAACTTTAAAATAAAAGTTCAATAAAAAAATCCAAATACCAATTTCTTAGTTAGGGCTTAGGGTTCAATTTGGGGCTTCAAAGTTCAAGATTCAAATCAAAAAATCAATAATAATCACTATAAAAAGCAACACAAAAATAGAATCCATAACAAGTTAGCAACTAAGCAACACAAAGATAAAAGAAAGATTTGAGAGTAAAAAAAGTTCAAGAAAAACCCCAAAACTTGCAACTCGAACAGCAGCTCCTCACAGTAGCAACTCGCAGCAGCAGTAGCAACAGCTTCGGAACAGCAGCTCCAGCGGCAGTAGCAGTAGCAGCTCCGACACCAGCACAGAGAGAGAGAGAGAGAGAGAGAGAGAGAAACAGAACAGAAAAACGTGAAGCAGCAGCTGGAGAGAAAAAAAATAAATCTGTCCAAAAAAGTTGTTATTGTCAATTTTGCCCTAAACTTTTTAAATTTTAAAAAAGACCCTATTTTAAACTATGTAATATATCAAAAAAAACCCTCGTGTCCCAACCGTGTCGGACACGTGCCCCAGCCGTGTCCGACACCGTGTCTGAATTATTCTTTTTTTTTTTTTTTCGAATACGTTTTTGCCGTGTCGGAGCCGTGTCGGAGCTGTGTCCGTGTCCGACACTGCACGGGATCATTTTTTGAAGTGTCCGTGCATCATAGTTCAAATATTTTAGTGGCTCATGTAAGTTAAACTCCTATTATTTTATAGTCCTGTTGGACAATTTGGTCTTAGTTGTGATTTTATAAGTCTTGCCCTGCATGAACTTTAATCGTGCAAAATAGATAATGTTTGTGTGAATTTGATATTAATTGGGTTTTGCCAAAACAAACCATTGCGAGCACCATAGCTTGCATTGTCGGATAGTAGAAATTTGTTGTACGTTGAATCACAAACAATAAAAATATTAGAGATGTGATTACTTCGTTCTTGATCTTTGTTTTTTTGAGCGAATATTTTGCATTTTATTTTATTGCTTAATATGTTTTCGCAAAACTCCTCTCATTATAATATGCTTTTGTGTCCTTGATTCTTTTATCTTCATGCATTTTTCAGCATATTGGTTAAACACTTCTATCCTCCAGTTGCTAGATATAAAAATTAAATCATGTGGATGAAACTGATAAAGCTAATTCCTAACTTCATACGAGTAGGATAATCTCTTCAGTCATTATTGGATCAAAACATGCCTTCTTGTTTCTATGTTCATATTGTATCGAAAACTAAATGTGCTTGTTTGAGTTCCAAGTTGCTTGGTATTCTAGATGAGAATTGGACAAGTGATAATCTATATTTATGTTTTCTATTTTACCCTTAAAAAATAAGTAGTGGTTAAGAGAACTCATTGTTAGACAGAGCATTACTTTAAGAGTAGTGGTCGCGAATTAAATGGAGGCTCTTTTTAAGATTTCCCCTATTAGCGCCTTATGGAGGCATTTTCTAGCATTTGAAGGTTGTTGTTACTGCCTCCAAAACTCATGTTTTGTGGCTGTAAATAAAAAATAGCCGCCTTATCTACAATCAATCAAGGCAGTCATTTTTTGATTACCTCCAGTGAAAGAGTAGAAATTTAAATTTAATTGCGTCACATCACATAGTTTAAATACATAACCTGTGCGTATGATTAAACATTTCATTAGCAAAATTAGATAGAAACATTCAAAAAGCATGCAACTTGAATTAAATAGGAACATCATGATGCTGAGAACACTTTTGTTTATCCACACGGCAAACTTGGTTTAAAACATTCAAAAAATACATTATTTCTTACAGCCACCATAAGAGAAACACAATTCATCGAATAAAATCATAAAAGAAAAACTAAAAACTCACTTCAATCACCCTACAAAATAAAAATATGATTTCAAAATATTGAGTCCCTTCTATTAAACTCAGCAAAAGAAAGCTGCTCAATGATTATATATTCTCAAGAACTTCAAAATCAAATTATGCATTTATAATCATGCCTAAGATAAGAGCAGAGAATGGTTTCATAGGAAATAGATAGTAAAGCATTTAGCCAACCTGTTTTAAGATAAGCATGATTTTCTCATGAGAACCTGTTATGCAACAAAAAGGGATATCAATAGCCAAAATAACAAAGCTTCTTAGAAAAACAAATAATAGGCAGACATGTTATTGAAACTTTCAGTAAAATGGTCCATAGGGCTTGGTTTTTTTTTTTTTTTAGAGATCAAATTCTATACTTTAAGTATTGGGCTTAAGTTGACCTTTGTTATTTTACTTATCATTTATGGG
>CM047872.1:13798014-13827169 GCA_026212405.1 Petrea volubilis | reverse complement strand
CCAATTACCAAATGCGACAACAACACACATACTAGAGCTAACAAATAGTGGAAATATAAAAAGTAAATTGATAAACAAAATATTAATTTTAACATTCACTATCCTCAAAAAGGTCTATGTATACACCAATATTCCCAAAAAATAGACATAAAACCCACACAAAGTTTCACCCACATTGCACCCCTAACCCTACCTTGACTCAAAATTCACACAATAAATGTAACAAATAAAATGGTAACAATACATTTGCACTTTCATCATATTTTAAAACAAAAAAAATTGGGTCACTCAGCGAACCTAGAAAGTTTTGTTTCCCCAAGTCGCAAACGCCATCCTCCTCAAATCGGTCTGTGACTAACCTCGAACAACAAATATCGCAATGTGTGTTTGAAAATCTTCATATTTGATTTTTTTAAAATAGTCTATGCATCTATAGTTTATTACTTTATCGGGAGAGTTTTGGAATTTCAATGGCTAACTAGAGGAGGGAATATGGAGAATGGACAAATTTGTTCCTATGTTCAATTTAAACAAGGGCAAACCACTTGTTTGCAATATTTTGTATTAAAATAGTCAAAGAGGTGGTGAGAAAAGTTAAAAACCAGAGGGTGGTTCAAGTAAATTTTTTTTCACAGTGTTTATTCGCCTATTTTGCAAGCACAGGATAGCGAATTGCGATTGATTGGTCAAAAATCCTGCTTATCCCTGGACCAACCAAATATACACCTTGTCATAACAAAAAATTATGTAGATATTACTAGATTTCAAACAAGACATTAAAACCTATTGAAGTCATATTAAGTGACATTATATGTCTTTCCAACGCGAACATCCTAGGTAAAGAATTGAGATATACTATAAAAAGTAACAAACACTACAAGAAAATCTAGTTTCATCAGCAACTAAATTTCTCAGCGACCGTAATTAAATGGTTGCTAAATGCACACATTTAGTGACCAAAAGTCCATTTGGTTGCTAGAGTTTGGTTAAGTAAACTTTTTAGTGACGAATCAATATTTTGGATAGCGATATGTGGTTCAATGAAAATCTAACAATTCACAACCAATAATATAGCAACCATGTTTGAATTTTTAAGCAACAATTGAATTGTCACTTATAGATAAATATTTTATTGTAACCAATTAATGACCAAATATTGGATTGGTGGCTAAAAGTCGTTACGAAAGTCAATCATTAGGTCAACCACCACTTAATTCGGTCACTAATTTATATTCCTAGCAACCAAGTTATATGGTCGCTTCAAATATAACTATAGCTATCATGTTTATAGTGGTGCTAAAAATAATTATATCAACCAACCTTTGCTAAGCAATACTTGGAAAAATCGAATGGGATTTTGTCACTAGCTGAGAAAGAAAAAAACTTAAATGAGTTCATTGAACTTAATTAATTTAGAAAAAGATAATGTAAATACGTCCAGTATAATACTCTGTGAAAGCATAAATTGATTAAATGATGATTTTAATTTGATTAATTGTTTAATTCATAATATATTCATAAATTCAATATAATTTATTAGATGATGCTTTAATATTAAATTTATCTTTTCTGATTGTAGTATAAACTGAACGAATAATAGTTTTGTATACAATTATTTGATACAGTACCTAGAATTTAAAAATATAAAATTTTTATAATTTTATTTTCACTCATTAAGTAATATCATTAGAAAAAAAAAATTGCCTGTATACACATGAGGAAAAATATATATGGCAATACAAAAGTCCTTTTAAAAATATGTGAGAACACAAACACTACCATTTTAATGCTTTATGTTCTGTGATTGGATAGAATTAATGGCACATCCAAAACAGTTAGAAATAATAAATATATATATATACATATATATGTATATACACACTGCCACATGATCCTCATCTTTACAATCAAATACAAGAAACTGGGAGCAACTTATTTAAAAAAGCCTCAAATTGACATATTATACTTTGTTTAGAAATACTAATTACTTCTATTTTCGTTTTAGTATAACAAAATTTTGTAGAAATCAGAAACTAGATTATTAAGAAAAAAAAAACAATACTATTCTCTCTCATAAAATAGAATTGATTCATTGATCAAAATGGTCAAATTATAGATGTATTTGACCATTGTACCATACTCTAAAATAAGACCAAAAAAGATAAAATTTGAGCACCTTGAACAGCTTCTAATAAAATCAATAGGGAGAGTACGAAAAAGTAGTATCAATTTTAACAAAATATGGCAACAATAATTTTTTTGATTAGATTTATATCACAGAACATGTCATGACCAAATAAATATAAGTCTAATCAGTAACCAAGTCATAAGCACAACTATGGCTTGGTTCAAGAACAAACAGACATGACAAAAAAAGAAAAAAAAATTGAGTTAAAAATGTGGTGTTGTCCAAAAGTAAACCAAATACTAATATTAAACAAATGTAAAAGTTGAATTATTTTGTCTAGTGACAATGCATTTTTCATAATCAAAATCTACCACGAAAGCGCTCTTCATGTATCTTTTATTGTTACATCTACATCACAATAAATAAATAAGTAAATAAATAAATAACTGTAAATATATTTAAGAACTTAATGAATTGCGTATTATTGTCACATCAAGAAAATTATAATTAGACTAATTTAATAGCATCTTTGATGTATGAATAAATACATACAATCAATTAACTCTTTTTAATAAATGCTAAAATATTAACTGCTTAATGAAATTCAATCATTAAGCAAACTTACCAATCAGATAGATTAATAAGTTCAGAAAAGCTTTGACCAGTGAACATTTCAACACATTTCACCACGGCTTCTACTGTAGTCTTTTGATGAGCCAACTCAGCTTTTGTATTAGCCAACTCTGCTTTCGTACTTGATAACTCTTCCTCCAGCCGTGATTGATTAACAGACATTTCAGTATTTGGGGTAACATTAGAATTGCATCTTTTTGGAGTACGACCCTTTGATTTGGCATATAAGGAATTTTTCTCCGAGCACTGCGACACAAATATCTTCAACACTCATACGAGAATGACCCTCTGGTAAATTTGTTGTTCTTCTCGTTTTTTATTCATTTGAACCTATTATCAAAACATAAATTAATTAATATCATAATCTTATTCAATAGGGAAGTTTTATATACTTTAAAAGATAGATGAAATAGGCATATAATTAAAAAAATTAAAATTTTAACAACCTCACATGATTTGCTTCAACCTCTGGATCAGCCAATCCATTTTTCTCATTATGAAATTGGACCCCGTACATGTCAATGTCATCCAAGTTCTGCCAAATAGCAATTGAAATGTTAATCCATGCATTATAAGTAAATATATTTATTATTAAAAATAAATAACTCACATTCTCATATTGATGAGCCGCACGAGATTTAGTTCCTAATTTATGGTTGTGCTTTAATTTTTTCCTATTCTTGGATTGTGTCTCCGAAATTTTCTACAGAACAAAAATATATAAAAATTTATTAATTATGTAACTTAATTCTTCAATAAGCAAAAATAATGCATATTTTACCATTACTATTAAAAACTATATATATATATATACACATAACATATACCTGGAATTTTTCTGTTTTCCAAAAGTCACACCAACCAAAGCCAGTCGTCACGACGATTGGCAAGCTTTTCATAAATACTTTCCTTAGTTAGCGCCACACCACCTTCAGCTTTCTTTTCAAAAATATTTATGCGCATTTGAACGAAAGGTGGAGTATTGTTTAGCAAATGACTTCCATATGCAGTGAATAACATGTGGCTCCTCCACATCGTAACTGAGCTTATTCTTACATTTGAAATTTATTTTAAAGCTAGTGTTAGTTACTATCATCAAAATATTAGTAAAAGAAGTACAAGTAGTGAGGAAACCAAAAAATAAATTAATACTTACAACTAATTTTCGAAAAAGATCTTCCTTTTTTTGGTTTGGAATTTTAGGCCCAACCCTGGACTTGCATTGGGGCCTCAAGTCTAATCAAAACCCCAATTTGCGTTGCATGTTTTGAAGCTATGCTCCCAACAGGTTGTTGATTCCCTTAGGAATAATTATCTTTGGCTTTTCTCCACACCGACGTGTATACTTTTGGGTATTTAACCCTCTAGTAAGACCACGTCCTCGCTTTTCATTCACCAATTCTTAATCGAAAAAAATTGTAAGAAGATAAATCAGTGAATTATAAAAACACACATAATATTTCAAAATGCAAAGTTAAATTAACCACTACCCTCAGATGTTTTATCAACAGTCTCGTCTTGTGACTACAAAAAGAAAAACAACCTTAATAAAGTATTTGATAAAACACTTATACAACGAAAGTAGTAATTATTTAATCAAATTACCTATAGCATCAGTTCTAATTGATCATTCGATATGGTAGGTGCACGCTCCACTTGATACTCTTCCCTACGCATTCGAGGTATTAAGAAATAAATAAAATTTTACCTCAATGATATGATATATATAAACTTGTAAATATTAGTAGTATCATAGATAGATTACCTTGACCTTTATTATTATCATGCACTGGTGCTTCTTTAGTTAATAGCTTTGAAGTATTTGAGTTGGTAGAGGATTTCAAAGGAAAAGTCACTCTTTTCTTCTTAGCTGAAATACATCATTCAAAGTATTAGTTTAAATGTAAAACACATGATTGTAATTAAAATAATGAAACAATATGAGTACTACCAGATAGAACTTGAGGTATAGAACGCTCAAGTTGGTTATCAACCACGTCATTTGCTTCAGCTAGGGCATTGGCTAACTCCAATTTACGCCTCACGTCACTTGTGTTATTAACTGTCGCCATTGCTCTAGACAACTCCAATTTGCGCTTAAGAGTGATACTCATGATCGATCTAATAATCCCAAGCAAATTTTATGAAAAATAGAGGTATTATAATTACACAAAAAATTCTACTTCAAACCGGAATTTAAAAAATACAAAACTCCACAGCCTTACTGAAAAATAGCTTTCAGCAAAGCACTGCACTATCAAATTGACCTCTCACCTTTTGCATCGCTGAATCACTGCCATGACTTATATGCTTCAAATAGCCAACTCAATTATAGCGATGATAATTGATATCCAACAAAATTTCAAGGTTTAATTAGATTTTTGAGCTGTTGAATTAATTTAATGCAAAGGGTCATATAAAATCAGTTATCTATATTATCATGTATGATTTAATAATTACTGAAATAATTTCAGGCATCATCAAAATTTCTGAAAAATCATATGAAATTAATTCATCAAACATGAATACATCCCCCTAACTCATGCTTCAAATATATATATATATATATATGTATATAAATATATGTACAGCAGAATCGATTAGAATATAATTGCAGCAGAATGGATTAGAATTGAAAAATAATCAGAAGAAGAGGAAAGTACTAGATTTTTGTCACATAGGTCAAAAACCCACTATTTAATTTTCTTGAAAAAAATTAAACTTTGGCCAAGAAATAAATAATTAACCAAGAAAATTTTGTGGGTTTATGACAAAATCGAATCTTGCTGCAAACTAATTGCTTCAAACTTGCTTCACTCACCTATGAATCACAAACTAATTGTTTCAAACTTTCAAGAACAGACTGAAAATTAACTCACAACAAAGCATGCTTTCAAGTTTCAACTATGTTAGTTAAGATCGAATTAAGGCAAACCGACAAAGAAAAAATCATAATTACAATTAAACAACACATACTACATCACGAAAAATGTACAGTAAAGAAAATATATATGAAAAACAAACCTGTTGTCTGACCCCAAGAGGATTTACCGTGGAAGAATACCCGAAGATTTGGAAGATTTGTAGTTGGGGTGAATATTTATATTTGGAATCTACAGATTTGGGGGTTGGGGAGTCATAATGGGAGGAAACGTGTCTTCTAGGTTTGCTTGTTAGGGGATTCTATTAATTGTATTTTAGCGGCAAATATTGGAGCCAATATTTTAGCGGTAAATATTGGAGGCAATATTTTTGAGTCAATAGAAAATTTTTCTTTTTTCTTTCTCTCTCTCTCTCTCTCTCTCTCTACATATATATATATATATATATATATTATTGGAGTCACTCTTCTGACCGACTTGCAAGAGAAATTAATCTAATTGGATAATTACATGATTAGAGACCATATCCATCATGAATCTTATGATGCCATGGAAAAGAGAAATTCCAACCAATATGAGGGAACATGTAGAATTGGTCTGATTTGATTAGTAGATTAAAAATGTATAAAAGATGGTTTGAAATTATTTAAATAAATAACTATTCTACAATTAGAAATTATTTATAAAGCAAATCTGTATATTAAAAAAATAGTCATGATATAAAGATGGAGATGTTATATTCCCGTACATTGAATAAATATATTACATTAATAATAAACAAATTATTTTTTCAGTATATGTCGAACAAATATGTATATAAAATTGGGCAAATTACATATAGAACCATTGAGATACAAATTAGTTACTGTGATTTTCAAAATTACAAATACCCCCCTCAGTTATGTATAAACCTTACAAAATTTATCCTTAGTATAGAAAGAAAGTGATGGCGAATTATATTTTTGGTGGTTTTGGTAGGGTTTTTGCTATAGGATTTGCATGGTCTTAATAAGTTAATACGTAGAAGTTGCATCGGTGATTATATTGATATACAGTGAAATTACTTTTCAAAGATTGGTGAAGTCGAAAAAATTGATTGAGAACCTAAACCTCAAGAAGTATTAGTAATTTTCCAAACAATGGCTATTTCAAAATTATACTATATACACCTTCAAAGGTTGTTGATGTAATTTGTCCTTTAAATTTTACAAATTAAAGTTCGACTCAAACTCCAATTTCTTGAGCTCGAGCTTGAACTCTGAGCTTTATAGTAAGTGGAGCTCAAGCTCAAGTATATTTGTTCAAGCTCAAGCTTTATAGTAAGTGGAGCTCAAGTTCAAGTACAGTCCTTAAAATTAATATTATGTTATTAATATATTATGAATTACCAATACTTATAATTTATAATATAAGTGAAATTATAACATATTTATTTTAAATAATACTTATAATCCTCAAATAATTTAAAAACTAATTAAATTTAATCAATATTTTTTTAGTAAATGAACTGTTCTCGAGATTGAGTTCGAGCTCGATATTTTTGGCTCAAGCCCGAGCTGAAGCTCAAGATTTGAACTTCGTAGAGCTCCACCTCATGCTCAAGCTAAAATTTTTTGAAATAATTTTTCATATAAAATAAAACAAATAGTGATTAGTCTTATTAATTTGAAACAATTCAATTTGGGTATCTTAAACAGAGTTGCAGAAATGACAATTAGTCTTATTGGAAAATATTAAGTAGAAACACTTTAAATCTTCTAGATTCATTGAATAATTATGATTTTCTATTTTGTTAAATTTTATGTTAAATAAAACAATTATTTAAATAATTTTTATTAATATTTAATTCCTAAATTAGATTTATTTTAATTAAAAAACGTAACTATGAAATTTGAAAAATTAGTCTTCTTAATTAAATTTGTTAAGGTTAAATAATTTATGACAATTATTTTTGATGTCAAAAGAACTATTCGAGTCCTGTTAGCACTTAATAGCCAATCCTTAATTAACATATTATCAAAATTTTTTTAAGTACTTAGCCATTGAAAAAGGTAAAATATATCTCCTTCCCCTTCCTCCCTTTTTCTCAATCGTCAATTGCCCATTCCCCTTCCACCTCACTCTCTCGTCTCCCTTTCACTGCTTACGACGTCGGCCTTTTCTGCCTTCTCGTCCATCCACCGGCTGCCACTTCCGCCTCCCCGTACCTCCGCCGACCTCCCCTTTTGTTACCGTCTCTTTATATCCCGGAGTCCTCCATCATTCTGCCCTAATCCCGTCTCTTTGCCTCAAAATTTCTTGGATAATAAGGTAATCTATCAGTTCTGTACATATATCCATCATATATTTAGGATTTGACTTGGGAATAGACTAAAATTGAGCCCCAATTGCTTGTCCTTTATTTTGCACAGTGATTAGTTTGTTTCTATAGCAATACATAATGGTCATATTCCTATATTTCTATGGGTATTTTCTGAAATTGAACACTAATATTGTTTAGATTTTGTCTCTCCATTAATCACTAATATCTCTATGGGTTTTTTTTCGAACTTGGCAAATATATCTCCATTAAATTGGGCTTTTTCTAGCTTTGAAAAAAGATATTGTTTTGTTTAATGTTTGAGTTTTTAGTTTTCAATGGATAATTAGTTAAGGTTTGTGTATGTTTATTGAATTCTAAAAATGCTTAAGCTTTTGATGAGAGGAAGAATATCAGTTCATAGAACAGTTACATATTACGATGAAGGGCCTGCTGTGAAATATAGAGTCTGATGAAACAGAGTACACTAGAAAGAAGCAAAAAGAAATGGGCACAAAAAACTATACTAATGCTATTTTTCTCCACCACTAAACTACAATAACTGTTCACTGGAATTGAGATATGTGTAAGTATATATATATGTGTCTATATATGCGTGTGTGTGTGTCTATGTGTTTTCTTGGTTTTTTTTCGACAAAAGAAATGGGGGGGTGTGAGTGAATATGAAGGATCTTTTAAAATTACATTCAATGCCTCCCTCTGTCTCTCTCACTATCATAACTGAACAGAATTAACTAAAAATGACAACCTTTATTTAAAGTTTAAACAGTTCCACTGTGCAGTCCATAAACTGTAAACACCAGATATCAAATTCCACTAATCACATTAGTGCCAATATAACTGCTTTAGATAGAAAAAGTTACTCCAGAGACTTCAGAAGATAAATGACAGTCAACACAAAAGGCATTTTATAACAAGAAAAATGACAGTCAACATAAATAACAGTCAACATAAAAGGCATTGTGTACGTTTATTTTCATCGTGGCTTGCTGAGTTTAGATTACTCTTTTTTATCTTTATTTGATGCATTGCTTATTTTTCTATTGGCCAAAGATATAGATGGATAAGGCATGGGTTAAATGATAGTCAACATAAAAGGCATTGTGTGTGTTTATTTTCGTCGTGGCTTGCTGAGTTTAGATTACTCTTTTTTATCTTTATTTGATGCATTGCTTATTTTTCTATTGGCCAAAGATATAGATGGATAAGGCATGGGTTAAATGATAGTCAACATAAAAGGCATTGTGTATGTTTATTTTCATCGTGGCTTGCTGAGTTTAGATTACTCTTTTTTATCTTTATTTGATACATTGTTTATTTTTCTATTGGGAAAAGATATAGATGGATAAGGCATGGGTTAAATGACAGTCAACATAAAAGGCATTGTGTATGTTTATTTTCGTCGTGGCTTGCTGAGTTTAGATTACTCTTTTTTATCTTTATTTGATACATTGTTTATTTTTCTATTGGCAAAAGATATAGATGGATAAGGCATGGGTTAAGCTCAATGACTATACTTCAAAACTCTATGTTAATGGAGTTAAAAGTTTTATGAGATTTGCTTTAGAGAACAATGGAAACAAAGAGAATATGCCTTGTCCATGTGGAAAATGTTTGAATCAAATTTTACATGAAGCTCACTTGGTCAAATTGCATTTACTTACTAATGGAATGGATGTTGATTACACTGAATGGGTGTATCATGGTGAAAGCTGTAATGAGTATATTGAAGAAGGTGATGATGTTTATAATTGGGTGGATGAAACATTTGAGGAGGAAGAGATGTTGGAAGATTTGAATTTCGGTATGCATAATTCTCTTGATATTGAAAATCAGCAAGATCACTGTAGTGATCCAGAAGTCATTCCCGATGTTGAAGTGGAAGAATTTTAGAGATTGTTAAGGGATACACAACGCAAATTATATCCTGGTTGCTCTAAATCATTGCTCTCTTTTCTTGTCAAGTTGCTTCACATCAAAGTTCTAAATCGAATGACTAATAAATGTTATGATATGATCATTGATTTGTTCAAAGAATACTTACCAGATGGTTATATCATTCCGTCTTCATTTTATGAGGCAAGGAAGATATTAAAAGGCATTGGTTTAGGATATGAGCTTATCCATGCTTGCAAAAATGATTGCATTTTGTTTTGGAAAAAATATGAGAGTGCAAATAGTTGCCCTGTTTGCAAAGAGTCGAGATGGAAGGTAAATGATGGAAAAGGAAAGCTAATTCCCCATAAAATTTTGCGCTATTTTCCATTAAAGCCAAGGCTACAATGGTTGTATATGTCAAGGAAAATAGCTTCTGATATGAGGTGGCATAATGAGGGAAAAGTTGAAGAGGTTGGCACAATGATTCATCCTATAGATTCTGAAGCTTGGAAAGATCTTGATAAGCATTACCCATGGTTTGCTCAAGATCCAAGGAACATACGTCTAGGATTAGCTACAGATGGGTTTAATCCTTTCGGTAACATGAATAATTCTTATAGCATATGGCCAGTGATTTTAATAGCATATAACTTACCACCTTGGCAATGCATGAAAGAACCTTATTTGATGATGTCCCTTTTGATTCCTGGCCCTCGGACACCAGGAAAAGATATTGATGTGTATCTTAGGCCTTTGGTAGATGAGCTCAAAGAATTATGGGAATTTGGAGTGAGGACACGTGATGCAAAAACTGGAGAATATTTTTATCTACATGCAGCAATTTTGTGGACAATAAATGATCTTCCTGCATATGGTGATATATCTGGACACCGAACGAAAGGATATTGTGCTTGTCCAAGATGTAGCTTCAATACCCCTTCATGAAGATTGAGAAGCAAGATTTGTTATATCGACCATAGACGATACTTGCCACGTTATCATCCTTATCGAAAAAGTCTTAAGTTTAATGGTGAGGTTGAATTTAGATCGAAGCCCATGGAGCTTTCCAATGATCAAATTTTATCTCAAGTGAAAGAAGTAGAGAATGTCGTACTGGGCAAGCTTTCAAAAGATAAAAAAAGAAAACATTCGTCCCGTGAGTCATGTTGGACCAAAAAGAGTGTATTATTTGAGTTGTCGTATTGGTCAAAACTCAAATTACGACATAATCTTGACGTAATGCACATTGAGAAGAACATATGTGATAATGTGATTGGGACCATACTAGACATTGATGGTAAATCAAAAGACACAGAAAAAGCTCGTTTGGATTTAGAGGATATGGGTATAAGAAGTGAGTTACACCTAAAACCATTAAAAGAGGGCAAAGCAAACAAAGACGGCAAAATCAAGTGTTTGAAGCCATGTGCAATTTATACCCTATCTCAGAAACAAAAAAAAAGGTTTTTTGAGTTTCTAAAAACAGTAAAATTTCCAGATGGATATGTTGCTAATATCTCCAGATGTGTGAATATAAAGGATGGAAAGATAACAGGATTGAAAAGTCATGATTGCCATGTTTTATTACAGCGTTTGCTTCCTGTAGGAATGCGTGGTTACCTACATCAAGATGTTCTTGATGCAATTACTGAGTTGGCAAGTTTCTTCAGACAACTGTGTTCTAGGAAACTTAAATGGGATGTACTTGACAATCTGGAAAAAAAGATTCCTGTTATTTTATGCAAGTTAGAAATGATATTTCCACCTTCTTTCTTTGATGTGATGGTCCATCTAGCAATTCATTTGGCAAAAGAAGCTAAACTTGGTGGACCTGTCCATTACAGATGGATGAATCCTATTGAGCGGTAAATATAAAATATATTTAATTTTTTTTTCACTTTGAGATATTATGCTTAATTTATAACACTGTATGTACAATGTTTTCTGTCTTTACAATAACATTTGTTTTGTTTATATTTTTGTGCTATTTTAACTATAGGTATCTCAGTAGTCTAAAAGGGATGGTCCGAAACAGAGCTTGTCCTGAAGGTTCAATCGCGGAGGCTTATATTGTGAAAGAGTGCTTAAGTTTTTGCTCTTTGTATCTTCATGGAATCGAGACAAAATACAATAGAGATCAAAGAAATTATGATGTTGAGGAACATTCAAATGCAACGTTGTCTGTATTCAGAAGTAAAATTCGAACTTTTGGAGAAGTAGATTTTGTTCAAATGACTTTTGAACAATATAGTGCATTCCATTGGTTTGTACTAAATAATTGTGCAGAGATAGAGGCATATTTGAGGTAACTATAATCTTATTATTCTATTAATATTTTCAAATTCATAGTACTAAATTGTTATCTTATTATTGTTTAGGGAGCATGGAGAAATACTTCAACAGGAAAATCCAGTAGGATGGGAAGCCAGGCAGAAAAAAGAGTTTGCTTCTTGGTTTGACGATCGAATAAGATCTCAAAACTTTATTTTGATTTTTGTTTATTGGAAAATAACTACTTTTAGTTATATATAAATTCTAATTTGCATTATTTTATTAAAATTAGATCAAAGAGCTTCGGCGTGTAAATTCCCTAGAAGCATCTGACGAACTTCTTGCACTTGCATCGGGTCCTGATTATCGTATCAGCAAATGTAGTGGGTGCATTGTAGAAGGAGTTAAGTATCTAACTAGCAAAAGAGATAGTAGACGAATGACACAGAATAGTGGAGTATGTACAGAATCTGTACATAAGGGTAAAATGATAAAGTTTTATGGTGTTTTAGAGGAGATAGTTGAGTTGAACTATGATAGTGGCTTTTGTTGCGTGTTATTTTGTTGCAAATGGTTTGACTTGGAAAGACATAAACCTGAAAAGATAGATACTGATTTTATTAGCATAAATGTGAGTAGATTATGGTATGAAAATGAGTCTTATGTGCTAGCAAATCAAGTTACTCAGGTATTCTATGTTAGTGATACAAAACTAGGTGGTAATTGGAAAGTGGTTCAAAATGCTCAACATCGACATCTAATTGACCCATCGCTTTTACAATTTACTGACGGAAATGAACCTAGTCTCAATGAAGCATATCAATAAGAAAATTGTGTTGATATGCAAGTTCAAGATAGTGTGCAAGAAGTTGGACTAATAGCCCGCAATGATGAAGCTCCGTTAGAGATTGAGATTGCTGAGAAAATAGTATATTCGCATGTTAGTAATGATACACATGATGTTGAGGAAGATCATGAAGAAGAAGATGACACCTTAGCTGAATATTGGAGTAGCGATGATGAAACTACATCTCAAGGTTATGTGGATAGTGACCTGGATGAGCCAGTAAAAGTGTAGGTAAGAACTATTATGATCCTTTTTAGTCAAATCAATGTTTTATCTTTTTTACAGTCTTCTGCTTTATTTATTTATATTTTAGGGTTTGTTGTGCTTTGTAGTGATGATTCAAATTATTTTGCAGGTTTAGATACATCATCCATAGATGCATGTTGCCACCTTAGATAGAAGAGCATGTGCATTTGGGCATTCTCTGTAGATAGAAGAGTCTGCAGCAAAGGGACAACACCTTTTATGGATTTTTTAAAAATTTTTGTAATAGATTTGGAGTTCAAAAATTATTGACAAATTAATTTCTCATTGTTAATGAAAAGATGTAGTACATCTCATTGAATGATTTTATTATGTCTAGTATTGGTAAAACTATTTTATAATATTTTTGATGGAATTTATCTGTTGCTGAGCATTTAAATTAAGGATAATAGCTTTCAAATTCATAGCTTCATTACATGTGTGTGTGTGTGTGTAGAGGATTTAAATTATGGTAATTGAAGCTATCATGATCATTTAGTTCCCATTGTATATTGTATTAGAAAGAAATTTAAATTATTTCTGCAATTGGTATTTTGGTCACTAGCATTTACACATTAACGACTGATGAGATTGTTTTTGTGACTGTCATTTGGTCACTAATGTACAAAAGAATTAGCAACTAAAGATTGTTTTTGTGACTGTCATTTGGTCACTAATGTACAAAAGAATTAGCAACTAATTAAGTTTTAGTCACTAAATCATTTAAAATGTAATGAGATCTGTGACAAAATTAAATTTATTGCGACTAAATATTTGGTTGCTAAAAATTATCCTTTAGCGACAGTTGTTCATAGTCATAACCTTGTCACTAAAGATAAATAGGAGAGACACTTGTTACAACCAAATAGAAACTATTGCAACCATTGACCTGGTTGCTGAAAAATCACTTTTACCAACCAAAAGAATGTCGTCACTATATATGTAACTATAGCAACCATTTTAATCTTATAGCAACCACTGATTTTTACATTAGCGAATGAAAAGGTTGTAGCTAATAACTTCACCTTCAATGACCATTATTAAATGGTCACTAAACATTCATCTTTA
The DNA here is from genome assembly GCA_026212405.1 of Petrea volubilis. Taxonomy (NCBI): domain Eukaryota; kingdom Viridiplantae; phylum Streptophyta; class Magnoliopsida; order Lamiales; family Verbenaceae; genus Petrea; species Petrea volubilis. The sequence continues at coordinate 13,812,899 of CM047872.1, read as the reverse complement.
GCGACTATGTTAAAAATTTCTCACTAGGCACTTTTAGTAGCTACCCTGTTGTGACCATTGGTGACCAACTATATTTTGGTCGCTGAAGGTTATAACGACCATTTACTTGCATTTAGTGACCATTAACAATGGTCGTTCAAACCAATATTTCTTGTAGTGAAACACCCCCACAATCGTAAAGAAATACATGTATGGAAAAAAAAAACCCTTTTGTTCAATAAAAGGAATAATGCATTTTGCCCTCCGTTATAAATTATATTGCACTACATTCCTCCCTACAATTACATGTTATTAATTTAACCCCAAATTTCACTTAGTTCATTTTTTATTAAATAAAATAACTTCCAATTAAATTTAAATGAATATGTAGTTGCTAAAGTATCTCAAAAACCTTTAAATTATATTAAAACAAGTTATAAAGTATTAGATTACTTCTTTTTCTAATTTTTAGTTTAGTTTTAAATATATATAGTTAGAAACTGAAATTAGATTTGTCATGCTTGAGCTATGCACAAAAAATTTTATAAAGAAGTTATTTAATTATACCATTAAAATATCAACTAATTCAAACTTAATTTTTGAATTGTTTAATCATTGAAAAATAACTAATAAAACTATTAATAACTTCATAAGTGCATAATTCATAGTAAAGAAAATCTATTTTCAATAAATAATTAATTTAAATTAAGTTCGTATTAGTTGATATTTTAGTGGTATAATTAAATAATTTGATTATAAAGTGTCCTGCATATCTCAAGCGTATTGACTAATTTAATTTTCAATTTCTAATTATTTATTTGTTAAACTAAAATAAAAATTAGAAACAAAAAGAAATAGAATTTTCAAAAGTATTCAAATAAAATTAGAAACAAAAAGAAACAAAAAGAATTTTCAAGTGAAAAAAAGTATTTCTTCATATGTCTACAGCTATTCATTTATTTAGATTTAGGAAAAAAATATATTTTTCATACATTAAGTTGGCCTATTCTCAATTTTGTTTCGCCCCAAAATTTATGTTGTAGCGACAATATTCATTTGTCATGAGTACCTATTGCGACAATATATTTCGTCACATCAGTTAAGACCATCGTGACAATATTTCGTCGCAATAAATGAAAAATTCATCATAAAAATTACACTGTTGTGCCATGCTCATTCTGTAGCGACAATATTTGTTGTCCATGAGTACCTATTGCGGTGATATATTTCATCACAACAGATGAAAGACTACCGTGACAATATTTTTTTTGCAACAAATCAAAATTTTATCACAAAAAATCTCTCTTTTGCACCAAATTTTATGCTGTAGAGACAATATTTATTTGTCATGAAAAAATATTGAACTATTCAAATATGCCCCCATTGTTATGGAAAATAACATTTAAACCATTGCATTTGTAATTTTACTTATGATTACCAAACCGAAATGACACAAATCCATTGAATCCAGAATTCAAGTAATACCAACAAACTATCATATTAAACGATTGCGCAAAAATCATAACAAATGTTTGTGTCTCACCAGTTTTAAATATATCCCAAGTAACTACCATCCAAAATATCAACAAACACCTACTATCCAAAAGATCAATAAACACTTATTATATTCTTTCATTCATATCAACGTAAAAAATAAAAACAATGTCGAATGTGAGATATTTTCTTCAAAATATCAACAATTTGTAGTCCAATTTCTTCCAACTTTGGCAAAGTAAGCATCAATCTGCAACATGTTAGAAACAAAGTTATTAGACATAATAGTATAATAAAATATTTAAAAGATTAAGAAAAGCAAAGTAGAAAGTTATTCAACATTTTACAAGTAATTAAACAAAGAATAGTAGTAAGCATAACCTGCATTGTTGTCGGCTTGCATTTTTACCCATAACTCCTACATATGTCGCATTTGTGCTTGTAATGCCTCAATTTGTTCGTTGTTATTTTTACTTTTTCCTTCCGTTCTTACAAATTTTGAGTTAGAGTACTTGTTTATTAATTGGCAACTTGAAGCTTTGTTTGCAGTGTAGTTGATGGAACACTATTGCCATATGATATCTCTACTCCACCTCCCACCCCCTTTTTGTAACCTAATCGATGACCAAGTGTAGATACAAGGATTTTATCCTCAGACATATGCTCCTCCCTTCTTCGATCACTGTATACTCTAACTCAGTCATGGCAACCTACAATAACAAAAAGAAAATAAGATAATATACTTTCCAAGTAATGTAATATGCTTAAGAAATTCAAGTGGTGGAATAAATAATAAAATAGGAAGAATGACTATGAACTTAGTAGCTTAAATACTGAGAATGCTATAAATTACATGTATTAAGAATACATATACCAGATTACAAACAAGAGAACAACTAAATACAAACTTGCAAATTTTGATTGAGAAATAGGATTCACAAATCGTCCAAGTTTTGTAAAATGAGTATTCTTCCACAGCTGGATCGTGCTCTTCTCAGTCTATAAAAAACATCAAATGTCATATCCCAAATCATATTTCAAATTTATAATGATAAATTAAAATAACAAATAATTAGCAAAAATGTATTTGAAAATCATACCATTTTTCTGTAATGACTACGGTATCTAATTTTCCCCAAAGAATGGCTAAAAGGCAACCCTTGACGATTTGGAGAATTGATCTTTGATCATTCCTACATTAAGATACAACAACAACACGAATGTTATTAATACAAAGTATGCTTTTGTAATGAATGCTAGTAAGCTATGTTGAAGATTATAATATATCAAAATGTCATTAAAATTTTTTCCACTAATAGTACCTTGAATTTGTCACGTTCAAGCCAAGCACAAACAAAAAGCCATTGTTGCATCATCACCTCTAACCGCGGATTCTAGTGATGTGGATTAAGCCCTTTTTTTTTACAAATTTCTTATACTCATGCAACCTACTCTTCTAGCGTCTATAGCTACACTGGAATTTTGTGTCTACTATTTTTTGGACACGGGGAGTGTTTGACTCCTCAAATTCAAACCGTTGCTTTAAAATAAAATCATTTAGTTATAGATCCATTATAATAAGTACAAGTAATTTTATGGAGAGAAAATAAACATATTACCAATATTCTCTTATGACAAATTTCTTTATTAGTTTCTAGGACCTCCCTCTATAAGGATGCTCCAACACGTTCCGCACTTGTTCTAACAACTATCCCAATTGACTTGGCGAATTCAATCTCGTGGTTTGTAGGAACTTTTTCTCCTGGGTTGAATAAAATCTTCATCTTTCTAGCTTGTGGTACAAAGTATTAAATTAGAAAATTTAACTAATATAGTTTTCTGAGACAAAAAGTACTCTACTTGGTTCACTATCTTGTCCAAATTTAACCTTCTATTAGGACCATGAACATTCCTTGTATTATTGGATTCTGAAAGTAAGGAAGTGTAAATGTTATATGCAAAACAAATGATTTAAAGGAAAAAAAAAACAACACTATCAAATAAACATAACAATGCTTTTACATATTGACTTAATACGGCATAACTTCTTTTGCAGTTTCTTCAATTTAAAAGCTAGCAAGCTAACCTTATTTTGGTGTACGGCCACCAGGCTCATCTCTTAAGTGCATATGCATCATAGGGGTTGGTTGTGACTCATTTGGAGAGTTTAAACATGATTTATCTAGAATGTGTGAAGTTGATGTTGAGATATTAGCAGTTCGCATCGTATTTCCACATTCACTTTGAAACTTGGAACGTGATGTACTTAGAACACTTGATGTCGATTTTGGGATATTTGTTGGTGCTGGTATAGCTTGAAGCACATGAGGATTTGTGGATTGTGTTTGCTCAGAAGTTGACATGACAATGAGTGGTAACAAAAAAAAAAAAGATCATTATTAGTTAAACTAAAACAACAAATAAAAAAAAACATTAACAAGTGTAATAGCAGCAAGCATGTTTAGCCTAGAGAAAAAGAAATGCAGTCACCATTTCTGCAGTTTGATTAGTCATTCTAGGAGGTGACCTAGAAACTTGAGCTCCTCCATTTTTAGTAATGAATGCCTAAGTAGAACAAAAAAAAGAAAAAATAGAATATAAGCATAAAAATTATTACAATAATAAATCAAACAAGTATTACAATAATGAAAAGATGAAAGACACTTACAGTACGAGGCTCAAGTAATGTATCATTATTTGTTTGAGGTGTGCTTTGGAATGTCGTAAACTTGCCAATTGATGATAAAGTGCAAAACATCTTTGCTTTTTGCGGCGTCTAGGTCAATGATAGTAAGTAAGGACAAATGTAATTAGTAAATTGTACATATTACTTGCACTTAATAGAATCAAACATTACAAAAGAGAAAAAACCAATAACCACCACAATACATATATATAAACATATTTTAAAAATTGCAAAAGGCAAAAAACCACCAAATTCAAACAACCATATTAATTAAAGCACAAATCCTTCTAACTCTAAGTGGAAAGACGAATTCTAAGTAAAATCTAATCAGAATCGTCAATCCCATCAAAATCCTCACTCTCATTTAAATAATCAAATTTTAGATCTTGAAGATTGCTTTCATCTACAGCAATGTCATCTTCTTCACCATACACATGGACGGGCGAGCACAGGCTCATTACATGATCATGAGCACAAGCGTCATGCCCACTGCGTGATAGCATGCAGCTGGGATAAGAGCTTGCCCGCATTATCGCGCACTTTTGTTTAATCATACATGTATACCCATATCGATACGTTCGTATGTAGATATACATATCTATATAAGTATACATGTGTACATAAGTATTTTATACTTAGGAGTCTACGTTCCATCTCAATCCCTAGATTCTGTCTAAGTTATATCTCATCTAAGTATGTCTAATATCATAAACCTAAAGTTCTCATGTGAGTTCTAGGTTCTCGTGTCTAGGTCATCTAATGCAGTCCATGATGAAAATCTATTGCTCTAATACCATCTTAACTGTCATGCCCCGTGCCTCTCGTGGCGCAATTGGTGATTCAACTAGCACTATCCCCTCACCAGCCAACTTGGTGATAAGAAGCTTTGTATACAGAACATACTAAAATACCACTATATCATACATAATATGCAGTGGAAAATCCTTCTATTTCATAATTCTAAATACTCATTTACAATATCCATAATACAATTTGGAGAGCTCAAAGGATAGTTCTATGCTACAACTTGACATCACCACCCCTAGAACTGGTTATCACCATGTTCATTCTTATACCATTAATTTGCAATGTGTTAAGTTTGCAGGGTATGAGCGACACTTTGCTTAGTAAGGGATTTGTACATCCCATAATCAATTTCATCTCTTCTTACCCCTTTTTCCTTAGTTTTATGATTCAATGCAAGGTTCAGTAACAAACAACTATGCAATGCAGGATGCGGTGCATGTTTTTTTGTCTTAAAGTTCCAACTAGCACACTTTTGTACATTGTCGATCGTGTGCCTTTTTGCGATACACCAACCCTCGATTGCATGCCCTTACGCAATACATGGGTTCTCAGTTGCGTGCCTTTTTGCCAATGTGCTAGCTTTTATTCATATGCCCTTATGTGTACACCAATTCTCTGTCCTAGGCCCTTTCATCTATGCCAATTCCTATCGTCTACCCTTTTGTATACGCCGGTCCCTGTCGCATCCCCTTACAGGCTCATTAATAGCTATAAACCTTTTCATATTACACTAGTTCTCTTTCGTGTGCCCTTACACTTATGCAGAGACTCAGTCGTAGGCTCTTTTTCTTACATAGATTTGGATGCCCTTTCGCATATGCTACATGTCAACTCTCTCTCTTCGACCATTTTAATTTCTCTCATAATTTAATTAATATATTAGAACATTTAAGGTTGTGTTCATGTCCTAGTCAAATATGTATAAGTAACAAATTCATAAGGCATACATAATAAAGGTACAATTCAATAGCAACATATTCAACATGTATACATGTGGATACAGAATATCATGAGTGCAAAACCACTTGTAGGTTCTTATCTTTTTAGTGCACATATAATGTATGCTCACGGGTTAGCTACCCTCCATCCTCATGCTTGCTTGTTCGGGGTGTGCCCACATTGTATGCGTTAGCACATGAGGCGAACCCAAGGTAGTGCTCTATCGTACGGTGGCCTTGGCATGCCCCTCTCGCTATTGTGTGTGCTTTCCTATGCATAGTGCACAGCTATTGCTCGCATCCACGTGCATTATCATGGCATGCCCCTCTCGCTATTGCTCGCGCTATGCTCATGTGTGCACTCGTCTTATGGGCACGCGATGGCATGCGCTTCGGGCTCTCCTATTCCATCTGTCATCGTGCAGAGATCTACCCTTGGCTGCGCGCAATGGTTTGTGTCCCAAGCCTCGGGTGCACGTGCACTAGAGCTTGGAGCCCCATCACCGCTCATGATGTGCATGCATTCAGCCTTGGCCTCATGCACAATAGCGCACGGTGTCCCATATCCTACTCCATGCTAAGGTGCCTAGACTTGACCGAGGCTTCTACTGCATATCATCTAGTGCGACTAGGGTCATCCCTATTATGTATTGCAGCTAGGCACCTACTGGCCGTGTGCTTGTTTGTGTGTATGAGCTGGGAGTCTCATGCACTCGGCTAACGGCTCGTGGCATGATGCGGCTGCCTACAACCTTGACATCTCCCCCTCTCCCACACACCATCATCAACCACTACCCTCTGACTTATCATTGTCGACATACGTTACTCACTAAGTTTATACAATATTATTACAATGCGGAAGAAAAAATAATCCAAAATAATATAATGGGAGTACGCTTACCGATTGTAGAATCTCTACACATGGCATCCCAATTTTTATACACAAAATAGATATAATGTCGATTATGATATATACAAATAAAATCGGTTACTATAATAACATGTAATCAAATATATAAGATATATGTAACCAAAAATTTACCCTAAACCTATATGCATATTTTTGAAAATTATAATAAAAAATATAATAGTAGGATGTTTTATTTTATTCCATGTGTTAGACACTTGTTCATGTTATATGTTAGAAGATATTTATTTGTTACATGTGTTAGAAGACTTGTTAATAATATATGCTAGAAGAGATTTATTTGTTACATGTGTTAGGGCACCTGTTCATGTTATATGTTAGAAGAAATTTATTTGTTACATATGTTAGGACACTTGTTTATATTACATGTTAGAAGGGATTTATTTGTTACATGTGTAAGGACACTTGTTTTCATCATCAAAACCCTAGGACACTTCATCTTAATCCAAGGGCTATAATCTTGCCCTTAACCCTTAACTAAAGATAAATGGCTATGATTTAGCCAAAAATACACATCTTGATTTGTACACTTAGATGCTCTAAGAATTTGCCACAACACTTGCCTTGAGATTTAACATTAAAATAATTGTTGTGTCTTGAACCCACATCTATAAATAGGGGATTTTCCCCCACAATTGGAGATCACAATACACACACACACACGGCACACACACACACACACTCACATACATAGAAGAAATCCTAGAGTCTACTCATTATTAGAAGGTATGTTTTCATTTTAGATTTCCTTCTGTATTTGGAATTCAAGTTCTTTTCAATTTAATTAGTCAATTCATGTTTCTATATGTATGTGTTTTAGGTTATTTCATGCAAGTACATATACATATTTTACCAATCCATGCATGTAGTAGCTTAAAGTTTGTCCATATACCAATACCTAAGCATATATATTTGAAAGACTAATATTATTCCTATGAACTATATGCACATATGTAGTAAAGCTATTTGAAAGCTATGAATATGTACACGTGTGTAGATATTTCCTACTTGTACACTCATGTATAGCATATCTCTTAGAGTAGATATTAAGCACAAGTTAGTTCACTTATCACCGTTAATTATAAGGCCAAACATATGCAAATATTAAAAGTCTAAGTTAGTGGTATTATTGCTTAAGAGTGATTGCCAATTATGAGTAATTATGGTGTAGTGTTCTAATCTTAGCTACTAAAATGAATTTTAGGTGGTTACCGAGTTCAACATAACCCCTAACCATTAGTAAAATCTAAACCGCCAAGGTGAGTGACTTTTATCTTCCTTGATGGGGCATTGAATTATATGTAGTAAATATCTTTGTAACCCTGTTTGATTTGTGTTAGCTGATTTTCCTGGATTTATATTCTAGTCTCTATGTTTCAACAACATATTTCTCTAAATTTTAAGTCAAATTATATTCGAAAATTATTGCATTTCTAATGTGTCAATTATGTCCATCCCGAAATAATTTATTAACACTCTTGGGATATTATATTTTAATTATAGTTTTATATATCCCGGGCGTAGAAACAAGCTATTGCTTTATTTTATTATTTCAATCTCTGCAACGAAATATTTCTATAAGCTAGTTATATTCGAAAATATTATGCTTCTAACACGTGAACCATATCTGTTCTGTTATAATAACTTCTTTGGGGATACCCTTAGGAAGATTTCTGTTTGAGCCTAGTAGATGTGAGTGGGGTATATAAGGCAGAACAGACCGTTGATAGAACCTTCTTACATAATACCGTTTTGTGGGATCCGATTTCTATGCATAGTCGGAGGTTCACTGTGGTAAGGTTGGATCGGTGTATTTCATGGGCATGTGGTACACCTTTCTGTCCTGTTTAATGTCGAGGTCGGTCCTTGACAAAGGAGATATAAGGGTTTCTGTTATGTTTTATCTGTTTTATATAGTCATAAAGTTGGAGATTTCGTTCATTTCTAACTATCCGTCTCCTTATGTTTGTATATACACTCACACTACTGCGCACCTTATCATATTTTAATAATTTATGAGTTTCAATTCTGTTAATAGCTATATGTATCTACACCCGGCCTTACTAAGTCATTTGGACTTACCATCCCTAGTTCTTTTTGTTCATTACCTTGATTTCAAGAAATAGGTTGAGGGGACTCGGTTAAGATGATCGGTGCTTTACAAGTCATTAGTGTATAGTCCTTTATCCTGTATAGAAGATTAGGTTATTTAATAAGAAATGGAAGATCACTAAAAGTGTTGTACTTGGACAGTTTGTTACCCTATAGTTCTATGCAAGTTAATTGCATTTTTGTCCTATCTCGATTTTGTTGTACGATAATCGATTATTGGGCAATATTGAATAGGTTGCAAGTTTTGGGCACATATTGAAAAATAGGCACTCAGCAAGACCTTTAAATGATTCCTACTCATATAGGATGGTTCTAGCGAGAGAGGTATCACACGACACGACACGTTGCTCGCTCTTCTTTTTCTGTCTTTGTCTTCTCTCTTGATTCCCTATGTAAGTGGGGGGTGTTCATGGCTATGTGTGTGAGTTGAAATGTAGTGGTTTTAGGGGGTTTTCGTTGGAGTGTTTTGATTTATTGTGGAGAAACATTGTCCAAGTTTGTGGGTTGATGGCCATTCATAACAGTTGAAGGCCTTCAATTCTTCTTTCTCAATATTTTTAGCACATGCTGAATTCCAAATATGAAAATAGGAATTTATCTATTTATTCTTCTATATACATCATCCAGCATCTAAACTCGAGACCTTGCACATGAGAAATGTGGTTTTGAAACCGCTTGGCTATTCTGGTGTTATTGTTGTCCTCTCGAGAGAACATTCCCCATAATAAGTTATAGCAAATCGGTAATGAAAATAATAATAACATATAGGACATGCACCACCTATAATCGAAGACTTCCGATATCACTACTATTACTAATCCTCTATACTACGTAATACTCCTACGAAGACTAGCCCAATCATCCACTACGTCGTCCGCCAGTTCTTCTCTTCTTTTAGCTCTTCATGCTCTATATTACATAATACTATTACGTAGAATAACCTAATCATCCACTATACCGTCCGCCAATTTTTCCTCTTTCTTTAGCTCCTCACCCATGGCTAGAATAGCCTGCACCACCTAGGGGTCAACCAACTCGGACCGCCTCCTCCTCGAGTTCTAGTTAACACCCTACTAGGTTATCATTCCTTGTGATGCCCTTGCCCCTCTCGAGGCTTGTCTTCGGTCTATCATACTTCTCTTGTTGCCCTTGTAATTTGGCATATAGCTCCCCGTAGTCTTCTACCAAGTCATCTATAATGGCCATTAACTTCTCACGCTCCACTCAATGCTCGGCCACCTCTGAGTATCGAAAGTAGCTGGGCTATGGCATAATTATCTCCGACTCTGGTAATGCCTTTCGAGCTCCTTGTGTCAATCTTCAAGTGCCCATCACTTTTTTGCTCCTTATTGCATAGTTCTGCAATAAATTCGACGCTTCTTTTAACCTACGAAGTGTAGTCAGTGCCTCCTCAAGTTCCCTATTGAGTCCTGCATTCTCACCTGCCATCTCCCACTTCTAGTCCACCTCGTACAACCCCCTCCGCCCCCCTCCACACAAAGGGCACTATAATGTCCCTCTACATCCTCCTGCCATAGTCTGCATGGATTTGAGAACGAATCCTCACAGTACACTCAAGTCAAGGGTCATCTAAATGTGCATTTCTAAGTTCCTTTTGTGTTATATTTTACTAAATTAAGATCACACTTAGCATTCATGTGAGGATCCTAAGTTCACGTATGTTGTTTATTTCAACCGTTGATCAAAACATATTAGTCCGACACAACCTTAACGATCATACCTCACAACCATGAGTAGATGGCACGACAACCAACACTAGAGAAACAATTTAAGTCAACTAACCACATGATTTCAAAAAAGTAGCATTCATCAAGATTTATTCATAAATTTCATTCCTAAAATATGTCTAAACACTAGTCTATCACATGTTTACATCTTGCAGGCCCAGTAATGTCAATTAATCAATAAAGCAATATTCAATGATAAACTCATCTCAGAAGGTTCACATAGATGCAAAAATAAAAATGAGTAAAGTCCCTAAATTATATAGGTCTGTATCTTCACGATCCCCATGCTTGTGGGTCAGCATAACTTTTGGGGGCTTTGCTCTACAAAACATGTTAGATAATGGAATGAACTACACTAGCTAGTAAGAGGACTTCACCTCTATGTTAGAATCAAGTACGATATGTGAACATGCACATTGACAGTAAGGATACATATTTACATGAATGCGAAAAATTCATTAGCATTTAGTACATAATCAATCATGCTTGACTCTTTCAAATCTTTAATGGCTAGCTTAATGAAACTATTAACGCCAAGGTATAGGGGTTGAAATGCTACATTTTACCCCTGTTGGTGCTTAACTTAACACCGCTTAGGAGGGTTGGAGCCTAACTTAACACCAATTAGGAGGGTCGAAATTAAAACTCAGGAACAATTCCATGTCTTAGGCATCCCAAAGGTCATTGCATGGTTATTCATATACTCATATAACTAATAATCAGAACATATTTTAACATTCGATGTTCAAATAATAGAAGTATGTGATTCAATACATAACATAAGCTAAGTGATCATGCGAACAATATAAGAAAATCATAATTTAGGTTGCATGGTCAGGCAAGCATACTAGTCATGTACAACACATAATACACAATTAAATCACATAAAAAAATTACATAATTATGAAAAGAAAGCAAAAATCCACTTACTTTCTTTCCTAAGATCTTACTAGAAGTTCAAACATTCAAGGATTTGTTTCTGGATAGTAAACCATCACATAACCGAGTCAGGGTCAAATAGCCTAGTGCGCTTGTCCAGTTATATATAAAAATACAAGAATAGGCTAAAAGCCTATGGAGTTATGTCACACACCGGCGATGCCTGACAGTCCCCCTCTCATCACTCTCTCACCCGCTATGTGTGTGTTAGGTCGCATACCCACATACCACATGCACGCCCATACAACACACACTGTAGAAGCACACATAGAACACATGCACATGCACAAGCCAGCCGTGGTGCCTGGTCGAGTGCGGCTCACGTTGGGCTCTAGTGCACACAAAGCGGCGCCTTATATTTGAGGAAGAAGTTGGATGCGTCGTACAAGTTTTTGCTAGATAATGAGTTCTAGGTTATATTCACCCAAGCAAAGGCAAGATCCATCCTCCAATTCTTCCCTAACTTTATTTTCATGTAACCACCCACCACCACCGCTACTTAAGGAGAAATCAAAGAGAGAGGTATGATAATTTGAGATGTAATGGCTATTATAATAGTTGTAAAACTTGACCCTGTAGATTTTGTTTAATTTTTTATTTATTTATTTTAATTATTGTACTAAATTGTGTGGGGATGCCTGGTAGCTAACCAAGAAGGCGTGCCGTTCTGAGGCTATTGGTCCATTCTTGTATTCCTTTTTTATATAAATCGACAAGCACTCTAGGCTGTTGGACCTATCTTAGTTATGGGACAATTTATAGGTCCAAAAATTAACCCTTGAGCGTGTGCATTTCTGATAAGAGCTCAAGAAAGGAAGTAAGGGGTTTTTGCTTTTCTTTTTGAAATTAAGTATGTAACGACTCGGTAAAATCTTTATTTAAATATTTTATATTATAAATTGGGCGTCCATTATTTTGATGAATCATGTTTTTAATATAGAACTATTTTTTGAATTATTGTTTTATAGAAATTATTCTTCAAAAATATGATTTTTATTTGTAAACAAATGAGCATTTACTGCACAAATTTTTAGAAAATATTATAAATTCCAAATGTTCTTAAAATTTAATGCTTTAATCCTTCTAAACTCCCAGAAATTATTTGATAGATTATTTTCAACTTTTTACCTAGTTTTCCAAGAAGTTTTAGTAGTTTTCGAAAATATTGTCTTTAAGTTCTATTTGAAATCTAATTTTTAAAATGCTTAATTATTATCAAAAAGAAAATAATAATATAAATAATATTTTTAGATTTTATTTGACTTATAAAAAATTAATTTTTGAAATTTTAGAATTTTATTTCTATTTTTGGGCAATTTTAAAAAAAAAGGCATAACAAGGGGTATTTTGGTCTTTTCACTTCTCCAACCCTAAATTTCGATTTTGCTGAGAAATAAACAATAAAAATAATTAATAAAGAATAGTTTCAGATTTTATAGGTTTTTGTTTGATTTTAGTTGATTTTATTCTATATTTTATCAAATATCTCTACTAATACACTCTTGAAACCTAGCCTCATATACATATATAAATATATATTAGTGGTGTATACATAGCTACATATACACACACATACCCCCCATACATATACATGGTGGTTAGTAAAGTGAGGTGTATGTATATACAACCATGTATAAATGTATGGTAGAGGTATTTAGATGAATATAATACGTAGATCTTTGCCTCTAATACTTGGAAGATCAATACACAAGACCTTACACACTCACAATCCTCATTTTCCAGCTATTTTCTAGCCCCAAACCGTGCACTCTCTCTCTTCTCTTACACTCTCTTCATTTTTCCTCCAAACACTACACTTTCTCCAAACTACTACACTTCTTTGAAGAAACTAAGGTAGGAACACTTCTTCATGCCTTAAGTAGAGGTTTTCTTCTTCTTTCTTGTAAAGAATAGGCAAGCTTCCATACTCTTGTGCCCAAGCAATGTAAAAGATCAAGCTTGAATGGCCTAGAGTGAGACCTTTTGCCAAACATGCCTCCAAGTTGAGGATTTTAGTTATTTTGCCATATTCATGTTACTTTAAGCTTTATGGTTAATTTGTCTGAATATAACTCTTGTTGGGAGGAAGTTGAAGGATGGATAGACTTGTGAGCATGCTTGAAGATATTATGTGATTAATATGCTTATTTGGAGTACTATGTGCTACTATGCTTTCTTGGAAAACTATGTGATTATTGTGCCATTTTTGCAATAATATGAAATTCTAATGCTTTATTTGAGCTATTATGTGTTTTATGCTTTATATGAAGTAGTATGAGACCAGATACTTTATTTGAGCTATTAAGGGAATATCCTATGTTGTTCTTGAAAGTCTTAGTAAAGAAAGCTCCACATATCTATTATTTGATAAATAGAACTTTTATTATATACTTTATACTATAGATTTATGCCTACTTTAGACCTTTACATGTATATATATATACCCCTATTCAAGGTTTTAGTAAGTGATTAGATGATTATGGAGATATATATATATGTCACGTACATGCATATATATACTTATTCTAGACTACTTTTATATATAGATATATATATGTTACGTATATGTATATATATACTTATATTCATTTTATTAGTTTTATATGTATATTAGATAATTCCTATCATATCTATATATATATTATCTATATTTATATAGGTATATATAAGTAGTATTCATATATTTATATATCTTATATTTTAATCTATATATTTATATATATTTATATTTATATTTGTCTATTTACAATTTTTGCTACTAGCTATTTGCATATTTAACATTTCTAAGTAAATATGCTTAATAAGTAAATATAAAGCTTTCATTTATAAGTGTGGAGCTTACTTTACTAAACTATAACATAAACTTCCAAAGATTATGTGCATGTGTGAACAAATTGCAATTCTGTGAATGGGCCCATATATGCTGGAATGATCTGGGGGTGTTCCGTCGGGACATACTACTGAGTAGTCGGAAGAGTTCACACCCCTTCCATCTCCTAATCCCCCCTTGGGTAGACGGAGGGATCTACTCAAGAGAGGGGGTCGTAGGACAATACTAGGCGTATGCTCGGGATACGACCATTGGAGGACAAGGCTGGCGGGAGAAATGTGCTGGTTGTTATTTCGGCCCGCACTAGAAAAAGAGTCAAATAGGCCACGGATTTTAGCCACGGGAAAAATCCGTGGCTATCCGTGGTAATAGCCACGAATTAGCCACGGATTAGCAACGGTTTTCGTTAAAAAAATTTGAGCTT
>CM047872.1:13770771-13797514 GCA_026212405.1 Petrea volubilis | reverse complement strand
TAGGTCAATGATAGTAAGTAAGGACAAATGTAATTAGTAAATTGTACAATATACTTGCACTTAATAGAACAAAAATACAAAGAGAAAAAAAAATAACCACCACAATCCTATATAAAACATATTTTAAAAATTGCAAAAGGCAAAAAACCACCAAATTCAAACAACCATATTAATTAAAGCACAAAATCCTTCTAACTCTAAGTGGAAAGACGAATTCTAAGTAAAATCTAATCAGATCGTCAATCCCATCAAAATCCTCACTCTCATTTAAATAATCAAATTTTAGATCTTGAAGATTGCTTCATCTACAGCAATGTCATCTTCTTCACCATACACATGGACGGGCGAGCACAGGCTCATTACATGATCATGAGCACAAGCGTCATGCCCACTGCGTGATAGCATGCGGCTGGGATAAGAGCTTGCCCGCATTATCGCGCACTTTTGTTTAATCATACATGTATACCCATATCGATACGTTCGTATGTAGATATACATATCTATATAAGTATACATGTGTACATAAGTATTTTATACTTAGGAGTCTACGTTCCATCTCAATCCCTAGATTCTGTCTAAGTTATCTCATCTAAGTATGTCTAATATCATAAACCTAAAGTTCTCATGTGAGTTCTAGGTTCTCGTGTCTAGGTCATCTAATGCAGTCCATGATGAAAATCTATTGCTCTAATACCATCTTAACTGTCATGCTCCGTGCCTCTCGTGGCGCAATGGTGATTCAACTAGCACTATCCCCTCACCAGCCAACTTGGTGATAAGAAGCTTGTATGCAGAACATACTAAAATACCACTATATCATACATAATATGCAGTGGAAAATCCTTCTATTTCATAATTCTAAATACTCATTTACAATATCCATAATACAATTGGAGAGCTCAAAGGATAGTTCTATGCTACAACTTGACATCACCACCCCTAGAACTGGTTATCACCATGTTCATTCTCATACCATTAATTTGCAATGTGTTAAGTTTGCAGGGTATGAGCGACACTTTGCTTAGTAAGGGATTTGTACATCCCATAATCAATTTCATCTCTTCTTACCCCTTTTTCCTTAGTTTTATGATTCAATGCAAGGTTCAGTAACAAAAAACTATGCAATGCAGGATGCGGTGCATGTTTTTTTGTCTTAAAGTTCCAACTAGCACACTTTGTACATTGTCGATCGTGTGCCTTTTGCGATACACCAACCCTCGATTGCATGCCCTTACGCAATACATGGGTTCTCAGTTGCGTGCCTTTTTGCCAATGTGCTAGCTTTTATTCATATGCCCTTGTGTGTACACCAATTCTCTGTCCTAGGCCCTTTCATCTATGCCAATTCCTATCGTCTACCCTTTTGTATACGCGGGTCCTGTGGCATCCCTTACAGGCTCATTAATAGCTATAAACCTTTTCATATTACACTAGTTCTCTTTCGTGTGCCCTTACACTTATGCAGAGACTCAGTCGTAGGCTCTTTTTCTTACATAGATTTGGATGCCCTTTCGCATATGCTACATGTCAACTCTCTCTCTTCGACCATTTTAATTTCTCTCATAATTTAATTAATATATTAGAACATTAAGGTTGGGTTCATGTCCTAGTCAAATATGTATAAGTAACAAATTCATAAGGCATACTAATAAAGGGTACAATTCAATAGCAACATATTCAACATGTAGACATGTGGATACAGAATATCATGAGTGCAAAACCACTGTTAGGTTCTTATTTTTGTAGGTGCACATATAATGTATGCTCACGGGTAGCTACCCTCCATCCTCTGCTTGCTTGTTCGGGGTGTGCCCACATTGTATGCGTTAGCACATGAGGCGACCCCAAGGTAGTTGGTCTATCGTACGGTGGCCCTTGGCATGCCCCTCTCGCTATTGTGTGTGCTTTCCTATGCAATAGTGCACAGCTATTGCTCGCATCCACGTGCATTATCATGGCATGCCCCTCTCGCTATTGCTCGCGCTATGCTCATGTGTGCACTATGGGAAACGCGATGGCATGCGCTTGCGGGCTCCCTCCTATTCCATCTGTCATCGTGCAGAGATCTACCCTTGGCTGCGCGCAATGGTTTGTGTCCCAAGCCTCGGGTGCACGTGCACTGGAGCTTGGAGCCCCATCACCGCTCATGATGTGCATGCATTCAGCCTTGGCCTCCTGCACAATAGCGTATGTGTCCCATATCCTACTCCATGCTAAGGTGCCATAGACTTGACCGAGGGCTTCTACTGCATATCATCTAGTGTGACTAGGGTCATCCCTATTATGTATTGCAGCTAGGCACTACGGCCGTGTGCTTGTTGGTGTGTATGAGCTGGGAGTCTCATGCACTCGGCTAACGGCTCGTGGCATGATGCGACGGCCATACAACCTTGACATCTCCCCCCGTCTCCCACACACCATCATCAACCACTACCCTCTGACTTATCATTGTCGACATACGTTACTCACTAAGTTTATACATATTATTACAATGCGGAAGAAGAAGAAAAAAATAATCCAAAAATAATATAATGGGAGTACGCTTACCGATTGTAGAACTCTCACACATGGCTCCCAATTTTTATACACAAAATAAGATAATGCGATTATGATAATACAAATAAATCGGTTACTATAATAACATGTAATCAAATATATAAGATATATGTAACCAAAATTTACCCTAAACTATATGCATATTTTGAAAATTATAATAAAAAAAATATAATAGTAGGATGTTTTATTTATTCCATGTGTTAGACACTTGTTCATGTTATATGTTAGAAGATATTTATTTGTTACATGTGTTAGAAGACTGTTAATAATATATGCTAGAAGAGATTTTATTGTTACATGTGTTAGGGCACCTGTTCATGTTATATGTTAGAAGAAATTTATTTGTTACATATGTTATACACTTGTTTATAGTACATGTTAGAAGGATTTATTTGTTACATGTGTAAGGACACTTGTTTTCATCATCAAACCCTAGGACACTTCATAATCCAAGGGCTATAATCTTGCCCTTAACCCTTAACTAAAGAAAATGGCTATGATTTAGCCAAAAAATACACATCTTGATTTGTACACTTAGATGCTCTAAGAATTTGCCACAAACACTTGCCTTGAGATTTAACATTAAAATAATTGTTGTGTCTTGAACCCACATCTATAAATAGGGGGTTTTCCCCCACAATTGGAGATCACAATACACACACACACAACGGCACACACACACACACACTCACTACATAGAAGAAATCCTAGAGTCTACTCATTATTAGAAGGTATGTTTTCATTTTAGATTTTCCTTCTGTATTTGGAATTCAAGTTCTTTTCAATTTAATTAGTCAATTCATGTTGCTATATGTATGTGTTTTAGGTTATTTCATGCAAGTACATATACTATTTTACCAATCCATGCATAGTAGTAGCTTAAAGTTGTCCCATATACCAATACCTAAGCTATATATTGAAAGACATAATATTATTCCTATGAACACATAGGTAGTAAAGCTATTTGAAAGCTATGAATATGTACACGTGTGTAGATCTTTCCTACTTGTACACTCATGTATAGCATATCTCTTAGAGAGTAGATATTAAGCACAAGTTAGTTCCACTTATCACCGTTAATTATAAGGCCAAACATATGCAAATATTAAAGTCTAAGTTAGTGGTATTATTGCTTAAGAGTGATTGCCAATTATGAGTAATTATGGTGTAGTGTTCTAATCTTAGCTACTAAAATGAATTTTAGGTGGTTACCCGAGTTCAACATAACCCTAACCATTAGTAAATCTAAACCGCCAGGTGAGTGACTTTTAATCTTCCTTGATGGGGCATTGAATATATGTAGTAAATATCTTTGTACCCTGTTTGATTTGTGTTAGCTGATTTTCCTGGAGTTATTATCTAGTCTCTATGTTTCAACAACATATTTCTCTAAATTTTAAGTCAAATTATATTCGAAAATTATTGCATTTCTAATGTGTCAATTATCCCGAAAATAATTTTAACACTCTTGGGATTTATATTTTAATTATAGTTTTATATAATCCCGGGCGTAGAAACAAGCTATGCTTTATTTTATTATTTCAATCTCTGGCAACGAAAGTATTCTATAAGCTAGTTTATTCGAAAATATTATGCTTCTAACACGTGAACCATATCTTGGCGGTTATAATAACTTCTTTGGGGATACCCTTAGGAAGATTTCTGTTTGAGGCTAGTAATGTGAGTGGGGTAATATCAGGCAGAACAGACCGTTGATAGAACCTTCTACATAATAACCGTTTGTGGGATCCGATTTCTATGCAGAGTCCGGAGGTTACAACTGTGGTAAGGTTGGATCGGTGTATTTTCAATGGGCATGTGGGTAACACCTTTCTGTCCTGTTTAATGGTCGAGGTCGGTCCTTGACAAAGGAGATATAAGGTTTCTGTTATGTTTTCTTGTTTATATAGTCCATAAAGTTGGAGATTCCGTTCATTTCTAACTATCTCCTTATGTTTGTATATACACTCACACTACTGCGCACCTTATCATATTTTAATAATTTATGAGTTTCAATTCTGTTAATAGCTATATGTATCTACACCCGGCCTTACTAGTCATTTGGACTTACCATCCCTAGTTCTTTTTGTTCATTACCTGATTTTCAAGAAATAGGTTTTTGAGGGGACTCGGTTAGATGATCGGTGCTTTACAAGTCATTAGTGTATATGTCCTTTATCCTGTATAGAAGATTAGGTTATTTAATAAGAAATGGAAGATCACTAAAAGGTTTGTACTTGGACAGTTTGTTTACCCTATAGTTCTATGCAAGTTAATTGCATTTTTGTCCTATCTCGATTTTGTTGTACGATAATCGATTATTGGGCAATATTGAATAGGTTGCAAGTTTTGGGCACATATTGAAAAATAGGCACTCAGCAAGACCTTTAAATGATTCCTACTCGTATAGGATGATCCTAGCGAGAGAGGTATCACACGACCACGACCACGTTGCTCGCTCCTCTTTTCTGTCTTTGTCTTCTCTCTTGATTCCCTATGTAAGTGGGGGGTGTTCATGGCTATGTGTGTGAGTTGAAATGTAGTGGTTTAGGGGGTTTTCGTTGGAGTGTTTTGATTTATTGTGGAGAAACATTGTCCAAGTTTGTGGGTTGATGGCCATTCATAACAGTTGAAGGCCTTCAATTCTTCTTTCTCAATATTTTTAGCACATGCTGAATTCCAATATGAAAATAGGAATTTATTCTATTTATTCTTCTATATACATCATCCAGCATCTAAACTCGAGACCTTGCACATGAGAAATGTGGTTTTGAACCGCTTGGCTATTCTGGTGTTATGTTGTCCTCTCGAGAGAACATTCCCCATAATAAGTTAAAATCGGTAATGAAAATAATAATAACATATAGGACATGCACCACCTATAATCGAAGACTTCCGATATCACTACTATTACTAATCCTCTATACTACGTAATACTCCTACGAAGACTAGCCCAATCATCCACTACGTCGTCCGCCAGTTCTTTCTCGTTCTTTTAGCTCTTCATGCTCTATATTACATAATACTATTACGTAGACTAACTAATCATCCACTAGACCGTCCGCCAATTTTTCCTCTTTCTTTAGCTCCTCACCCATGGCTAGAATAGCCTGCAACCACCTAGGGTCAACCAACTCGACCGCCTCCTCCCTCGAGTTTCTAGTTAACACCCTACAGGTTATCATTCCTTGTGATGGCCCTTGCCCCTCTCGAGGCTTGTTCTTCGGTCTATCATACTTCTCTTGTTGCCCTTGTAATTTGGCATATAGCTCCCTAGTCTTCTACCAAGTCAGCTATAATGGCCATTAACTTCTCACGCTCCACTCAATGCTCGGCCACCTCTGAGTATCGAAGTAGCTGGGCTATGGCATAATTATCTCCCGACTCTGGTAATGCCTTTCGAGCTCCTTGTGTCAATCTTCAAGTGCCCATCACTTTTTTTGCTCCTTATTGCATAGTTTCTGCAATTAATTCGACGCTTCTTTTAAACCTACGAAGTGTAGTCAGTGCCTCCTCAAGTTCCCTATTGAGTCCTGCATTCTCACCTGCCATCTCCCACTTCTAGTCCACCTCGTACAACCCCCTCCGCCCCCCTCCACACAAAGGGCACTATAATGTCCCTCTACATCCTCCTGCCATAGTCTGCATGGATTTTGAGAACGAATCCTCACAGTAACACTCAAGTCAAGGGTCATCTAAATGTGCATTTCTAAGTTCCTTTTGTGTTATATTTTACTAAATTAAGATCACACTTAGCATTCATGTGAGGATCCTAAGTTCACGTATATGTTGTTTATTTCAAACCGTTGATCAAAACATATTAGTCCGACACAACCTTAACGTCATACCTCACAAACCATGAGTAGATGGCACGACAACCAACACTAGAGAGAAACAATTTAAGTCAACTAACCACATATTTCAAAAAAAAGTTAGCAATTCATCAAGATTTATTCATAAATTTCATTCCTAAAATATGTCTAAACACTAGTCTATCACATGTTTACATCTTGCAGGCCCAGTAATGTCAATTAATCAATAAAGCAATATTCAATGATAAAACTCATCTCAAGAAGGTTCACATAGATGCAAAAAATAAAAATGAGTAAAGTCCCTAAATTATATAGGTCTGTATCTTCACGATCCCCATGCTTGTGGGTCATCATAACTTTTGGGGCTTTGCTCTACAAAACATGTTAGATAATGGAATGAACTACACTAGCTTAGTAAGAGGACTTTCACCTCTATGTTAGAATCAAGTACGATATGTGAACATGCACATTGAACAGTAAGGATACATATTTTACATGAAAGCGAAAAATTCATTAGCATTAGTACATAATCAATCATGCTTGACTCTTTCAAATCTTTAATGGCTAGCTTAATGAAACTATAACGCCAGTATAGGGGTTGAAATGCTACATTTTACCCCTGGTTGGTGCTTAACTTAACACCGCTTAGGAGGGGTTGGAGCCTAACTTAACACCAATTAGAGGGTCGAAATTAAAACTCAGGAACAATTCCCATGTCTTAGGCATCCCAAAGGTCATTGCATGGTTATTCATATACTCATATAACTAATAATCAGAACATATTTTAACATTCGATGTTCAAATAATAGAATATGTGATTCAATACATAACATAAGCTAAGTGATCATGCGAACAATATAAGAAATCATAATTTAGGTTGCATGGTCAGGCAAGCATACTAGTCATGTACAACACATAATACACAATTAAATCACATAAAAAAATTACATAATTATGAAAAGAAAGCAAAAATCCACTTACTTTCTTTCCTAAGATCTTACTAGAAGTTCAAACATTCAAGGATTTGTTCTGGATAGTAACCATCACATAACCGAGTCAGGTCAAATAGCCTAGTGCGCTTGTCCAGTTATATATAAAAAATACAAGAATAGGCTAAAAGCCTATGGAGTTATGTCACACACCGGCGATGCCTGACAGTCCCCCTC
Organism: Petrea volubilis; assembly: GCA_026212405.1. NCBI lineage: Eukaryota > Viridiplantae > Streptophyta > Magnoliopsida > Lamiales > Verbenaceae > Petrea > Petrea volubilis. The sequence goes on along the minus strand of CM047872.1, from coordinate 13,789,980 downwards.
TCATCACTCTCTCACCCGCTATGTGGGTGTTAGGGTCGCATACCCACATACCACATGCACGCCCATACAACACACACTGTAGAAGCACACATAGAACACATGCACATGCACAAGCCAGCCGTGGTGCTGTCGAGTGCGGCTCACGTTGGGCCTCTAGTGCACACAAAGCGGCGCCTTATATTTGAGGAAGAAGTTGGATGCGTCGTACAGTTTTTGCTAGATAATGAGTTCTAGGTTATATTCACCCAAGCAAAGGCAAGATCCATCCTCCAATTCTTCCCTAACTTTATTTTCATGTAACCACCCACCACCACCGCTACTTAAGGAGAAATCAAAGAGAGAGGTATGATAATTTGAGATGTAATGGCTATTATAATAGTTGTAAAACTTGACCCTGTAGATTTTGTTTAATTTTTTATTTATTTATTTTAATTATTGTACTAATTGTGTGGGGATGCCTGTAGCTACCAAGAAGGCGTGCCGTTCTGAGGCTATTGGTCCATTCTTGTATTCCTTTTTTATATAAATCGACAAGCACTCTAGGCTGTTGGACCTATCTTAGTTATGGGACAATTTATAGGTCCAAAAATTAACCCTTGAGCGTGTGCATTTCTGATAAGAGCTCAAGAAAGGAAGTAAGTGGGTTTTTGCTTTTCTTTTTGAAATTAAGTATGTAACGACTCGGTAAAATCTTTTATTTAAATATTTTATATTATAAATTGGGCGTCCATTATTTTGATGAATCATGTTTTTAATATAGAACTATTTTTTGAATTATTGTTTTATAGAAATTATTCTTCAAAAATATGATTTTTATTTGTAAACAAATGAGCATTACTGCACAAATTTTTAGAAAATATTATAAATTCCAAATGTTCTTAAAATTTAATGCATTTAATCCTTCTAACTCCCAGAAATTATTTGATAGATTATTTTCACTTTTACCTAGTTTCCAAGAAGTTTTAGTAGTTTTCGAAAAATATTGTCTTTAAGTTCTTAATTTGAATCTAATTTTTAAAAATGCTTAATTATTATCAAAAAATGAAAATAATAATATAAATAAATATTTTAGATTTTATTGACTTATAAAAAATTAATTTTTGAAATTTTAGAATTTTATTTCTATTTTGGGCAATTTTAAAAAAAAGGGCATAACAAGGGGTATTTTGGTCTTTTCACTTCTCCAACCCTAAATTTCGATTTTGCTGAGAAATAAACAATAAAAATAATTAATAAAGAATAGTTTCAGATTTTATAGGTTTGTTTGATTTTAGTTGATTTTATTCTATATTTTATCAAAATATCTCTACTAATACACTCTTGAAACCTAGCCTCATATACATATATAAATATATATTAGTGGTGATATACATAGCTACATATACACACACATACCCACATACATATACATGGTGGTTAGTAAAGTGAGGTGTATGTATATACAACCATGTATAAATGTATGGTAGAGGTATTTAGATGAATATAATACGTAGATCTTTGCCTCTAATACTTGGAAGATCAATACACAAGACCTTACACACTCACAATCCTCATTTTCCAGCTATTTTCTAGCCCCAAACCGTGCACTCTCTCTCTTCTCTTACACTCTCTTTCATTTTTCCTCCAAACACTACACTTTCTCCAAACTACTACACTTCTTTGAAGAAACTAAGGTAGGAACACTTCTTCATGCCTTAAGTAGAGGTTTTCTTCTTCTTTCTTGTAAAGAATAGGCAAGCTTCCATACTCTTGTGCCCAAGCAATGTAAAAGATCAAGCTTGAATGGCCTAGAGTGAGACCTTTTGCCAAACATGCCTCCAAGTTGAGGATTTTAGTTATTTTGCCATATTCATGTTACTTTAAAGCTTTATGGTTAATTTGTCTGAATATAACTCTTGTTGGGAGGAAGTTGAAGGATGGATAGACTTGTGAGCATGATCTTGAAGATATTATGTGATTAATATGCTTATTTGGAGTACTATGTGCTACTATGCTTTCTTGGAAAACTATGTGATTATTGTGCCATTTTTGCAATAATATGAAATTCTAATGCTTTATTTGAGCTATTATGTGAGTTTTATGCTTTATATGAAGTAGTATGAGACCATGATACTTTATTTGAGCTATTAAGGGAATATCCTATGTTGTTCTTGAAAGTCTTAGTAAAGAAAGCTCCACATATCTATTATTTGATAAATAGAACTTTTATTATATACTTTATACTATAGATTTATGCCTACTTTAGACCTTTACATGTATATATATATATACCCCTATTCAAGGTTTTAGTAAGTGATTAGATGATTATGGAGATATATATATATGTCACGTACATGCATATATATACTTATTCTAGACTACTTTTATATATAGATATATATATGTTACGTATATGTATATATATACTTATATTCATTTTATTAGTTTTATATGTATATGTAGATAATTCTTATCATATCTATATATATAGTTATCTATATTTTATATAGGTATATATAAGTAGTATTCATATATTTATATATCTTATATTTTAATCTATATATTTATATATATTTATACTAGTTATATTTTATTCTTTATATTTATATATTTATATTTATATTTTGTCTATTTACATATTTTTGCTACTAGCTATTTGCATATTTAACATTTCTAAGTAAATATGCTTAATAAGTAAATATAAAGCTTTCATTTATAAGTGTGGAGCTTACTTTACTAAACTATAACATAAACTTCCAAAGATTATGTGCATGTGTGAACAAATTGCAATTCTGTGAATGGGCCCATATATGCTGGAATGATCTGAGGGGTGTTCCGTCGGGACATACTACTGAGTAGTCGGAAGAGTTCACACCCCTTCCATCTCCTAATCCCCCCTTGGGTAGACGGAGGGATCTACTCAAGAGAGGGGGTCGTAGGACAATACTAGGCGTATGCTCGGGATACGACCATTGGAGGACAAGGCTGGCGGGAGAAATGTGCTGGTTGTTATTTCGGCCCGGGTAGTTATAAGGGTCACTGTCAGGTGACAAAAGGTAGAAATTGTGAAACTATATGTGTGCTACGTGTAACTAATGTGCACTTGACTTTTATGATTACTTCTATATTTTCATTACATTATCTCAAATGTTTTTCCCTATACCTTAAGTTGCTCAATAATTTTCTATATATTGTGAAAATTGTAATATTTATGCTCTTGAAATGTTTCTCACGTCACTGCTAAAAAAATGCCTAATTTGACATATATAATGTGACATTTTTGAATAGTGTCATAGTTGTCAACCTATCATGGCATTTTATAAACGTGTCTCAATAAACTATACCAAATTTAAACTACAATATATTTATCGTGACACTGTAAAGTATCAAAATATGCTATCATATCATTCAAATACATGACACTTTCGTTAGTGTCACCAAACCAAATTGGATTTTATGGGTACTAGTTAAAGTGTCATGTATTTGAGTGTCATGATATAGCATATTTTGACACTTCAGAGTGTCACGATAAAGACATTATACTTCAAATTTATGATAGCTTATTGAAGAACTTTTTATGAGATGTTACAATAGGCATACAAATATGGCACTACTATATTATATGTGTCAAATTAGGTCATTACATGTTGATATTTTGACTTGTAAATACAATTAGATATACTCGAGGAGATTTGCCTTAATATCGTTTTCTGTTGCTTTTTACTTTCTTTCTTTCTTTCCATTTTCTTTCTTGGAGAGTTGTATGATTAGTTACAATCGTAGGTGACTAAACTTAGTCACCCTCTAAAAAACTGCCACATGTACAATTTTAAAATACTTTATAGGTTGCAAGTTTTTTTAATTTTTGAGCAACCCGCTATCATGAGTCAAAAAATCTCCCCCCCCCCCCCCCCCCCCCCCTCTCCATATTTCCTATTTCTCTCTCTCTCTCTCTCTCTCTCTCTCTAACATTTCATATTCTCTCTATGTCTCTCTCAAATCATTCATTGAATTTTAACCTCATACAAAAAATCCCTTAATTATTAAGACTTCTTAGGATAAATTATTTCTTCTACAATTAAAATATTTAGCTTCAATTAAATAAAAGTTACATCATATTTTATTTCATTAGTTGCCGACAATAATAATATTATTCTCTTTTAAGTTTTCTTATGGATGAATTTAACTAAAATTATTATTATTATTATTATTCGACATTCAATCATGTGAGTATATGTATCTTCTCCAAGTTATCATTAAAAATATTGACTTGCTAGTACGAAAAATATTATATGAATTCATAAATGTACAAATAAAATACAAATTCAAGGAAAAAAAATAAATTCAAATAAACTATTTACGTAAATATATTTTGCTTATTTTAAATAAGTCAAACAAACTATGTGCAAATAATATTTCATTATACATATTAACCATAACTATTCAAATCAACAAACGATTTATATTATATTATTATATATTTTCATTATCATCATCATCATCATCATCATCATCATCATCATTATTATTATTATTATTATTATTATTATTATTGTTATTATTATTATTATTATTATAATTGTGTTTCATAGCATAATCTCCATTAATAATCAAAACACAATTTCTTTGACCAACTAATGCTTGTTGTACTCGTCTCTTTGTATTTTATACATACAAATTGGTTTTAAAAATACACTATTCAATATCAATACACATCAATCATTTGGAGTAAATCTATGGACAATGTAAACAGTTTACTTAATAATGATATTTATATTTTATAAAATTTGTTTTTCTTTTTTTAATAAATAGATGTTGGTATTCCATGTATATTTTTAAAATAATTCGTAATGAATGTGATACATTTTTTGAAATATGTTAAAAATATTAAATTAAATGAAAATTTTTATCAACTATTAACATATATTCGAATTTTTGAGTTATAAATACTATTTGTTTTGGTATCAATTTCGTATTTTAATTTTTTAATCATGGTTTTCAATTAATTATCCTTATTAATGCACATTTCTTAAACTAAAAAATTAAAAAGTTATGATGAGTATCATGGTATTTATAATTAAAAAATAAAAAATAATGGTAATATGGTATTAAAACATAAAAAAATTAACAAATTATAATGGTACTGCAATATTATAATGGTACCATGGTATTAAAAAATAAAAAATTATAGTGAGTACCATGGTAATTTTTTGAACAAATAATAATATTTTTCTTTTCTAATAATTAAAAAGAATGAGTAATAATGATCTAATGGATCCAATGTCATTAAATTTTTAACTTTCCTTTTTTATGTTAAAAATAAAAATTTAATTGGTTAATATTTAGCGGGCCATAAATGGTTTACTACAACAATTATTGTATAAAAAACTCCTAGGAAACTTGAATAGTAAGTGGCCCTTCCAATGTACCCGTACAACAGGTTATAGGTCATATAAAAATTAATGGTTTAAATTAAATATTGAATATCTAACGGCTAAAATTAAGGGTGACTAATGTTAGTCACCTATGAACTATGACTAATGATAGAATTTCCCTTTCTTTTGTTATGTTCTTTTTCGTTATACTCTTTTATAAAATACCAACTCCCCTTAATAAATGTTTGGTGTCCATAATTTGACTTGTTTTTTCCTTTTTCCTTCCCCCCCCCCCCCCCTCTATCTCTTATCTCTTCTCCATGTTCTCCCTCTTCTATTCTTGTGAAATGCTATTATTTTGCTTTACATTCTTCTTTATCTCTTCTCTCATATTCCTATATTTTATTTTACTTTCTTATTTATTTTTTTCAATCTTATAATTTAATCATTTTTTTTTGTCTTTCATAAATTTAATAAATATATTAAAAATGATTTGAAACATATATATATATATATTCAAATAAAAATTAATTATGTTTATTTTAAGCTATTCAAAATTTCAAATATAGGATTTGATTATATCACTTTTCTAATCTGCACACACATATACTATGTCTCACCCGCTAGTTATTATTATTTGTGTGTTTATGTGGGGATGGAAAGATCTATTACATCCTTTAATACCACACAAACAAATTCATGAATTTTATCCCTTGATTTGTATTCTTCTCCAAGTGATACGTGTATGAAAAGTTCAGTTGATCAAATCTTTCAATTGATATTTCATCAGACATGTATATACATATATATACATATGGATGTATGTATGTATTGGGTACAAATTGATTTTTGTTATATGGTCATTCAATTAAAGCTTACAATACAAAAGATAATGCACATAAATAACCTAGCAAGCTTTCAACAAAGAGATAAAAACATTGGAATACAAGAGCATATATCTTAAATTTGAAGCTAAAAATGTGATGTCAATAAAAATTTAAACATTTCGAGATATATCTTCAGTTCCTTCTCATTAATATTGTAGCGATACCATCTAAGTGGGTCTAAATTAATTCCAGCATGTTCGATTTTCACAAATCAAATATACAATGGAGATAATCTTTATTAAAAAATAAACCGTCTAATTCTAGAGAATAAAGAAATAATCACAAATTCATCAACTACGTGTGAGTTTTTGTATTTATCATAGAAGGAGAGTACATAACGAATTGGACGTAGTGATGCAAAGAGCAGTGATCGAGTTACATATAATTTAAGAGATGCACGTGCATCCTCTAACTTTAAAATCATCTCATACATAAGTGGCTAACTTTAAATAACCAGCCCCCTAATTATTCTTAGAATGCTCCTTTGGTACAACTCCTAATTTTTTAATTTAATTATTTGTATTATTAATAACTCGTGATTGATAGTTGAACTTTATCATCCTAGGATTTTGCCTCCGCCACTAACAAAGGAAAAAAAAAAAGAAAAGAGAATAGGTGTAGGGATGACAACAATATCAATAGTTAGTGGAAGGGTATGAGGAGAAAGTTTGGGGACTAGGGTGGTAATATAAGAAAAAGTTTCACTCTTGCCTAATATGCCAGGTATATTTAATTTTCTTTTCATTAAATATGAGTATATCGTAGGGCATTCTATATCTCTCAAAGTTTTAATTTTAGTTCTGTACATAACTTTTATAAATCCGTAATGATAAATGACATGAAATTATCAAAAAAATGATATTATTACAAAATATTCCAGTAATTATTTAATGAAAGTTTTTTGAAAGAGTTAAAGTGAAAAATATTAGAATATATAAGATGTAATGTGAAATATTTGTTTTATTAATATCAAAATCAGACAGATTATATGGGACCAAAAAATATGATTTTTACCAAAAGAATAATTAATGAAAACTAAGAAATATAAAATGGTAACGAAAAATGGAGAAACGAAATGATAACCTAAATGGACAAAGAATAGTCCTGACAACTATGTTACTTTGAGAAATGATGCAACTATGTTAGTTTGACTAAAGCCAAATTTGTTCACATCTCTCGACCAATAGAAATCGTAATTTTATAGTCCATTCTTAAAGAAACTTTTATTTAAGTAACTTGTAGCACTGCTAAGTATTATCCACACGTCACAAAGTTCCCAATCTTAACGAACTCAAAAAAGGTCAAAAGAGGTAAGTGAAAATGTGTTCGAACATGATTGAAAAAAGTAGGCAATGTCAATATGCCACTTAATACAAAGTGCCCCCAAACCATAATGTCTCCCTCAATTTGTCGGTGCCTTTTTTTTTTTATTCCTTGGCCTAAAATCCTTAAATAGGCACACCGTGGCATGAAAATCAGGAGTAATGTAGAAGCTCATAGTGTGGTAGCAGAAGATAAGGTTTGCATATGAATGCATATAAATTAGAGGGACATTTCACCAATATGAAACGTATTTTATTAATTTGACACTATTAAAACACGGTGTATTGAATGGTGTAACGTATTACTATGTATAAATACTAAAACAATTTTAATTTTGAGATATTGGCCAAAGGTGGCACGCAATTGTGTGTCTCCAATAATCTACTTTAACTTTTATAGTATCAAAAAAATACATTTTAATTCAAAACTTAGTGTAAGTAGTTTAAGTATTTTATAAGGAGTGACATAAATAGTTCATAATGTCAATTCAGGCATTTTGTAAAATACGATATGTGTTAAATTATTGTTTTTTTTTTTTTTGAGTAGTGTGAATGAAAATTTGAGCCCATTGTCATTGAAAAAGCAATCGTTAATGAAAGTGATAGGCAGAATCATATATTCAACAAAAAAAAAGGCATCTATAATGGGTATAGAATTGGGAAGAATATGCTAGCCAATATGGTGTTGTTTTGCTTTTTCTATGTGGGACTCTTGTGCCATTCGTTGTTGTGGTGGCAAACAAGTAGAGTTATGGATGCGGTCAATTTTAGTTACTATTATTTGTTGTGTATATTGATGCATTGGTACGAATAATAAAGCTGGTTTGTGCCTTCTTTTTACTAATAAGAAAAATTCATTACTAATTTATTGAAATTCTTCACATAGTGTTAGAAAAACAATGAACTAGAATATCAAAACCAAGATATTCACATCGGTGTATTTATTTGAAAATATAAATATAATGCAATAACAGTTTTAAACAAAATATAATAGTCAAAAGGAATTAAACAACGCCGAATTCAAATAAATAAACAAGAAAGTTTAGTAAACTTATCAATATTTAGTTGGTACTGCAATGACTAAATCACTGGGTTGAGCTGGTTAGCCTCAAAGAAATATTCGCCGCACTAACCGGTGCAATAGGCCAGCGATACTCCTTCTAGGATATATAAGACAATCTAGAGATTCGTTCCAAGCTGCACTGCTGCTTAGAACGTCAATTTGAAAGCTAATCAACTCAAATATTTTGTATGTGCGCAAAAGCACATAGTATCAATAAAACAAACCAATTTTTTGATCTCACGCGACCAGAGGTGCAGTTAGAGAAAAGTTTATTTCTCAAACTGATCAATTTCAAAGAACAATTTTATCACAATTAATTCCTGTTGTGTATTGTGTCTTTGCAGGGAACCAGGATGCAACTTTATATAGGGGCTAGATGTTGGCACATTAATACATGGTGGAAACTGCTCTTGTTGCCAACGGACAGACATTAAACCTGGATAAAAAATAGATAGCATGTGAAACCGTGTTGATAGCCAGGCCAACATGTATGAAGTCAACCTAGCGGTTTCTCAAACTGTGTTAATAAACTCTATAACTTTTAATTTAAAATTTAGAGTTTGAATTAAAACCATTACCTGAGGGCTATTTCAGTAAAAAGGCAAGCCCAATACAATTCACTCAAATGCTAGAGCTCGAGCCCCTAATCGTGGACTGAGGTTCGTGGTCCGTGGCTCATTGCTCGTTGTTGTGGTCGGATTGGGTTGGGCGGGCGAAACACACTTGTGGGGCTACCCATATGTGATCCTTTGTAAATTAGTTTATACTAACTTCACACTTAACCACTTTTATAGTTGAAATTTCAAGGCTAAATATCCGATGTGGGATATTTACACTTAGCCTTTTAACAAACAGACAACACTCTCTAGACTTTATCTATGGATTTCCATTAGAAATCGTTTAATCCTAGATTAGCCCCTACAAATGTCATCATTCAACAAGCCCATTTCTAACAAGCCCCAATCCCCTGCCAAATCCATAGCATAAAATCATATCTTGCATGCTCATAACGTGCTTTCAATAATGGTACCTTCTTTGAATCACTACTTAATTATCCAACTTATGTCATTGCAGGAACAATTGGACATATGCCTTGAATTTGAACCTTGTATATGACAACATCCATTGGAAACAATACATTAAACCGAGCTTATTAATCTTCAGGGGTGACATATTAATGACCATGTTTCCTAATCTTATTTCATGAATATTTTTCAAGGAGCAACCCATCTCCTCGAACCGTGACCACAGGATAGTATTCATCAGTTGGGCATCTCCAAAGACGTACTGCTAGCATCTCATCTAGAAGACCTTGACCTCATTCAAAGTAGAACTCTTACTATACTAGCAGTTTAAAAGCACCTGCCAGGTATACCCGAAGACAAACTTCAGGTACATAGTACCAATTACAATTTAGGTGCTAACGCATACACCCAACAACTTGTTTACACCATGTTGAACCTTCTTTGTAGAATCTCCACTTAGTAGGTTGGGTTGCTACTGCTGATGTAAATTCAACAGGTTAAAAGTCCCATCCTCAACCTGGCTTCTTGGAATGAGTTAAACTTAAGTCTTTGTTTAAAGAATTAGCCACATTGTCTTTGGTTCTAACAAAATCAATGGTAACTATTCTTTCAAACATTAACTCCCGTATAGACTTTAGTCTAACTTGGATGTGTCTCTTTGTCTTTTGATTACACTTAGAACTTGGAATTTCCACAATTGTGGTTTGCTTCTCACAATGGAAGGCAATCGCAAGAATAGGTTTACCCACCATGGGTAATTAGCGCATTAACCCATGTAGCCATTCTACCTCAATTCCAATAGTATCCAAAGCACAATGTTCAGCCTCAAAAGTAGATCCAGTTATTATAGTCTATTTTATAGATTTCTAGGAGACTGCGCCTCCACCCAAGGTAAATACATACCCTGTACATTCATTATTTTCGGAGTTTTGGTCATTCCAACTAGTATCACTAAATCCCTCAACTATTTTTGGGAATTTACTATAATGCAGCCCAAGGGAACTGGTACCTTAAACACACCTCATTACCCTATCCAAAGCTTTTTAATGAGTACGATCAGGAAAACTTTTATATCTAGCCAACTTAGAGACTGCAAATGAAATATCTGGCCTTATCCCATTAGCTAAATATTGCAAGCTTCCAATTACTTGAGAATATCTTAATTCAGACACTGGAGTACCAGACTTATTCTTGAAAAGAGTTACAGAAGGATCATACGGTGTTTTTAGGAATATGCCGTTAACATAACCAAAATTTTCAATTATCTTTTCAACATAATGAGGCTGAGAAATTATTATACCCTTAGTTGGCCGAATCAACTTGAGTCTAAGAATCACACTTGTTGCACTTGTATCCTTCATTTCAAACTTACTTTTCAAAAAACTCTTTGTCTTATTGATAATCTCAAAGTTTGAGCCAATTAATAATATATCATCCATATACAAGCATAACACAATACATGAAGTACCTTTCGCTTTACAGTAGATACACTTATAAGTAGAATATCAAAAACAAGATATAAACGTGAGTGGATTTATTCAAAAATATAAATATAATTCAATAATAGTTTTAAAAAAAACACAATAGCCAGAAGCAACTAAACAGTGTTGAATAAAAATAAATCAACAATAAAGTTTGGTAAACTTATCGGTATTTATTTGGTATTGCAATAACTGAATCATCAGATTGAGCCGATTAGCCTTATAAAAATATTTGTCACGCTAACTGGTGCGATGGACCTGCGATACTTATTCTAGGATAAGATAGTCTTGAGGTTCATTCCAAGTTGTACTGCTACTTAAAACCTCACTTTAAAACCTAATCAACTCAAGTATGACGTATCCACGCAAAAGCACATAATATCAAAAGAACAAACTAATTTTTCTATCTCACTCAACCAGAGGTGCACTCAGAGAAAAGTATATTTCCCACACTAATCAATTTCAGGAAACAATTTTTTCACTAGTAATTTTTGTTGTGTATGTCATCTTTATAGAGAACCAGGAGTTAGCTTTTAGAGGAGCGGGAGGCAGCCAGCATAAATGCTGGCACATTAACACCTGGTGGAAACTACTCTTGTTGCCATGGACAGACATTGAACCTGGGCACAAAATAGGCAACACATGAAACATATTGACATCCAAGCCAACGTGCCTAAAGTCAACCAAGTGGCTTCTCAAACCACGTAAATTACCTATAATGATTATTTTAAAATTCAAATTTTAAATTAAAACCGTTACCTGTGGGCTATTTCAATAAAAAAAGCAATCCTGAGACCGAGACAATTTGCCTGAGCCCGCGATTGAGGTCTGTGGCTCGTGGCCTGGGCTAGGTTAGGTCGGGTCAGGAAGGCAGCGCGCACGTGTGGGGCTACCCATATGCGGTCCTTTATGAATTAGTTTATACTAACTTCACACTTAACCACTTTTATAGTTGAATTGTCAAGGCTAAATATCCAATGTGGGATATTTACACTCAGCCTTTTAACAAACAAACAACACTCTCTAGGCTATGTGTATGGATTTCCATTAGAAATGGTTCAAACCTAGATTAGCCCCTGCAATGTTCATCATTTAACAAGCTCATTTCTAACACTTAGTATGATTTTGTGATGAATATTGTTCATCATAAATTCATTAATAAATATTTTATCACTATCTTAATTTAATTGGATTTAGCAAAAATACAATTTTAGGATAGTATGTTGCACGTTTTGCAATTTTGGGATACTAACATACTCAATTATAATTTTGGGACATGAATTTAAAATTTTTTGACACATCTAGGACAATTTGTATCATAATTAGTAATTTTGCTGGAAATTGAATGAAATTAGATTGCTAATGTGGTTGCTGGTCGGAAAATTGGGAAAGTTGGACATAATATGTGACACGTCGCTTATTTGGCATTTTATTTGACTTGGCAATCTAAATAGGATGAAATTGAAGGAAAATAAAAAATATATATATTTCATAAATAAAAAATAATAATTTTCTTATATGTAAATGCAATATAAATATATATAAATACATATATACATAATATATATATACACACACACACAAATATTACATGTATATATAAACACAAACCCGCTAGTCAAACCCGTCGCTCGTTGCCGCCCGCGACTAGAGAGAAGAAGAGCGAGATCGACAAAGGGATGGACAAAGAGAGAGAGAGAGATCTATTGACATATAGATGGATACATAGACAGAGGGATCACTTGGGTGGGGAGGGGCGGAGAGAGAGGAAAGAGGAAGAGAAAGAGAGAAAGATTGATTGGAGGGAGAAACGGAGAAACAAAGGCGGCGGCGGCGTGGTGGTGAAGGAAGAAGGGTTGCGACACTGGAGGTGGGGACGGAGGAAGGAGGGGCTAGGGTGGGATGGTGGTGGGGGTGGAAAGAGAGGGCGGCAGCCCTGAAAGCGGCTGGGGGTGGAGGTGTGTGTGGTAGTGAGGAAGGGAGGGGTGGGGTCTAGGGTTTTGTGGGGGGTGGGTGGGAGGTAATTGGGTGTTTTTATTATTTTTTTAAATGAAAAATTAATAAATAAATAAAATAAAATTACAATAATAAATAAAAATTTTAACAAATGTAAAAGTTTCCACGTTAGCTTGCCAACAGTGCATTAATACGGCACGTGATTGTCGCATATGTTTTTTTGGCAATAAGACACTGTTTGCTGTAAATGTTTTAAAAAAATTTAAATTCATGTCCTAGAATATAAATTGAGTAAGTTAGTATACCAAAACCGCGGAACGTGCAACATATTATCGTAAAATTGTAATTTTGCCATTAAATTTTAATTACGAATCCATCACAAATATCTTATTCATATGATAGAATCTATCCATCACATTTTTCCAGTTAGTAAAAAGTGACTTCTTCTTATACAAATGATAATATATGTAAACTAATACAGTTTTGAAGTTTGACAACGTAAATAATATAACATCTATTCGAATTCAAAAAATTAAATAGATTAACGTTGTACAGTAACTAATTGAACATTATACTACATTGTGCATAAGGAATATATTCCTTGTTTTGGTCACATAAAAAAGTCATGAATTGAGACAAAAAGAAACGTGTTGTTGATTATATATGTCCAAAGAAACAAATAAAGGTAAGGGATCGGAGGACCTCAATTTAGGATGAAGATGCTCCATTCAAAACTAAACAAAAAGAAACTAGACATTTGCTCAATTTTGAGCCAAAGATCCTACATATATGTATATATCATGGCATAATTTTTCTTAGGGAAGTTGACACTTAAATATTATGGAGGACAGAGAAGATATAAATGGAAATTTAATATTATCCAGTATTTATTATTTAAAGAATAATATTTTATATATCATATTTTTATTCATTATTTGGGCTTTGAAATGTGTTAGGAAAGTAACACTAGAATATGTCTCTTGGATCAGGCTCGAAATAGAGGAATAGCCACCTAAGGCCCAAGCCTAGGGACGGAAGATTTTCAGAGCCGATACCGGTCCTAAAGCCCAACCAAGGCGAGGATCTCCAAGGGCAACATCACCTTTGAAGGCCTAACCGGGGGGGGGGGACCCCAAGGTGACATTCATCACAAATATAGGCCCCGCCAGACTACTCAATAGAGGGGGAATAAGGACAAACTAAGTCAAAAAGACATGTGCTAAATGTAAGGGACTTATCTCTAGTCTCTAACAACCTCATTCCCAAAGATCTCAACAAAAAGCCACCTTTATCCCGTATTTTAAGAGGGATTCTCACAGAATAGGTGCTCTCCCACCTCAACAAATTACAGGGTCTTTTTGCAATTTGAGACCTTATAATAATTAAATAAAGTTACTAGGAAATCTTAACAGTCCATGTATTTAAGGAATTTTAACCATATCTACTTATGAGAAGATATTGGCTTTTAAAAGGATTTACATGTTATTCAACAACAAAATTCATTTTCAAAACCCTTCTCCAACATTTTTTGTACATTTTTTTTTCTAAACTTTGAAGAAAATAGAAAACCAAAACAACATTTTGAATGTCGTAAATGTAAGGAATTTCGACGCACAGAGAAGACATTTTTCTCACGTTTTCTTTTTCTAATAAAACTTATAAATGGTGGTGGGAATCAATTTATTGGTGCAACTTGATTTAGTTTATAGAAGTGTAGATTGTAGGAAAAAGAAAAAGGATGAAAGAAACAAGATTGTCTTCTGCTATTGTGTTTGTTAATGGGACTAGTGATGTGCCATGAATCCCCTCACCCAGACACGTGAGTGGCTACTAGCCAGCTCAAAATTCACAAGTGTGAGAACTGATGTCTTCAAAGAGACTTACTGCCCTCGAGAGAGAATCTGTGTGAAAAAAGGAAGCCTCGGACTATAAGTCATGAGAGGGGAAATAACCCTAAGCTTACCCCTCGAATAAGTCTGTGGCTTAAAAAGCCACAAGGGACCTCTTTGGGCCCTCAATACCTTTTACGTGGGGCAAATGAAGCGAGGGAGCTAGTGACTTTAAGCATGAGGGTGCAATTGAACGTTTCTATATCGAGGGCATGAATTCTCAACCCGACCTTTGACAAATTTGACTATGCTAATGGGAAAACCTTGGCGAGCAAGGCTGACAGGCTTTGTACCTACCGCCACCAAACTCATACTTGTTGCACATGAGTCCATCTCATAAGTCCCGGGAGCATTTAATGCTCTCTCATAAATACAATCCTTAGCTTTTAATGCTCAAGATATGTATTAAATGCAAAGTTAAGGCCCTATTAACGAGAGTAAGGTCAACCGCGATTTTGGAGTCCAACAAGTGATAAAAACCATGTCCACTTGTACTCCATAGGTCAAATCCATTGACCAACCCCCCATCAACTAGGTCAAGTTGGGGGCCTCTCTCGTACAAATAGTCCAACGACTCTCTCATACAAGATATCTCACGCTTTATGCAAAGAACATAAGAAAGTATTGCCATTTTTACTATTCACTTTCTTCTCCAAATACCTAAAAGCTAACTTGAGCGTTGGAGAGCCTACATCGGGGGCAAAATCAACTAGTCTCACATACGTTCCTCACTATTTAACATGTGGGCCTCCAGCATATGAATCGGATTGTATCCAACTCCGCTACGTGGTCGACCGAAAAGACCCCACATCAACTAGGGTTGTCATTAATTTTAATGTGCAAATGCAAAACAATGTTTCTTCTTGCGGAATTGACATTAAGTGTTCAATTTGATAATTTTATATTTTTTAGTGATCATCAAAACCCATTTAACAATCCTATAAAAAAATTTATGGTATTATAAATAAGATTTTGATTGCAAAATACTAAAGTAATAAGATTATTACAAGATGCGATTAAATAGGCATTGGAAACATTTTTAATGTAATTAGGTTGCACAGTTTTGGTCCACTTGCATTTTGAGCCACTTTGTTGAGGCTATGCAAGTGCACGCAGTCGTACAAGTAATACAAAGTGAGTAGAGTGTCGAATCCCACAGGGATTGTGATTTGGCCCGTGAAAGTGACTCGTTTTGTTTAGCTAAATTGGTCAAGTTGAGAAGTGGTTTTCTTTTTATATATAAAAGCTAATTTCAAACTAAGAACTGCTCATGAATAACAATAATAACAATAATAACAAATAACCAATGCGAGTAATGTAAGTGCAAGGTGGTTTGATTCACCTAATTCCCTATTCCAATCCAATCCCTAAGTTGAATGGTTATCGTGGTTGTGTGAAGCCAGGAACAAATCTATCCACAATCTCTCGCAAGCATTGTGGAATTAACTCATACAATCTCTTCTAAGCCTAAAACTAACCAATTCTCATTCAATTAATCACTACCTTAAGGCTCAATCAATATTAAATTCATTCTCATGCAACTTTAATACCAATTGATCTCATCTAATTAGAGCTATAATTGTAAATCGTCTCTCAACCTCATCAACAATTCCCAAATTCATCAATTAGGGGTGATCAAACCCTAACCAAGTATTAAAGCATTAAACAAGCTTCACACAGAAATATACGAAAATTGATTCAAAATCATGGGACTTTCATGGAATACAGAAAAAGAAGAACTGCACCATCCCCACACTTAGCAATTGAATTAGTTCATACTGAATCTAAAAACAAGAACAAAATCTAGAAAAGAGTCAATAAAAGGAGAAGAAATAAACTTATTCGGTGGAAATTTTAGATGCAAACTTCCCTGAAACGGCTGTTCTTCCTCTTCGCCCCTTGGTTCCTCTCCGTCTCTGAGTCTTTGTCTTCCCCAAAATCCCCAAAAAGTCGAACCAAATAAAAAAATAATGAAAAAATTCAAATAATTCTAATCTATCTAGATCTAAGACAAAACATCTCCCCTTGTTTTTGCTTGAATCTGGACTAAAAAGTAGTAGAGAAATGCCTAGTATACCTACAAAATAGCTGGCCTTGGGTAAGTACTCAAAATTTCTTGCGTACATACGTATTTTCACAACCCATTTTTCCTCTGAATTACTTGCATTGGGTTGTTACTTAAAATAATTTGTGTAAATACATAGTTTTGATTCAATTTTTCGTACCCTTTATAGTCTTTTTCCCTTCTTACCTACGAAACAATGATTTAGCTCAAACTTACGCATAATAAGGCTTGAAATGAGAACAATACGTGATAAGTCTGACAAAATAAGTATAAAAATCAACTATAATTAAGGACTTATCAACTCCCCCAAATTTAAATGTTGCTCGCCCTCGAGCAACTTAAAATTTACAACGTAAGAAAATGGACATAATCGAAACGCATTATGGGAATACCACATACCCAAAGCAGAACTTCATGTTACTTCTCAGAAACTATTAACCACTTTGTAATCGGTTCAATGTCCAAGAAGTCAAAATTTCACGTACACTCTACAAACAATTATCGTTATCATGTATCCCCTGTGTTATCGTGTGTGTTATGATCAAGAGCAACAATCACTGTGATGCCCCGAAGCCTGTAGCTAATTATGGAAAACATCTGTTTTATAATTATCTCACAAAACATAATGTTTTATAATATAATGAAAACCAACCACGCGTACTATTATTCAAAAGGGAAAGTTTACACAAGTTGTTTGTTACATATGCACAATCTTAACTACTAAGTTTCGAGCACAACACATATAACTAGATAAATGCCTCGAAGCACCTTCCTAAGTCTTCCTCATTCTTATCTTCATGTGTCTGAATTCCGGCTAAAACATATAAAAAGCAATGTCAACATATACACATGTTGAGTAAAAATTCGCATAAAACACGAGGTGTTCGTGTGAAATTGCATATTGTCATATAGAGCACATAGAACCATATAAATTTCAACTCACAAGAACATAAAATTCCAGCACATTACTACCATTTTTCCACCTCGACGGGCAGCTACCTTATATCGCCATGCCGTAATTCAATTCCAACCAATACTCCCATCCCAACCAAACACACCAGTGGTCATATTCCGGGCATATGTTGAAATCCTACGACCTACTTCAATTCATGAACTTTCCATTCATGCAAGGTGGGATTATTCAATGATGGAGAGTCGAGAACTGTTTTAAGACCGGCAAGCCCGTTGCCGCCCAGCCGAACTCGACTACATCCACCCCTATCACATCGGGCCCTTATACACACAATTCCAACACATTTAACTCAGATATCAGTACAATACACACTGTTTCAACTGGTTGTTTGCACAATTTTCAGCCTAGAGTACCAAAATTTCCCGTTTTGTAAAATCGACATCTGCAACTACGAGCAGAAATTTTCAGCCGTCGAACTACTAAATTTCCAACTTAAAACCTACTGAAACTCCACATATACATTTTCAAGGTTGTAAAATAGACATTTAGTTGATAAAATTTTGAATTTCAGCTTACGAAACCTAAAATTTTCAGAACTGCCATGCCAAACATTTTACCGTGCAACTTCTGAAATTTCCAGCTTTCGTAACTGAAATTCCAGCTTTGAAAATCCTATAAATCCAACTTATTATACACTGAAATTACAGTTTATAAACCAAGTTTTCAGTTGGGAAAATTTGAATTTTTCAGCCTTGCGAAAATTGAATTTTTCAGCATTGAAAACAAGATTTTCAGCATGGATAGTAATTCCAACAGATTCACAAGTCGAAATTTCAGCTAGGCAAACTTGAAATTTTAGCTTCTATCACATAAATAAGACTCTAACAAAGTGTAAAACATGATAACATAGAATTCAAGCATCACTTTAGCACAATTGCAATAATTTCCAGCATGCTTATTCAAGAATTGTAACCTAACATGCTCATACATACATCATATGCATATAGCTAACACATCTTGTATTCCTTTAGACCCAAGATGGAACTAGCTTGTGGTTACCTCCTGGTTCTAATAGGGGAGATAAAATGCTAATATTTTTATAAAAAAAACCTAATTCGAGCTCATGCCATATGCAATTACTACCTTGATATGTCTTCTTTCCTTTGTAGTGTTTAAAGTAGTGAGAGTAGAAAGGAGAAATGGAGGGGGGGGTGTGTGGTGATTTTGTATTTTCCTAAGTAATATTACATATAA
>CM047872.1:13704477-13770271 GCA_026212405.1 Petrea volubilis | reverse complement strand
CGCGTGAGGTTTGGAGGCGAAGCGAGCACTCTGTTACGGAGTCCCACACCGCTGAATGGTTGTCGTGCCCTCCAAGAGGCAGTTCAAACTCCAGGATGTTCGTGGGGGCGACGGCGAGGGCTCACCCGGGAGGTGTGATCCATTGCAAATGGAGCTCTTAGTCTTGATCAAAGGACTAGATGGGCGTTGGAGAAAGGGGCCCGACCACTAATTGTAGAAGGGGACTCTATCCAAGTCTTCGAGTTCCCAGATAGCCCAGAGAGATGTATGTCCTTATATCGATTGGCAGAATGATGTAGCTTGGGAAATTGCTCACCGGCTTTGAAGATCCCATCTTTCAACACGTGAGACGAACAGCAAACTCCGTAGCCCATCTTCAAAAGAAGTGGCACGTGGCTTAGAACAAATAGATGTTTGGAATGATGACGCGCCTAGCTGTATCACTTATTTGCTGTACAAGGATAACCTCAAAGCAGGACCGTGACTTGCCAGGGATTTTCCCTGATTTTCTATTGATCAAAAAAAAAAAAAATAGTGTGTTTAGAGAGTGCAATTTGTCAACTCCCCATAACAAATGTCTCTTATTTTGTTTTCATTTATTTTCTTTTATTTCTTCTCCTTGCATTTCCTCATTCATGCAACTGCAAATGGTTCCCAAAACAAACTCCTCGTGAATATATAATTGATAAAAGTTAATCAAATAAAGAATATGTTTTGAACTATCATCACACGTACCACCACGAGTTCTTTCGTTTTTTCAAGTTCCTCCACTTAATAATTAATTATGATATAATTAAATAATCATAAATCCCCACATTCTCTAGAATTGAAAGGAATAGAATGCAAGAGAGATTAACCAAATTACACTCATATTTGTCAGTATCGTGTTAACCCCCACACTTCCTCGTACATATAGGAGAGAGAAAACATTTTTTTCGTCATTCTTTATTAAAAAATGTCTCCGACACAAATAATAACTTAGGAAAAATATTGGTGATGACTAGTATGTGGAAAAGGATTTGAGTAAGAATGAAATGAAATGAAATGGGAAAGGAATATTGTTGATATTAGTATTTTCAGGCTTTGTAATGCCCCAGGAATAAATTAGGGAATGAATTAATCGTTCCTTCAGATATTTTCACTACAAGAAGTAAGTTTTTTGGTGACAACAGTAATTGTCACAAGATATCAAAATATTGTCATCAATTAAATTTAATGACAACATATTCTAGTCACAATGTTGTCACCCTACCTATGTCCACTAATTCTCTTTAGTGACCAATAAAATGGTAGTGCCACTTTAGCTCCTGTTTTTAGTGGCAAGGTTTTAAGTTGTCACCAATTATTTCTCATTAGTTACAATACATTTCATCACTAAAAGATGGAAGTCTTGTCACCAATTGCTTTAGGTTGTCACCAAAGCTGTTACTTTAGTAACAAAAAATAAGTTGTCATCAAAACTATTGTATTTAGTGACAACATTTATATTGCCACCTTTTTTCTATCCATGATCCTAAGCTGCATCCTCTAAGCTGTTATCCTGCATTCTTTTTTTTTTTTTTTTTTTTGAGGCGGAAAAGAGATAATTTATTCAGCTAAAGAATCATTCCATACAATATGAGATAAAAAATCAGAAGTATCATAGTTCCCTTTAACGAAATGTAAAGCTTGTCTAGCTAACAGTTGTGCCGCAACATTACCCGTCCAACGAACTAACATGACTAAGGCTGCCTAGAATTTGGAGAGTGCTTCCCGAGTGTCTAGAAACAGGTTAGTGAGTTCCAAGAATCTACCATCCACTGATTTAAGGTTGTGAATAACTTCTTGACAATCCCCCTCTAAGATTATATTGGACCACCCTTTGCTTTCCGCCCAAACAACGACCTCGTATGGCTATAGCAAATTGCACAAATTGGTGTACGTCCACTACAATATGCGACTCAGGGTCAGAAATCTTATGCATAAGAAGGAGGATAGTGATTATGATCTCCCTATTGATCTAATCATATATTCCATGATGATGGCATTTTAGAGGAGTGGACACGAGAGAATAAAGACCTTTTGTTATCAGAAAATACAAATGGTTGGATATAGAGATTCAAAATGCACAATCTAATGAACAAGATGACAATCCAACCATTGCTTCTTTAAGAGGCAAGAAGACTAATCATCCGTCGTCTAATCAAATAAAGGGCAAAAATATTTAGCAATCTCATAAATCGATGATAGTGATGGATCCAATGACAATGATGATGAGAGCGATAATCAAGGACCAAAAGATGGTAGTGGTGGTCAACAACAAGCTGCTGGTAGTGGACATTACTATCAAGACAGTCAATATGAGGCAAGTATGTCTTGGGCCCAAGGAGATGAAAATTATTATGCAAACACAAGACGCATATCATGGTTATCGTCCACAAATTGAAGAAAAGCGTCGTTTTTTTGCTTATTTATCAGGTACAAATAATTATATCTATCCCAACCAAACATAAAACAATAGATATAGAAATATGCATGAACATATGCAATCTCTAGACTTTCGATAATACCAACAAAATTTGTCTAGAGATTACTACAATTATGGGGAAACCACCCATAATAGTAATATATTGTCTCACACCAATTCTCATCACTATGATGATAGAAGCCACAACAACGGAAGACACAATACACATTATGATTATTCATCTTTTAGTTCAAATGCCTACTGTGAAATTAATCGTGGATCAAGAAACATTGATGCTAGATATGGTCATTCTGAAGGATTGACTGATTATATTACACATAATATACATTGGGATCATTCATCATTTTCTACTGACAAGTATCATGGGGTGCCTTTGTCTTCCGGTAGCAGTGCTAACAACATTCAATATCGAGGATTTGCGTACAACCATCGTGATAATGAGCGCTCTTAATTTGCACAACCACCTTTTAACCCACTATAATCGTACTCTACTAGTTATGATTCATCTAACCAATCACATCTTGCTTTTGTCACCCGTAGAGAAGATTATGTGCCCCATCAATTGAATAATTTGTATGATCAGACAGATATTGATAATTTTGTACCCCTTCGTCATTCGACATGGTACTAATAATAAATATGATTTGTATTTAATAAATTTTGAAGCATTGTATTGTATATATAATTATATTATTTTTCAGAATTTTTTTAAAAAAATCCGTACATATTAAAGCTTAAAATGTAAGGAACAGCCGTGACCGTTCCACTATATTGCAACGGAATTGGTTCCGTTCCCCGCGACCATTACGGCGAACCATGATGTGGTGAGCATACAATGCGAGGGTTTTGAAGCACCATGACAACGCAGAAGGTGGCGAAAAACTTCTAACACTATTTTGCTAAATGAAATGTAGCCCCATTACTCTATTCACGGGTGGAAAACAAGGTAATCTGATTCCTGAACGTAGAAGCATGTTCTCTATGTAATACCCATGTTTTGAACTGCTGAACTTCACTGCAGCAGCAGGTCATATAAACAGAGTTATGCAGAAAAGTTGCCAGACTGAAAGCAAAGCAAGTTTAAACGTTTGTTGAAAATTTTGAAGAAACACAAAATTAGAAAGTCACGCCGATTTGATCTCTATTTTTGTTGGTCAAACAAAGTGCCAATTAAATTTAATAATTACTAATTTTTTCAAGCAATATGGGGATGATAATGCCATTCCGGGCAGTATTCAAACATTTCTTAGAAGATACGATTAGAGAGGACTAATTACAGGGATTTCATTTTCATCATTTCATACTAGTTTCTGACTTTTATTGCTGAAGCCTCCGGTTATGATATCATTATTAATTGATGACAACTCAGATGTGGCCTAACATCAATATTTGCTATCTACCTTCAAGATAGACTGTCTGCATAGAAGGAGTATCAATAGCGTATCAAGTAACAAGATTCCAGCATAAATAGACAGGGAAAAGACATCGTTTGAGATCATATACCCATGTAACAACGGATACTAGCATAACACATAACAATTTACCTGTGCATGCAGTAATTGTACTCTGAACTCCCAGTGAAATCTTTCTCCCCTTCTTCCAACTATAAGGTTCAAGAATTCACAAATATATACACATTAGCACAAAATTCCAAATAAAAATATGAATATTAGCAGGTTTTTTTTTCTTTTGACTCCCCAGTGGCAACAGTTTTCCAAAACAAAAAAAGAAAGAAAAAGTAAACTTGTAAGATAAAAGAAACAAAAAATTGACAGCAGGGGGGTTGGTGTAAGTTTGAAAAGCCAGAAAGGATCCTTCCAATATTGAAAACCATAGAAACTAAATGATAGCAAGGGGGGTTTAGTGTAATTTCAAAAGATGCAGGGGGTTTGTAGTATCGAAAACAAGAGAAACTAGAAACTAAATTGACAGTAGGGGGGTTACTATAATTTTGCAACAGAAACAGTAACAGTAGGTGATAAGACAGACTCTAAGAATCATTAGAAGTACTCATTGTAAAGTTATTAGTGTACTTGTACCCTGAACAAAATGTTAATTTAGTTAAGATTACTTGAAAGCAGAGCATAACAAGTTACGATAAAGCCATTAGGTATGATAATTAACAATAAACACTTAAGATAAAGCATGATTAAACCTGTAACTATCAGTCCATGACCCCACGCCTATCCCCCATATTGTGCTGACTTAGCAGCATGTTTTTACAAGAAAACTGACGAGTTCCAGGGTCACTCTTGCTGATATTGTGATATACAGCCTAGACTTCTCTTCCATTATGAAATTTCCTGCAATCTCAATTGTCTTGTTAATGACAGCTGAAATAACATCTGCCATCTCTTAGCAATGTAGAAAAATCTCTTTCAGAGAAAGAGTGCCTTTTTTTTTCCCTCTCTTCTTTTGGCTTTGATTTCCTCCATCGGTTTGCAAGGATAAGCAAAAATGGAGAAGTGATTTTGCTGGTGAAATCTGCTAGTCTATTAATTATATGCTTTGCTTGATCAATAATTTGCTAAGCTTCCATGTCAATCAAAGTATTTTTACAGAACAGGTAAAAGTAATTCATCCAAGTTATTCCAAGTTCCAAACAAACAAGTCTTATCTACAATATTAAATGGAGGATTCTGGATTATTTAAATGGTCATACAAGTCATTCAGATTCTCCAGTATGCTTTAAGAAGAAAAAAAAAATGCCCACATTTTCATGTTTCGGAGGATATTCTTGACCCTTGATATCGGTGTCCAAATTAACTCAGAGCATAATGGAACAATTCAAGGGACAAAGAAGAGGAAGAGGAAAAAACTGACGCGTGGTGGCATTGGCTTTGGGGTCGATGATTCAGTGCTTTGAGTAGGAGAGGGTGAGCTTGGATGAAGTTGATTTAGCTGAAGGAGTCGGGCTAACTATTCCCAAATTGAATCCATTAGAGGTCATGTGCAGGCCTAGAGAGCTCATGCACAAAGTTATCCAAGAAGTCTGCACTCTGTCAACAAGTGCTTAACACCTACTAATATTCCTTGCCTACTATGTTCCCATTCAGTTTAAGAATGTGCTGCTCAATGCAAAAATTTGTATTTGATTACTATTTTCTAGTTGTTACAACTTGCAACAAGACAAGAGGTGCTCTGTTCTTAAGTTTTAAAGCGTTCGCATGGCGGAATGAATTTAAGGAAATACAGTACTTTATTACTAAATTAAAGTTAGATGGAGACTTTACCTGAAACCAGGTAACATTAACATAGAAAAGAATCATTCGAACACGAAACAGTCCCAATAGCTTTTCTTTCTTTCTTTCTTTCTTTCTTTCTCGTTTTCGATATAATTTAACTAATACATGTGATGTGATTATAGCGTCATTTTATCGGACCTTGATCAAGCACTTTTTTTGTCAAACAACTACTGAGCAACTGGAGTTTGTCAGTACAGCAATTTTTTTATCAAAATACTGCTGATCAACCAGAGTTCTTCAATTCTTTTAGCCAATGCTAGTCTTTTTTTTTTTTTTCTCCTTTTAAATCAAGCATTTCATTCACATAAAGCAATTTAGCAACATCAAACTTTCTCTCAAAAAAATCTTAAAATAGGCCCCAATAGCAAACTAAAGCAAGACACAAAGCTGAAAACTAATTTAAAACTAGATGCAGAAGCAGAACTAAAAATTACAAAATCACTCAAATCAATTCTCCACATCCAACAATGTAGAATTGAAAATTACAAAATTCAAATTGCAGATACTTTCAAAAAAATACAAACAAAAAGAAAACACACACACACACACACACACACACATGAAGAAGAATGGAGACCTAAGGTAGGGTTTGTATTGAGATCGAAGCTTTTGCCTCAATGGATTCTCCGAGCTAGAACATGCAATTCCAATTTGAGCTCCAACTCGTCATCGCTCCAACTTGAGAATGATCGATCAGTAGAACATCTTTCTGTGTTATTTCTTTTTGCTGAGGTTTTCTAATGGATGAACTTTTTAAGTTTTTTTTTTTTTTTTTTTTAAGAGAATGATTCTCAATTTTTAATTTTAAGCTAGATGACTTTTTTACAAATTATATATAACTAATCATAAATATTATTAAATATAAATATTAATGTATCTTTCAAAATTTTTATTTTGAATCCTAAAAAAAAATATGTTATAAAATATACTTATTCAAAACATAACAAAAAACATAAAGAAAAAAGACATTCAAAAATCAAAATTAATCATTCAAACTTTATGGGACTTCAAAATTGATCGAAAAATTGATTTGCCTATGACGAGGGGAGCTGATTTTTGAAAAAAAGAATTATTTTTTTCTCTTTCTAAATTTTCTATCATTTTTTAATTATAGTGAATTTTATTTTGATTTGTCTTAGTTAGTTTTTAATCAAAAGTAATTACAACAAAAATAATTAAAGTACAATATATTGTCTAACTGGTTATTTATTTGATTTACGTAATTATATACAAAAAGTATACTTGTTCATATTAATGTTTTCTAATAGATGATTGATAAATGTAATAGTTCAAGAAAGTTGTTCATGAAGGTTTAAGAGATCAGTTTGTTTCCTCAAAAGACCCTTCATAATAATGGATACAAAGTACCCACACCGCTCGGCCATGATACGTAGTATGACTATAGTGCCATGTGATCTCAAGACTCTTTATGGATCACTCATGAGTTATCCATTAAAATTTAAGAGATCGAGTTGTCTCTTCAAGAAATCATTCGTAATAATAGATACAAAATACCCACAGCTTAATTTGTCTCTTCGAGAGATCATTATGAGAATAGATACTAAATCTATACAATAATTATATCTTTTATAATTACCTTTTGTAGTATAAATATCAATTTTATATAATGATCATAATAATTTTTGTAATATAGACATCATGAACATGCAATAGAGTTGATATTTTATAATATAGATATAGACATCGTGAACATCTTATAATGATCATTATAATATAGATATCAATTCTATACAATAATCATAATAATCTTTTGTGGTATAGGCAACATGTATCTATTATAATGATCATTACAATAGAGACATTAATTCAATATAAGTATAATATTCATAATGATCTTTTATAATACAGATATAGGCATCATGAACATCTTATAATGATCATTATAATATAGATATCAATTCTATATAATAATCAAAATGATCTTTTGTGGTATATGCAACGTGTATATACACTACAGGAAAAACGGCATTTTCCGGCGGAAAATTCCGGCGGAATTCCGGCGGAAATCGTTCCGCCGGAAAAAACACCCCCGGAATCCGGAATTCCGCCGGATTTCCGCCGGATTTTTCCCCCGGTACGAAATTCCGGCGGAATTCCGACTGAATATTCCGCCGGATTCCGTCCGACGGAAAACCGGGGGAATATTCCCCCGGATAAGGTTCCGGCGGAATATTCCGCCGGATTCCGTCCGGGGGAATATTCCCCCGGTTTTCCGCCGGAACGCCGCGCACCGCCATCCTCCGACCCGGACTGCCGCCACGACGCCTCCGCCGGCCAGGACCTGCCGCCGCCGCCCCCCCGGAACGGCCGCCACCCGGAACCGCCGCCGCCTCGCCTCCGCCGCCACCCGGACCCGCCACTGGAATAGTATTCCAAAATATTCAAATATTTGCAATTGCAGCGATTTGAACTCGTGACCTTGGGATTGAATGACAAGCACTCCACCACCAGGCTATCCCTTGAAGTTGTGATAAGTTTTGTTTTGTGTTATACATATTATATTTTTGTTTCATTATTCTTATTTTAATTATAATTAAAAGATAGTATAAATAATAATAGTTATAAGATAACATTGATAATATATAAACATATGTATTATATATACTATAGAAACATATATGTGTACCATATAAACATATGTATACGTATATATAAATATATTATAAATAATTAATAGTTAAAAAATAACATTGATACTATATAAAAATATATATTATATATACTATATAAACATATATGTGTACCATATAAGTATATGTATACCTATAAATATATTATAAATAATTAATAGTTAAAAGATAACATTGATAAAATATAGTATTGATACTATATAAACATATGTATACCTATAATATATTATATATAATTAAAATCTAGTAAAACTATAAATATATTATATATAATTAAAAGATAGTATAAATAATAATAGTTAAAAGATAGTATTGATACTATACAAACATATATATTATATAAACTATATAAACATATATAAACAATATAAACATATGTATACCTATAAATATATTATACATAACTAATAGATAGTATAAATAACAATAGTTAAAAAATAGTATTGATATTATATAAATATATATATATATATATATATAGATATTCTACATACTATATGAAAATATACTAAATAAACATATGTATATAAAAATTTTAATTTGTTAAAAGAAAAAAATATTGAATGAACAATCACAATTTTTAAGGAAACAAAATAGTTGAAGTAATATTAACATCATTTATATTAAAATTATATATATTTCCCCAAAGAGTGTTTTTTAAAAAAAAAAATTGTGTAGTTAGTTGGATTTGAACCTAGGACCTCTTGAATACAAATCTAATACCTTGCAATTGAGCTACTTTAAAGTTTGTGTATCTTTTTCCCCCGGTTTTTATTTAACAAAATTCAAAAAAAAAACCAGGGGAATTTTCCCCCGGTTTTGTCTCTAAAAAAAAAGGAAATTTTGCTATTGCATGGACTTGAACTTGGGACCTCTTGGATACAAGTCTAATACCTTGCCATTGAGCTACTTCCAAGCTTGTGTTTTGTCTTGCCGAAATATATACTAATATTAAAGTTTTAATTAAAAAACATTTAAAAAAAAAACCGGGGGAATTTTCCCCCAGTTTTAATTTAAAAATTCAAAAAAAACCGGGGGAAATTTTCCCCCGGTTTTTATTTAAAAAAATTAAAAAAAAAGGGGAATTTTCCCCCGGTTTTAATTTAAAAAATTCAAAAAAAAAAACTTCCCCCGATTTTTATTTAAAAAAATTAAAAAAAAACCGGGGGAATTTTTCCCTGGATTTTCCCCCGATTTTTTATTTAAAAAATTCAAAAAAAACCGGGGGAAATTTTCCCCCGGAAATTCCCCCGGTTTTTATTTAAAAAAATAAAAAAAAAACCGGGGGAATTTTCCCCCGGTTTTTAATTTAAAAAATTCAAAAAAAAAACCGGGGGAAAATTCCCCCGGTTTTTTTTTAAATTTTTTTAAATAAAAACCAGGGGAAATTCCGGGGGAAAATTTTCCCCGGTTTAATTCCGCCGGAATCCGGCATTTTTTCTGTAGTGATATTATAATGATAATTATAATAGAGACATTAATTCAATATAAGTATAATATTCATAATGATCTTTTATAATATAGATATAAACATCATGAATATATTATAATGATCATTATTATGGAATTGATCTATTATTTTCTAAAAGTATCATAATAGATAGTTTAAGATCAATTTATATCAATATTTTCTGAAAAAAATAATAGTATCGCTTAAACGATTGAGTAGTTGTTAAAGAGATTGTTCTAAAATAAGAGAATCGTTTAAACGATTGGGTGACCGTTTAAGATATTATGCTAAAAAACATAGCAAAATAGTAGAATCTCTAAAGTAAAATAGTAGAATCTCTTAAAATATTATGCCTAAAACATAGCAAAAACATCATGAACGGCCATATGTTTTGTCACGGCTTGGGTGTTTTGCCCGAATGGCCATATGGTTTGTCACGACCTAGGTGTTTTGCCCGAATGGCCATATGATTTGTCATGGCCTGGGTGTTTTGCCCGAACAGCCATATGGTTTGTCACGGCTTGGGTGTTTTGTAGTATATCTTAAGAGAGATCAGTTTATCACTTAAGAGATTTTCCCAAACGACCATTTGTTTTGTCATGGCCTAGGTGTTTTGTAGTATATCTTAAAAGAGATCAGTTTATCGCTTAAGAGATTTTCTCAAACGGCCATATGTTATGTCATGGCCTGGGTGTTTTGTAGTATATCTTAAGAGAGATTAGTTTATCGCTTAAGAGATTTTCCCGAACGGCCATTTGTTTTGTCACGGCCTGGGTGTTTTGTAGTAGATTTTGTAATATATCTTAAGAGATATCAGTTTATCGCTTAAGATATTTTCTTGAACGGCCATTTGTTTTATCACGGCTTGGGTGTTTTGTAGTATATCTTAAGAGAAATCAGTTTATCGCTTAAGAGATTGGCCTAAACGGCCATATGTTTTGTCATGGCCTAGGTGTTTTGTTGTTCTTATAAGTTAAGTTATTTTCAATTTGACCCCCGCTCATAAATTAAGTTATTTATAATTTGACCCCCATTCAAATCTTACGTCAAATAAGTATACTTATTTACCCTAATCAGCGTCAGATCATATTTTTTACCAAAAAAAAAAATGAAAATAAAATTAGAGGATTAGTTTCTTCTATAAAAACTTGAAGGGCCTTATTGGCCAAATTTCCTCCTTTTTGCTTTCTTTAACGTATTTCTTTTTCTTTTTTAAGACTGGAAATTAAATTGGTCCTTTTTTTTCTTGTAATTTCCAAAAATGATAGGCTAGGTGAAATGAAATATTTGACCTCATTAAATATTTGAAAAAAAAAATAAATCTTTATAAAAGACTTATGAGAATGGGACTCTATGGAAATTTTTAAATATTTGAGTGGTGCTTGCTTGTAGAAAAAGGTTTAGGAGAGGTTTGATACAATAGAAACATATATAATGCATATTTAATGAAATATAATAATTGAAGCAAAAATAAAATACAAGAGGGTAAAGTGATGCAATTGTAAATGTAAGGGAATAAAGCGAGATTGAGTTAAAATAAATGGGGGTAAAGTGGAAATTTTCCATTAAATTATCACTCTTTTTCTTTTTCTTTTTCCTATTAAAGAAAGTCGAAAGTAATATTTTTTGTACTATAACCACACTTTCAAAGCAATAAGAAATTAAATTTCAAGCTAAGATCTATAACAATAGTTGTGCTTAGATATGATACAATGAAAATAACAATACCTTATTGTTAAAAAAAATTGTAAACTCTTATTATAATTCCATGATTATTCAACTATTTGATGTTTTTGATTAAGTGTTAGGAATATAAAAACAATTAAAAAAAATAAAAAAGATAAATTAGCATAAAAATAATTTTATAAGAAAAAGGTTTTTTTGAATGGAGTCCTCTTGTGAAATTTGTAATTGTCATAGAAAAACCCTGTGATATTTTAATCAGCACAGGAACCCTGATAGAAAAAAAAAAAAAAAAGAGTACAATAAACATTGCAGCCATGTAATGGAGTTACACGCGCTTCCTTTTTGAAGATTGGTTTAGTTTTGGTGCTAAAAATTACTTTTTTGCCCTTGTTTGAGCTTAATAATATAATCCCCTTCTTTCTTGCTACTTCACACACCAAATTGAAACAATGCGGCTTTTACCCCACTGGTCAATACCTTTTGCAAAGACATACAATTGAAACATGTATATCGAGTAATACGTTGTAAACGGGAGATTTTAGTTACATGTTTATCTAACTGCTGGATTAGCAGGATGCGGTAACATCGCACAGTAATTTCATTCATTGACCTTTAGTATCATAGTATGTCATTTTGTGTAATCATAATGAACAGATATAACAGACATTACAATTCAAGTTTTTCTCAGAATCGTACTGCGAATGCTATGCAGGACCAAATTTCTGATTGAAAATGAAGAGTGAAATAGTACCAGAACAAACACCACCCTCAATATAGTTGTTAACAACTGAAGGCAATCAGGGACAGTACCATGTAATTAGGTAGCAAAGCACTCAAAAGTGCAGCCTATATACCTATTCACCAAATTTTTTGGTATATCCCCTGCTGAAGCCTAATTATCAGGCCACCACAGCAGCAAGGTTATCATGCAAGCTTATTACCACTAGAATTATCAACCTGTTTTGTTTATACGTAACAGAAAAGCAGCAGTATGCATCCATAGCATGTTTAATCACAGACAGAGCAAGCTCACAGTATATTGCAGCCCTGCATGATATTGAAGCAGCAGTGAGGAAGCTTTTGTATCAGATTGTAACCAAAACCAGTCTCTTCAGGACCACTTCTCACTGAGGCAATCACCAGAGTTTCTGTCCAGCCCGGATCGAAATCCATCACCTCATCAGAATCAAGTAGTTTTTCATATCCGTCATCATTGTCGCCGTCCTCTGATACAGGTGTAATCTCAGACGTTGAGGGCTCAGTAGGCTTCCCAGTTTCCAGTGCCCGATCACGTACATGTATGGCAGTGCTTTGCTGAGGAATAGGTATTGGTTCCCTTGGCTTTGACCTCTTAACTGGATGCTCCATTCGTACGCTAGCATTCCTTCTGTAAAACATGTCGAACAGCTGCTCGCATTCCAGGAACTTATCCTATACATATTATTACAACCCACGAAATTAATTTTAATCAAGTGTTGAGAATCAGAAACACTAATTAAACAATTTAATTAGTTACCTTAAGAGAAACGAGATTGGCATTGGCCACAATGGTTTCAACAAAATTGTCCCGGTAATCCGGGTACTTATATTTGGTGACAAGAAGAATGGCAGAGGCTGCTATAACCGAAGGCCTGTATTCTAGAAATGCCGAGTCTAGGTAACACACATATAAAAACAAAAAAGTTAAACAAATCAATTCAAATATTGTGAAATGTGTTTTAGCGAAAAGAGAAAATAGGGAACATGCATAAGAAGTTAAGAACTGTTTCAGAAAACGCTCCACGAATTTGGCAAATGAAATGTGCTTAGTAAAATGGGAGAAATTATATTTACATTGTGCAGTGTTAAACTATGTATAAAACATAAATTCAGTATCTTAAGAAATAAAAAGGAAAGCATAGTAGGACTGAATTCAAATAAAGCATTCTAAACTTTTTTTTTTATAATACGCACATATACATTGTACAATTCGTAAATTCGACAAATTCAGAATTTAGTTACCAAAAAATTCGAGAGATTGAAGCCTTTGTTTCTGAATTTCCATGCCATGGTGAGGCAAGAAGCCGCAACTAACAGAGGGGTTAATGCACTAAATTTTTCCACAGTCTATCCAACCACACAAGAAAAAAATAAAATAAAATAAAAATAAAAGTAAACCAAATGCAAAACAAAATATTTCGTATATCATAAACTGATTGCCACTTGAAATTAAGAACGATAACAGAAACAAGTCAACATCCAATCGCTCCTGCATTTTAATTCTTTCAAGATCTTTCACATTCTTTAAAATCCAAACAAAGAGTAAAGGAATCAGAATTCAAATACGTGGATATACACACACCGGAATTTCGCCTCTCGAAAAGAACTGATCGAAGTAGGTCACCGCCATGTAAGGAATCAGAGCATCGTTACTTCTTTGTGATAGCTTCAAATGTCCAAATTCATCACCAATCAGATTTAATCACATTCAAAAATTTTAAAGTTATACACGAAGATAACTATTCAAAACTCACCTTGTCGATTGCCGCCACCGCTAATCTTCGAGTACGTTGACGGTGCATGTTCGAATAGCTCTCAAAATCGTGGATCATGACATTACTCTCGGCGGCTAAGAGTTCGGCAAGATGAACTTCTGCCATTGCTGTTCTTCTCTCTGCAGAATCGAGAGAGAGAAGGTGAAAGGTTTCGAATAAGTCTGTGAGAGAGAGAGAGAGAGAGAGAGTGAGGGAGCGACTATCTGAGTGTGACTGTGTGAGAGAGAGAAAGTGCCGGAAGTGTTGATTTGATTGAAGGCTTGGCGGTTATTCTGTGTCAGTGCCGTTACAGTGCCGTCAGGAAAAGTGGAGATGAGCCGTTTGAATTAACGGCGGGTTGACGGCTTGGAGACCAGTTGGCTCGAATTCTTATTCTACTTCAAATTATCTATCCGATCAAATATAAAGTCACATTTTAATAAATGAAATTGAAATAAAACCAATGCTTTCCAATATATGTAAAATTGATAAAAAAAAAATATTAAAATAAAATAAAATTTCTTTTTACCACTTAAATGTAATCTTAGAGCATTTTTTTTAAATGTAACCTTAGAGTATTTTGTAATTCATATCATTTAATAACATGAATGATTCGTCATATGCCATTCGATATTTACACATGGTATCTTCCAAAAAGCCCGTATCATTTTAACGTGATAGGTTGCGTACAAAATCCTACAATAATATAAGGGTTTTTTTTGCTATTTTTGCCTCTATATTAGGTTTAATTCAAGCAAAAACTCCTGTAAAATAAAAAAATTAGTTAAAAAATTCGGTAAAAAGTGAAATCCATCAAGGAAAAGCCTTAATCAATAGTTTATTTTAGACTCGTTTGTTTTGAACCTTTTGAGTTTGTGAAATTACCCTGTTATGATATTGTGTAAGTAATATAGTTTTTTAACGGACAACACATAATAATCTAATAGTTTTTTGTGGAGAATTTCAATCTTTTTGACATTAATTTCAATCTAATAATATAATATACTTTTTTTTAAAAAAAATTATTCTATTATAAGCAACAAATTACATCAATAATCTATTAATC
Organism: Petrea volubilis; assembly: GCA_026212405.1. NCBI lineage: Eukaryota > Viridiplantae > Streptophyta > Magnoliopsida > Lamiales > Verbenaceae > Petrea > Petrea volubilis. Next base: position 13,755,193 of record CM047872.1, on the reverse strand, counting down.
ATCACCAAATAACAATTGATCTATTACAATTATAACATTAATGTTCTAAGTGAACAACAAATATTACAAATAGGAAGAAACTAGTGTCAAATTATAATAAAACCTGCATTTACGGGAAATCAAACGCATAACCTTGAGTTTGTGAGGCTTATGCCTTATCACCTAGGCAACGTCTTATCAATGGGCACCAGTATAATATACTGTGAATATAAAATTATTTTTATTGGTATTGATATGCTATTCACACTCTCACCCAAAAACGTTAGCGCTTTATCAATCAACAGAAATCTCACAAATGTGAGGCCCGATGACCTGGAGAGCTTAATGTCCTCGAGAGAGCGTCTGCATATAATATTAACCCCCTAAGTGAATTCCACGAGAGGGAACATACCCTTAGGCTTATCCCTCGATAGAGTCCAAAGCCGAAAGGCCACGAAAGAGGCTCGTTTGCCGAACAAGTGAAACTAAAGAATGCGATTTTGGGATGCAAAAAAGCTTTCGAAGACAGGTTCACCCCCTCAAGGTCATGAGTCTTTTTAGTCAAATGCCTTCAAACTTATCAACAAGACGCAGATAGGAATTTTAGCTAGTAATCCAACTAGGTGTGGCACCTACCGCCACCAAACCTATACCTGCCGCACATGGGACTATCATGTCAATCCCAAGAGCTTTAAATGCTCTCTAATAAAAGCCATCTTTAGCATCGAATGCACAAGATATGAATTTAATGTGAAATGAAGCCCCCATTAATGTAAGTAGGACTCAACCGTCTTTTTAAAGTTTAAGAAATAACAAGAAACATGCTTGCTTGTACTTCTTTAGCCAAATTAGATGGTCAACCCTCATCAACCACATCAAATCAACGATCCATTCTCATATAAATTGGTAAAAGGCTCTCCCAAAGAGATAACTAACATTTTCTCCCTTCAAGATTATTGCAATCTTACTGTTCATCTTCTCCAAAAAATCCTAAATCTAACTTGAGTGTTGGAGAGCATACGCTGGGGCAAAACCGGCTAGTATCACTTGCATTCCTCCATCTTTCATAAGTTTACCGCCAGCATATCATTCGGAGCGTATCAAACTCCGTCATGTGGTCAACCAAAATGACCACGCATCAGGTATCATGATCTATATATATATTTCAAAAGGAAAAAAAAAATCAAAATGTAAAAGTTCTATTAAGGGGGTGTTTGCAAAAGCTTTAAAAAAACACTTTGTTGCTTTTAGCTTCAAAAAAGTTATTTTAAGTGTTTGGTTTTGCAACTTCTGCTTAAACTAAGTTAAAAAAAAAAAACAGAAGTTGAGAAGTTGGGAAGAAGCTGCTTCTAACAGCTTAAAAGTGCTTCTTGGTATTTTCGTAAATAAATTGAACTTTGAACACTATTTTTAACCAACTTTTGACTGTTTTTCACTTTTATTTGCAAACACTCTACATTTTTACTATTAACTTTTAACTGATTCTCACTTTTATTTTTAAATACTAACAACTTTGTTTCAACTTTTTCAATAACTTCAATTTCTCAAAAAAAAAAAGTAATCCCAAACACCCTCTAAACCATATAGAAAAGCATGTTTGAGCCATTATTATCAAATAAAGGCGAGGCACTAACGGGACAGAAAAATTTAGGAAGTGTAATTTACAAAGTAACAACTTATTTAATTAAATCATCATTTATGTTTCAAATATTGAATAATTTTATTTTCTTAAAAAGCAATGCACTGATGGCAGCTAAGTACAGGTGGTAAAGCAGTTCATGGAATTAGTTGACTGCTTCAATTGATCAGTGTATTGGTATATCTTTTTCTAATGCTGGCAACAAGCAGAAAATACCAGGAGTGGGCTTGGTTTGGTTTAGAAAATTCTTATACAAATTTGATTTTTGATCTATACATGTATCATTAATAATTGAAATTACGTTGGATATATTATATATATTGATCTTCTTTATAAATAAATTAATTATATGGTACAACTTAAATTGTTTAATGTATAGTAAGGTTCGAACCATTGGCAGAATTAGCAAACCCACCAAGCACTACACCAGTCAGCTAGATTTGAATTCAAATCAGATAAAAGCTTCTTAGATATTTGAATCCGTCTCGAATTCTATCAGATTTTTATTTATTCTTACGGAGTCCAAATCTGATAAAGAAAATTCGATCCAAAATAGCAATTTGAAAAAAATTGAAAATTTAAAATACAATAACCAATAAAAAAATATCCTTTATGCGAAATACAAAATCAAATAAAGTAAGAAACTATTTTAGAATATATAAATATATTTATGTATGAAAACTATAAATCTCAAGAAATAAAAAATAATGTATTATTGATTTTAAATATATATTGCATATTTGCATTCTGTTTAAGCAGTTTTAATGATATTATATACACTAAGTCACTAATTTAATATAACAAATATTATTAAAATTCGGATTCAAGTTTTCAACGGATTGATTGTTTGATTTCACATTGAATACATTTATTTGGAATTACAAATATATATATATATATTTAGATTTAACTTATCAAATATTTTAATAAGTCGAATGTAGTAAAAAAGAAGTTTTATTTTCACTGTTCTGTGTGGGCTTTTTGTTAAGCCCACCCGAAAAAAAGAAGTTTAGGTAAAAGTAATCTCGTTTAACTTTTTCCGACTAGAAAAGTAAGTTGTGGTTGAGAAATGGAGCGACTCCCTGAAGAAATAGTTGATGAAATCTTTAAGCGGGTTGCAATTGAAGACAGAGGGAGATGTTTGGGTGTTTGCAAGGCGTGGAAAGAGTTACTGGACTGCGACGACTTTGCTGAAATCCGACGGGATAAAATGGAGCCCCGAAAGCTTCAACAACACAGAAACCTTGTGAGGGAAGAAAGAGAACTTGCAGAATCAATCGTCAAAATGATGAAAGACAATGAATATTATTGCAAAACCCTTGAGAGATTATTGGCAAATGGAGGCCTTGATGAATGTTCAAGATTTTATTGCATGATGTTGAGGCTTTGCATTCAGAGGAAATACTGCGGAGTTGTCATTGAAGAGTTCAACAGAACTTGGACAAAAGAGTACATCCAGAAACTCACGAAATTTCCCTACTCCAGTCCCTGGTAAGTATAGTTGGTTCTAAATTTTTTTTTTCCTTTCATTCTAATCTTAGTCTTTTATTCTTGTTAATTTGTGTTCTTGATTTCTTGTTAATTTATGTTAGTGTTTTCTTGTTTATTATCTTAGCTCTTGCTAGTCTTTTTCTTGATTATTATCTTAGCGTTTTCTTGATTTCTTTTTTTTTTATCTTTTCTTGATTGTTATCGTGGTTTTTTTTTTTTTTTTTTTGGCACTTGTTATCTTACTGTTTTCTTGACTTCTGGTATGGTTAGTCGAAACGACTTTATAGCGGCTAGAACGGAACCAAAGCGGCGACAGCCTCTGTTCCGGTGTTCCATCCTATAACTGCCACGAGACTGACACGGCGTGTTGAACATTTAACGGCCGCGGGAACGGATTGGAAATTGAGCCAACGATTTTACATAACTAAGGTTGATATGTGAATCGCATTTTGCGGTATTACACCTGACTTGTTCGGTTACGAAACTATAGCATACTATTGTTCGTCCTTATTGGTACAATAACATATTTTACAATCTACTCATGTCTTATGGAAAAAATAAACTGAAGCATCGATCCCTTTTCTTGGTTTCAAGAATATTCGTCCACGTTATATTATTCTTGAATGGTTTGATATTCTGCACCGATGCATATGATTTGAACGATGTAGATATCCATAGTTTGTAGAATACTACTAAAAGAAATGCCCTATGTAAGATAAAATAGAGTTAGAATCGTCGTCAAGTACGGTTCGCTCTATAATCCTGTTTCTTGTTATCTTCTACTCAGTATAATTCTGGTTTCTTGTTGTCCGCCCATCTTCTATCATAAGTATCGAAGCGATTACCATGCCAGAAGAGATAATAAATTCGATATTATTTGATTGTCTTGCATGGTGCACTAATGAAATTTTGTGAGTAGAAAGTTGGGAAAATTGGAATAGCTAGTGAAGAAAATGATAGAGAAATATTGAAAAATGGTAAAAGGGAGAGGTGGTTGAAAATAGGCAGCAAATGTAGTTGGTTTGAGATGGTTGTTAGTTGTTGGTAAAGAAGGGACTTGGAACGGACATGCTTGCTACACAGTCCATTAGTGGCAAAATGTAATGACCTGAAATTTGATCACTTTCCTGCTAATTGATAAATCTGATCAAGCAAAGTTGGTCTGCTTAGAATCGTAATTTTGACACTGTAGATGAAACTACATGTGGAGAGGCAAAGTTGTCCTATCATTATGGTTTTTACCAGTGATGGTGGGTGGTTTTTTTGCAATGGAGACAAGTGAGGAGTGTGCCTAAGAAAGTGTGTGCAAAAATTTATACTTTTGAAAAAGTTGAAGTTGAAGAGAAAGTTGACTAGTAAAAGTGGGATAATATTTGAAAAACGAAGTGAAAAGTAGAGAAAAAAAATGTAGTTGGAGTGTGTGAAATAAAAAATCAAAAAAAGTTGGTTGATAGTTGCTTTTAGCTTCTAGCTTTTTTCTGCTAAAAAAATGTAAAAGCTGGTCTTTCAAACGCTATCTTACTGCTTAAAAATAACAAAAAGTACAAAAGTGCATTTGTTTTTAAGTGATTGCAAACACCCCTAAGTGTGTTCACTTTTTGAATATTAGTAATTAGAGTAATAGCTATTGGGTATAATGTCAGGCCATGAGCTATTAACCCAAATCCCATCTCAACGAAATATGCTCGTACTTGTTCGGGCGCTATGGAAGCAATTGGGGTTTGATTGAAATTTAATTTATTAGGAACTTTGATAAATTACCCTAACAATATGAATGACAATGAATCTTGTGCGACATCAAAAATTTATCTAGTTCACAAAACCACCTACTCTCATAAGTGTTTCCCCTCTTCCACTACGAGTGACATTTTATCCACTACAAAAGAATACATTTTTGTGCTACAATTTTTTATGGAAAATAGGACTTAAATGGAAAAAAAATATTAATCCTCACAAAAACAAGGATTTTCGTGATGAAAATAGTATTCGTCGCATCAAGCCTACTTGATGTGGTGAAAGTTCCTAATTGTCACGGAAATAGCATAAGCATGTCACACTAATTGTGGAGAACATTGAATGACAAGTAATAAGTGTGTTATAATATACATAACTCGTCATATAAATTGAGATATAACAATAATTTACGTAATTGAAATATGTTTTAGTGACAATATTTTGTTTCATCTCATAAAAGTTTATACTCTCAGACTTCATTTTCATCTCCTGAGCTTCCATGCAATGGCGAGGCATGTTATATTAGTAAATATTTCCAGAGTCTGATCCAACAATCCGAGAAAAAAAAAATATAAATAGAAATAAAGCAAATGTAAAAAGAAGATTTCATAGGTGACTTTTTATCCACCCCCACCTATAAAAAGCGGGGCAAATATGAGACTTTAATATTAGTTTTTTCCAAAAAAAGAAAAAAAGAAATATAACCCCATAATGTGGATTTTATTTTTCATTTATGGTGCTACGCTAATAAGATTGAGCTTTCATTGGTTTTTCAAATGTTTGATATGTTCGGTGTTGAGTACAAAATTTTGATACATAGTGGAAGAAGACGAAGATTGTCACTGCTATTTCTTTCAATTTTTTATTTTTTATTTTTCTTACAAAAAAGTTTAATTTTCTTCTTGTTTCCTCTTTTAGTACAAATTCAATTATATATATATATATATATATATATATATATTTATTAGAGATGGCAAATTGACGTGTTGGGTCGGATTTGGGTTAGGTTTCATTGGATAGAAATGTAAATGGGCTGAGTTGGAAATTGGTTTAAGGCGAGTTGATAATGGGTTGATACGGTTCCTTGACTAATTCAATATAAAATAAAATGTGTTTTCTCATTATAATTTTGTATATTTTTCAACTATTTACTTGTTATCTAACATATTATTTAATCTGCATGAATAATTTTATCGCTAACTTTTAAAATTTATGAAATATTATCAAATTATAATGATTTTTTATTGAAACCATTTAGAAACTGCATAAACTCATATATAACCAAAAATATTTGAAGCCCACTGAGCCCAACCTGCTTCAACTCATTTATAAAATTTTAAGACCCAATCCAACTCAACCCAAAATTAATTTAAATGAGTTGGAACCATAATTCTCAACTCATTTTGCCATCCCTAATTATTGATAAACCATGGTTTAATCTCACATGTGGCCAAGTAGAATAAAACATGGCAGTTTCGTTTTTTTTTTTTTTTTGGCCCTATTGGCTCCCCAATGTCCAAATTCAGTGGCACAAAGCAATTTTTTCTATTCGGCGACTCTGAAAACCGGGGCTTTTCCCATTCTGTTGGTAATAAAACCACGTTCCCAATACTTAAAAACACCACAAATACAACTACCAGCCTATATATATTACACAATGTTTTCAAAATCGGACCGGACCAGCCGGTCTGACCTGTCTGGCCGGTGCTTGGTCCGGTCCGAATGAGCCTGCAAAACCGGCACTAAATCGACTTGCCGAGAATCGGAAAAAACCGGTGAAAAACCGATTGAACCGGCCCTGGTCCAAGGACTGGATATGTGGGCCAATGTTTTAAAAAAAAAATGATTTTTTCTGATTTTTTTTTTATGATTTTCTGATTTAAAAAGGAAGCATCGTTCTGTATCTTACTCAGACTCAACAGTGCACTCAAACAGTCGCCGACTTGATCAGTTTCTTGACGGCAAGAACGACCTGACGTTTCTAGTGGGCTCGTTGCCCGAGGTGGTGCGATGGTAGATGCATATCCGAATGATCTTCTGATTTCATCTTCGATTCGATTCAATTTGATTTATATTTATGAATCTCTAATAATTTCTTTCTCTAGAGTTTGAGGTTGTCATTATTAATTGGAGAGATTTGCTACTGAGTCGAAAGCGAAGGGCCAGTTTTTCTATGTTGGAGATTGAAGAAAAAAATGTTGATTGAAAACTGGTAAATAAAAGTACTGTATGTAACCTTGAGTTGTGAGACTCAACAGCTGCTCTTAGCCGCCGCCTGATGCTACCGCTAGTCTTTCTGTAGCATTTTCTCTTGCATTTTGCTCAAAATTGAGTCTTTTGCTTTTCTGGAACGCTGTTTCAGTCTATATTTGCTTATAGATTTGCTTAGTCTTGTTTTGTGTGTAGATTCAACTCTGAAAATGGTGGAACAATCTGGAGAGAATAAATTTTCTATATCTGTTTTAATTCACTGGAAAAAGAGTAAAAAACTGAGGATGCTAAAACTAGCCACGTACATAAGTGGGGGAAAGAAATATCCTTTGTGTGCATGCATGTCTACACTACTGTTGTGTTCTCCATAACAACTAACCAAAGAAGAAATAAATAAATATGTTTGTAAACTCTCTTTGAGGCTTGTATAGGAAGGTAGGAGGAATTTATTTTTGGGGAAGAGTGCTGATTATGAATGCTTTATGATGTATTGTATGGTGACGTTGATGTATTGATTTTGTTAATTAAACATTGCAATTAAAAAAATTTGTAGTTTTAGTAATTTTGTATGATTTAGGAAGAATGATTAGATTTTTAGCAGAATTCTTGTTTGGTATTTATTTTTTCATTATTATTGGGCTCTCTAATTTTTTTTTATGTATTTATAATATTTTTTATATAAATAATTAATTTATTAATTATTACATATTTATGAGGTCATACCGGTTGAACCGGTGGTCGAACCGGTTGAATCGGTAATCAGTAAGGCCGCCGGTTCTATGTCCGGTCCGGTTTTCAGAACACTAATATTACGACTCTCACTCCCATTCATTTTCTATCATCAACACAAACAACACTGATCAGATATTTGCCTCTTCAAATTCCACTTGAAGAAAATGAGTTCAACAAGCAGAGCTTGGTTAGTGGCAGCGAGTATTGGGGCAGTTGAGGCCCTCAAAGATCAAGGTTTCGCCAGGTGGAATCATGCTTTCAGAGTCTTGCAACAGCACGCAAAGAACAATCTCAGATCTTATACTACGCAAGCACACAGACTCTCTGGGCCTTTTCAACACTGATTTATGAGGCGATGAGAGAAGAAAAATTGAAGCAATCAGGAGTCACTTAGGAAAGTTATGTACCTGCTGTTGGGGGCCGAATTGAGCCCAAAAAAAGAAAATAATTTTGTACATAGTATCAATTCTTATATGAAATTTGCAGTCTCTCTCTCTCTCTCTCTCTCTCCATATATATTTGGTATCGGGATGTTGGTGGCTAGAACTAATATTCCAGTTTTGCATATGTACTAGTGTTATGATAATTTGAATGAATATTATTGCTATTGGTAGATTTTATACATCATCAATCCAATAACATTGAGATAAAATATTATCATTTAATTTGTTATGATTTGTACTGTACCCATAATCAATTTCTATTGACGTGAAATTGTTTGTAAAAATTAGTGTGGGACTATTATCTTAGGAGAATGAAGCACGTAGTTTTATATTTAGGGATAATTACAATTTATGTCCTCTAGGTTTAGTCTATTTTCGATTTTGCCCTCTTTGTTTCAAAATTTTCAATTTTGTTCTCTTCGATTATCAATGTTTCAATTGTCGTCCGATTTTGGACATAATTTCTCACCGGTAATGATGTGACGATTTTCTAGCTGCAAATTACAAATTTTCCGGTCATCACCATAAATGGCCAGAAAATCACCATGTCATCACCGGTGAGAAGTTATGTCCAAAATCGGACAACAATCGAAACATTGATAATCGGAGAGGACAAAATTGAAAAATTTTATAAACGGAGAGGGCAAAATCAAAAACACCCTAAATGTAGAGACCAAAAAAAACGATTATCCCTTATATTTATCAACCAATAATTTTTATATTAATATGCCATATCGAATATTAACAAAAATTATAGACAGGGGGAAAAAAGGAAAGAAAAAACAAGTAGTAATTTGAGTTAAAACTATGGTGAATCAGCATTAAATCTCCCATATAACTTTTTTTTTTTTTTTTTTGTGGAAACTAATCTCCTATATATCATTAATGCCATGATTGGTGTGCAAAAATTGAGTGAGAATCGAATGAGCGTTCCTCCGTCTATTTCCAATAATGTCATTGGTATAAGTTTGATGTGAGAATACTCATTCTCGTGGGAATCACCATTCTCATATATGTGAGTTTAGTGGTTCATTCAATTCTATATAAGTTTAGTTATTTTCAATAAGCTGACAATGAATTATGTTTTTATATTATTAGCACAATATTTATTGAATTTAGCATATGCTATAAAGTTTATATTTACAATAATTAAATATTAATAAATGCATTAAATATGTATTAAATTATATTTATTAAATAAAAATTTCTATATATATATACACATATATTTATAATTTATATCTAATATTTTATTTTATAATGTATAATATGTTAACATATGCTAACATATATTTATACATACATATGTCTGATAATATAAAAATAATATTAAATAATCTATTGATATATTTGATATTAATAATGAAGCTATATATTAAAATTTTTTTAGGTGATGTATACTATATTATATATAGTAAATGCTTGTATAATTACATACATAATGATGCCATGGCTTTTTGGTTCAACCAAGTGTCAGAATATGACTTGCTGGTGGCCCACCTGTCAAAGAGGGAGGAACGCACGTGAGACTAGCCGATTTTGCCCCGACGTAGGCTCTCCGACGCTCAAGTCAGTTGAAGCAAGTGTGGAGAAGATGATGAATAGTGAATATGATATTCTTGTTTTGTAAGTAAGATAATTCAGAAAGTGAATGATCGTTACCCCTTACGTGGAGAGCCATTTGTTATTTATATGAGAGATCCCCTGAAGTGACGTGCTTTTTGTCACATTTTGAACTCAACAGCCGGCTGACCATACCTCCTGATTAATGAGGGGTCAAATTAGCATTTAATGTATATGTTGGGCATTTATGACCAATGATTGTATTTATGAAAGGGCATTTAATGCGCTGGAGATCGATGGGATAGACCCATGTGCCACTGGGCGTGTTAGGTGGCGGTAGGCATAAGGTGCGTCACTAGTCGCCAGCTGGACTTCTTCTCGTTGGCCGATGAGTCTAGTAGAGGCTAAGTATGGGGTTTGCGCTCTCGACGCAACCACGTCGAAGGCCCCTCAAGCCATTAAACCGCCGATGCCTCAGCGCCGCGGCCTCAGCTCATGGGGCCTCGAGGAGTCCAGATGTCCCTTGTGGCTTTTTAGTTCTAAGTCTCGGGTTAAGCCAGCGGGGGGTATACTTCCCTCCTCGTGCCTTGCGCATTGAGGCCCACTCTTTAAGAAGATGCACTCTCAAGGACCTTGGGCCACTCCGAGGGCATCGATTCTCACCTTTGGTGAGATGGCTCAAAACCTCACACGTGAGGGTAGCCAAGCTTAAAACCTCGTTCGAGAGCAGCCCATGTAATCGAGGGCTCAGTGGTCCCATACTTGGCATTCGAATTGGCCCATCCCGGCTGACGTATCGAGACGAGGTGGCCTTTGCCACATCACATAAATATAAAATAATTGATAACCGTGCATGCTTTATAATAAGTACACAAAACATATATAGTATATCATGTATAAAAAATTAATATATCAATATATAAAAAAACCTCTAATATATGCATTGATCATAATTGTACAATACCAAAATATTATTAAAATTAAAATTTTAAAATATCTTTTAAATTAATCTATTCCATTCTTTATTCAATGATCATACTAAGTATGAAAACACACTATTAATATCATTCATTTCTCATTTCTCATTTCTCATTTTATTCTTAACTTCATTACATTTACATTTAAATCATTTCCAACATACCAGTCATGTCATAAATTTAAGAATACGCTCCCTCCAACCTATAAAACTAAAACTTTTACCAAATATACTGAAATGTCCCAAAAATGTATCTGGTAACACAAAAAACGTCATATTCGGACAAGGAGCTGTTAGATTCGACTTAGGAATGATTCAAGCAGTGCCTATTTGAAATTTTAAGTTATATTAACTTTATATTAATTGAATCTGAATTTCCAAAAAATTTATTTGGTCAATATTTCGAGCCTTTCCCATACATTTGTTTCAATGCTTGAAGACATTGCTTTTTTTTTTTTTTTTTGCTAATGAAAAATTTATAACTAATAGGTTATGTCACTAATATAAGACATTCATTAGGAATTTATAACGAAATTTAATTAAAATAAAATAATAATAATAATAATTAAGTATAAGACAATAGTAAATTTATGTCAAACAAAATTAGTCCCGAAATCTATTTTTTTTATTTTTATGATTGACCTCGTTATTGAGACAAATATAAAATCATCATATTAAATATGTATTTTGAGAGAATTAAATTCCCTAGATGATAATTAGATATGATGTTTTTAAATTAGTGCAACCCATTATCTCGTGTGCCAAATGGGACAGGATTATACTTGAAAATTTAGGATCAAATGTGTCAACTTAGGACTAAATATGTCAAATTGAACCAACATACAGGACTAAATGTGCAACCATCAAACTTACATGATGAAATTTAAAAATGAGGTCTCACTTACAGGACTAAAAGTATAATTAAACCAAAATATTGATATGCGCAACACATCATGTCATTTATCATTGTAACTTTGTTTTGGTTCCCTGTGGCCAAATTCATTGACCCACCCAGATCAATTTTCTATACCGAAACTCCAAAACAGGGGGTTCCCCCATTTCGTTGGTAATAAAACCACGTCCCACCCTCCACTCTCTCTCTCTCCCTCTATATATATATATATATATCACAACCCCCACTCCGTCATCACCATCATCTTCACAAACAACTCAAATCAGAAGTTCACTACTTCAAAACTCTGCCTCATATCGAATTCATTACTTTAAATTTTCTCTGTATCAAATTCCACTGTAAGCAAAGGAGAAGAAAATGAGTTCAACAAGCAAAGCCTGGTTTGTTGCAGCAAGTATTGGGGTTGTTGAGGCCCTCAAAGATCAAGGTTTTTCCAAATGGAATTATTCCTTTAGAGTTTTGCAACAGCACACAAAGAACAATCTCAGATCTTACACTACTCAGGCACATCGACTCTTTGGGTCATCTTCAACAATGATTTCTAAGAAGATAAGAGTAGAAAAATTGAAACAATCTGAGGAGTCACTTCGAAAAGTTAAGTACTTAAGTTGTTGGGGTCCCAATTGATCCCAAACAGAGAGAATTTTGTATATAGTATCAGTTGTTAAATGAAATTTTCATTCTTGAAGTTCTGGCTCTCTCTCTCTTTCTCTCTCTCTCTCCATTTTCTTTAATACTATTAAGTATTTTCTGTTATCTGGGATGTTGGTAGCAAGAATTATTAATCCATCTTAGCGTTTTTGAATTGAAAATAAGAACAAGATTTGGTCTTTATCTTCGTCGCTCGTTTTGATAAAATTCCTCTGTCAGTCTTTTTTATCCTCAATAGCAAGAGTTGTTCTTAATTATGTGAAGAATTGAATAATGTATTGATGTGACTAGAATACAAAATTACAAACTAGATATATAGAGTACAATATGGGCTTTAACTAATACAAAGAAGCCCTAACCTGTACACAAGAAGCCCTAAGGGAGCCCTAGCACATATGACGATATAACCCTAAACATACAATAATTAATATTCTAACATCCCCTCGCAACCTTAGAGGGGTGGTCCACCACGCAAAGGTTGGAACGAAGACGAGTAAAATTGTGAGATAACAAACTCTTAGTGAAAAAATCAGCAAGCTGTTGATCAGTAGGAACATATTGAACGGAGACAAGTCCTCTAGCGACTTTTTCACGTACAAAATTAATGTCAATTTCAATGTGTCTGCTAAGAGCATGTTGAACCAGATTGCATGCCATGCATGTGGCACTAATATTGTCATAAAAAACACGACTTTGAAGAGGTAAATGGACACCAAGCTCATGTAACGAGGAATGAAGCCAAGTAAGCTCAGCGACAATGCTAGCTAATGAGCAATACTCAGCCTTAGAGCTGGAAAGAGAAATAGTGGTATGTTTCTTTGCAGACCAAGAAATCAAGAAGAACCTAAAAATATACAATTGACAGAGGTGGAGCGGCGAGTATCAGGATAACTAACCCAATCAGAATCCAAGTAAGTAGAAAGACGGTCAAGCTTTTTAGGATACAAAGACAAACCAAAATGCAAAGTACCATTTAAATAGTGAAGAATACGCTTGACAGCAGAGAAATGTATTTTAGTTGGAGAATGCATATGTTGGCAAACTTGATTTACAGCAAATGAGATATCTGGCCGAATGAAAGTTAAGTATTGCAAAGCACCAACCAAGCTGTGATAAAGCGAAGGATTTGAGAAGAAAGGATTGTTATCAGCTGCAAGAGTAGCACGAGAAGTAAGAGGCATCGCAATAGGTTTACAATCAGACATGTTGGCACGATCCAAGAGTTCCTGGGCATATTTGGACTGATTGAGGAACCAACCATTAGATATCCATTGAACAGAGATGCCAAGAAAATAATTTAGAGAACCAAGGCCTGTCATAGCAAACCCAAAACCCAATTTGTTGATGATACTTCTCAAGAGAGAATCGGAAGAGGTTGTTAAAATTATGTCATCAACATACAGTAATAAGATGGCAACATCTGAACCATCGCGGAAGATAAAAAGAGAAAGTTCTGCAACACTATAAACAAAGCCATGAAGTAAAATATAAGTAGTAAAGTGGTGAAACCACGCATGGGGTGCTTGCTTTATGCCGTAAAGAGCTTTATTCAATCGACATGCGTAGTAAGGAAAGTTTGGATGAACAAAGCCAGTAGGTTGTTTCATATAGACCACCTTGTCAAGTTTGCCATGAAGGAAGGCGTTTTTGACATCAAGTTTGTGGACAAACCATCCAAAAGAAGTAGCAAGAGTCAAGACTACACGTATTGTGGTCGGCTTGACCATAGGACTATAAGTCTCATCAAAGTCAAGACCTTGCTGTTGAGTGTATCCTTGAGCAACAAGACGAGCTTTGTGACGTTTAATAGAGCCATCAAATTTTATTTTCGTATTGAAAACCCATTTAGAGCTAATGATATTTATATTAGGAGGTGGCGGGACAAGGACCCAGGTTTTGATGGAAATTAAAGCATTGTACTCTTGAGCCATGGCTTCACGCCAATAAGGATGTTTTGAGGCTTGAGTATAGAAGGTGGGATCAGGGGTGGCATGAGAGTGGACAATGAGAAGGAAGGAAGAACCTTTGTTTTATGAATGCCAGCCTTAGCACGAGTGATCATTGGATGAGTTTGTTCAGGAGTGGATTGTGAGGGTAAGTGTGGGGTTGTGTTAGAAGGAGAAGAGTTGAGAGAATCAAAATTATGTGACACTATCAAATGGTTGTTTGTGTTAGAAGGAGAAGAGTTGAGAGAATCAGAAATATGTGACCGTAAAGTGAGACTTTGAGTAGCAGAAGTTGATATATTGTCATGAGTAGAACTAAACGTAGAAGGAAAGAAATTATGGGGTGAAAGTTATGGATGTGAAAAAGGAAATAAAGATTGTGGTGGAGAATTTGAAGCGTGAGCAATGGACAAGGTAGAAAGAGATAAAGACTCGTGTGGATAGCGGATCATAGCATCGGTATCCCTTACAATTGACTGGATTTCCCAAAAATACACAGTGTACAGAACGAGGAGCTAATTTGTGGTGAGAAGTTGGTGTTAAATTAGGAACATGAACATCCAAAAACTCATAAATGAGAATAAGATGGAATCCGTTTAAAAATAATTTCAAAAGGGGATTTATTATTAAGTGTAGAATTAGGTAAAATGTTAATTAAATAAACTGAGGTATTTAATGCCTCAACCGAAAACTGTGATGGTAAGTTAGTTTAAAATAAAAATGTTCAAAAATTGATTTTATTAACATACTCATTGGAAATTTTTAATAGAGACAAAAAAGTGATTTTGAACAAAAGAATTAAAGATTTTAAACTTTTCAAATGCTTCTGACTTTTGTTTTAAAGGATTGCCCCAAGAAAATTTAGTAAAATCATCATGAAACAAAAGATAATCTTTAAATCTAGAAAATGAAGAAACAAGAGATGTCCATAAATCACTATGAATTAATTTAAATGGTAAAGTAGTTTGCGTACAAGATTCAGAAAATGGCATTCTAGATGGTTTGACTAACTGACAAGCGACACAAAAATCATGATGACTCTTGGATGACTTAATAAAACTAGAACTAGACAATAGATAAATAACAACAGAACTAGGATGACCGAGACGACGATGCCAATGATCCGCAACCAAAGCACTGGAAGAGTTTGAAGTGGATCGGTGAAAAGAAAACGAGTAGGGAGGACCACTACTATTGCAATTGAGGCGGTGCTTCTTCGTTATGTTGTCCTTCACAAGGAAACCAGAATTAGTAAATTCAATAGAGCAGTTATTATCAGAAGTAAATCGCCGAACGAAAATAAGATTTTTGCAAAATGAAAGAACAACTAAGACATTGGACAATTTAAAATTGTGACCAGAATGAGTGAAATGAAAAGGTCCAATGTGAGTGATAGGTAAAAGAGAACCATCACCTGCAAGAACACTATCAGTGCCACAATATGGAGAGAGATTAGATAAGTTACCAGAGGGTGGTGTCATATGAGATGAAGCTCCTATATGAGGATACCAATTTGGATCAAATTGTAGTGCATGGAAAGAGGGGCTTGAGCAGCAGTATTTGTAATCAAGGCTTTCTGAGAGAGCATAGGGCAGTCACGGGCGGTATGGTTAGATCCTTGACAATACTGACATATCAAAGGAGCATGATGATAACCATACAATAGTGGAGGACAAAGAATAGATGAGGACGAAGGGCGAGGATAGAAATATGGTTGAAACATAACATGAGTGGGTGTGGTATTAGGAGAGTTACCGCGCCTACCACGCCCTCCTCGGCCACGATTAAAATTACCATAGTGGTTAGACTGATGATAACCACCACAACCAAGATGAAAAGATGCACGACTTATATTAGATTTTTGTTGTGTTTGAGAAATTAGAGCAGTGGTTGAGTCATTTGATGAACCTGTGGAAGAGTTAGAGTATTGAAGGAGTTGAGATTTATGAATAAATAAAATAGATCTGGCTTCAATAAATGATGGAAGGGGTATACAAGAAGAGATTGATGCATGGGCAGAAAGATAATCCGAAGGAAGACTGGCAAGTAGCTGAAGAATTAGATCAGTTTCAGATGTAGGATTTCCAATCGCTGTGAGTACATTGGCAGTAGCTTTAAGACGATGCGCATAATCAGTGATTGAAAGATCACCTTTCTTAAGATTGTGAAATTGCATCTTAAGATAGAGAGTACGAGAATTAACTTGATCATGAAATAGTTTCTCAATTTGGAGCCAGGCATCACGAGTCATCAGATTTTGGTTCGGCCGGATAATATATAGCTTGGAGAATATCCAAAGAGACAATAGCCTGAATCCACGAAAGAACAAGAGAATTGATTTGTTGCCAAAGATCATACTCGGGATTAGAAAAAAATTCATTGTTTGCATCCCGAATAGACCTAGGAGGACAAGGCGTAGATCCATCAATATGACCACACACGCGATGGCCTTTGAAAATGGGAAGAAAAAGCTCACGCTAGAGAAGATAGTTAGTGAAATCTAGAATTGTGGAGACATAAGACTTGATATTAGATTAACTAAGAGCAGGGTGAGAGGGAGAGCGGGCCATGGTTTGTGAAGTATGGGAGGAAGGAGAAGATTCAGGAGTTGATTGGGGTGAAACCATGAGAAAGAGTTGGGAAGATTAGAAACGTGAGTTTAGATGCTTGATACCATGTGAAGAATTGGATAATGTATTGATGTCACTAGAGTACAAAATTACAAAGTATATATAGAGTACAATGTGAGCTTTAACTAATACCAAATAAGCCCTAACCTGTACATAAGAAACCCTAGCCCATACAAAGGGAGCCCTAGCACATATGAAGATATAACCCTAAATATACAATAATTAATATTCTAACAAATTATACAAAAGTAATATTTTATTAAAGTAGTATCTTAGTTCTTTTGTTGAATATTTCGGCCCAAATTTTATGGTAAAATACTTGAACAATATTTTTTGTCAATTTTTATTTGGATTTGTTTTTCTTAAAAGAAATAAGTTTGTTAGTGCAAAATGACAAAAACTCCTTCAAACAGGTATTTTATGGTAAAATTTTGCTTGATAATTTGTCTGAGTGACTAAATTGTTACTAATTTTTAATATGAATTGAATAAAACGTAATCATTTGAACTTTAATAACTAAAGTGATTATAATTTTAAATTAAAAAAATATTAATAACATTAATCGTGTATTATTATTATTTATTTCACATCTTACCAAATAATATTGAAATAAAATATTACTGCTTAACGTATTATAAATTTTATATTTAAGTGAAAATGGCAGAATATTATGGAATGTTCTATCGAAATAGTGTAAAAAATACCATCGGCACACAAATGATAAAGGTTAGGTACCAAAACGCACATTTACAAAGGTTGGGTACCAAAGTGCAAAATACCCCAAAGGTTGGGGTGCTTAATGTAATTTACCCTTTTGGTATTTATCTACACGAGATACTAGCAATTTGAACTTTTCACATTCATTAAATATCGGTATTTCTTATTTTCTTCTCCCACATAAAACGTTTTGAATTGTCTCACCATATTATTGATACTCATTGAATATTAATTCTTTCTTTCTCTTATATTTTCCCTTTTCATATACAAATACTCATTGAATATTAATTCTTTCTTTCTCTTATATTTTCCCTTTTCATATACAGACCATTGTATTTATTTCATTTTTCATGATATTTTTGAATAAATTCTTTTAATCACTTCTACCATTTTATGCATTTTATTCTTTGTTTTTGGTGTCTCATAATTTTGTTCTTCGAATTTGTTGTTATTTTGTGTATATTCAATTTTTTCATTCCTTCTTTTTTTTTTGTTTGCTTTGTTGTCATTATTAGTTTCTATTCATCAAATTTGTTCTAATATAATAAGAAGCATTTGTCAAGCTTTCATAAACATTTTGCTTCAATGATCCCACTTAATTTGTCATTTTCTTTTTAAACATTTTTATTTGTGTGTATAACTCAAGCGCCTTTTCCTCCCCATCACAAAAGTTAATATTTGGTATTTTAATTCTTTTTTTTTCAAATTTTTGCCACTTCTCCATATTTTTTTTTCTGTCTTTTATGTTGCTTTGTTACTTTATTCTTCAACTTTTTTTCTTGATTTGTTCTATTACTCTTCTTATTAATTCAATTTGATTTTTTTTTTTCATTTTTTGTTCATTTAATTTGTTGTGCTCTTATAAGAAGGAAATTCTCTAGTTTTAGCACATAAATATTTCATTTTTCCATGTGTGAACATATTTACATATATATATATATATATTTGTTAAATTAATATATATATATACATTTATATATATGGTTGTTTATCTTTATCCAAAAAATCGAGATCTTTTCAAAATAGTTTGTTGATAACTAAATTTAAATTTAAATTTTTTTCATATATGATATCCTGATATTTAAACATTCTCCAAAAAATCTATTAAGATTTGCATTTGAATGAAATGCCTATCATTTGGATTCCTCATATTCATCAAGTATTTATTTTTCTTCTTTTCATTTCCAACAACAAACATTTCAAATTTGATTAGGCATATGCCATTTGAAATTCATTGTATACTAATTTTTTTTGCCCTATGTTATTTTCCTTTTTTATGTTCATGTCATCATTTTTTCAAACTTTTTTTTTACAGTTTTCACATTTCATTTTTTTCTTCTGTTTCATACTTCGATTTTGATGACGACATGATGTTCCCAATTTTTTTAATTGTTTCTACCACTTTTATGGTACTTAAACTTTCCCATTGTTTTATTCTTCAAATTATTAATTAATTTATTTTATTCAAGCTTTTATGATTTATTTTGCTTTGTAGTTATTATTATTTTCATTCATTTAGTTTGTTGCATGATAATAAGAAGAATTTTCTAAAAAGTTAATATATATGGTATTTTTTTCAAAATTAAATTTTCTTTTTTAGTTTCTATCACTTTTTTGTATTTTTTTTCTTTCGTTTTTATTATCTCATTGTTTATTCTTCAAATTTGTTATTTATTTGCTTTATTCAGATTTCTGGTTTTATATTTCAACTAAAGGTATATTTCAGTTTGTTCACTTATAAATTTTTTAGGTTGAGTTTGCCACAAAATATTTTGAATAAATAATTGTTCACCAATCTTTAATATATTTTTTTTCACAAACTTATATATTTTAAATTTATCATTCTTTCTCATTTTTTTTCTATTATTGCAATATGTATATATCTTATTTAATTTGTTCTAAAGTTGTACTATCCAGTGCCTAACGCATATGTTGATAGTCTCATTTAATTATGTTTTTCTATGTATGAAATTCAAATAAACATATGTGTGATTCATGCTTATCCAAAAGAATCCAACAATTATCAAGGATTTGAAATAAAATGAATTAAAATTTAATTCAAATAAACTAACAAAATTAATATTTTATTTAAAATATTTATCATTTACTTTAATAACAATTAAAAATTTAGATTCTACATAAAATTTTAAAAACTTCGTTGCCTTAATTATACCAAAATTAATATTGAAGTCAAACATAAGCTATTATTATATAATTTTTTAAATATATTTATTTATCAATTTATGTTATAAAAAATTTAATTTATTTTTATTTAATTATATTTTATAATAAAAATTTATGAAAATATATACATAAAGATATTTATTTCCCATGCCTTGGCACGGGGTTAAGTACTAGACTATATATATATATATATATATATATATATATATTTCAGAAGCCTTGAGGCTATCAAAGTAAGCACCACGTATTAACATATTTGGATAGCCTCAATGAACTCCATTTTGCCATGTATGAAATTTTATTATAATTGCTTTTCAATTAATTTAGATTTAGATAAGTATATGATTCATTATCATGATTCAAACAAATTCAAGATGAGATTGTATTTTTGGCATTTATCCACATGAGACAATAGCAATTTGAGCTTTTTCCATTCATTAAATATTGGTATTTCTTCTTTTCTTCTTCAATA
This sequence comes from Petrea volubilis, assembly GCA_026212405.1. NCBI lineage: Eukaryota > Viridiplantae > Streptophyta > Magnoliopsida > Lamiales > Verbenaceae > Petrea > Petrea volubilis. Next base: position 13,734,912 of record CM047872.1, on the reverse strand, counting down.
GAAAACATTTTGAATTGTCTCGCCATATTATTGGGATTCATTGAATATTAATTCTTTCTTTTTCTTATATTTTTCTTTTCATATACAGGCCATTGTATTTATTTTATTTTTCATGATGTTTTCCAATAAATCCTTTTAATCATTTCTACCACTTTATGAATTTTATTCTTTATTTTTGGGGTCTCATAATTTTGTTCTTCAAATTTGTTGTTATTTTGTGGATATTCAATTTTTTCATTCCTTCTCTTTTTAGTTTGCTTTGTCATCATTATTATTTTCTATTCTTTCAATTTGTTCTAATATAATAAGAAGCATTTGTCAAGCTTTCATAAATATTTTGTTTCAATGATCCCACTTAATTTGTCAATTTCTTCTTAAAGATTTTTATTTGTATGTATAACTCAAGAATATTTGGTATTTTTAATTCATTTTTTTTTTTTGCAACTTCTCCATATTTTTCCCCCTTTATTTTATGTTGTTTTGTTGTTTTGTTCTTCATCTTTTTTTATTGGCTTGTTCTATTAATGTTCTTATTAATTCAATTTGTTTTTTTTTTCATATTTTGTTCATTTAATTTGTTGTGTTCTTAAAAAAAACGTTTTCTCTAATTTCAGCACATAAATATCTAATTTTCCATGTATGAACATATTTACATATATATATATATATATATATATATATATAGAGAGAGAGAGAGAGAGAGAGAGTTGTTTATCTTTATCCAAAAAATTGAGATCTTTTCAAATTAGTTTGTTGATAATTAAATTTAAATTTAGAATTTTTTTCATATCTGATATTCTTATATTTAAATATTTTCCAAAAATTCTATTAAGATTTGCATTTGAATGAAACACCTATCATTTGGATTCCTCATATTCAACAAGTATTTGTTTTTCTTCTTTTCATTTCCAACAACAAATGTTTCAAATTTGATTAGGCATATGCCATTTGAAATTTGTTGTATGCTACTTTTTTTTGCCCTATGTTATTTTTCTTTTTCATATTCATGTCATCATATTTTTTTTATTATTATTTTTACCTTTTTCCACATTTAATTTTTTCTTCTATTTCATATTTCAATTTTGATGATAGTATGATGTTCTCGTGTTTTTTTTAATTTTTTCTACCACTTTTTTGGTACTTAACTTTTCCATTGTTTTATTCTTCAAATTTGTAATTAATTTATTGTTTTTCAAGCTTTCATTGATTTATTTTGTTTTGTAGTTATCATTATTTTCATTTATTTAGTTTGTTGCACAATAATAAGAAGAATTTTCTAAAAAGTTAATATATTGTTTTTTCTTTCAAAATTATAACTTCTTTTTATAGTTTCTATCACTTTTTTTGTATTTGGTTTAATATTTCAACTAAAGGTATATTTATGTTTTTTTCACATATAAATTTTTTAGGCTGAGTTTGCCACAAAATATTTTTAATAAATAATTGGTCACCAATATTTAATTTATTTTTGTTCACAAACTTATATATTTTAAATTTATCATTCTTTCTCATTTTTTTTATTACTGCAATGTGTATATATATTATTTAATTTATTCTAATATAGTACTATCCCGTGCCTAACGCATATGTTGATAGTCTTATTTAATTATATTTTTTCATGTATGAAATTCAAATACTTTTTATATGAATTCAAATAAACCTATTTTTTATTTATGCTTATCCCAAAAGAATCCAACAATTATCAAGTATTTAAAATAGAAAGAATTAAAATCTAATTCAAATAAAATAACAAAATTAATATTTTATTTACAATATTTATCATTTACTTTACAAACAATTAAAAATTTAGCTTTTACATAAAATTTTAACAACTTCTTTGCCTCAATTATACAAAAATTAATATTGAAATCAAATATATGTTATTATTATATAATTTTTAAATATGTTTATTTATCAATTTAAGTTATTAAAAAAATTAATTTATTTTTATTAAATTATTTTTCATAATAAAAATTTATGAAAATATATACATAAGGATATCTATTTCTCGTGCCTTGGCACGGGATTAAGTACTAGTAATGTTATATATTATTACACATGTGTTCATATAAATATATGTTAGCATGTGATATAATGTAAATATTATAAATAAATTAAAATATTAGATATATATTTATATATATATATGACTTATATAAAAATATATATTTTATAAATATAAGATAAATTTAATAAGTAACAATAAAAAAATGTAGTTCATTGACCATTATGGGAACGACAATTTCCTTGAGAATGAATATTCTCAACTCTAAATTATACCAATCGTATCATTAGAGATGAATGTGGAAATAACCATTCTATTCCACTCAATTCCCGCATACCAATCATGCCATTAGAACATCTTTCATATCTAATATTCATTTAAACTCCCATATTTTCTTGCAACCAAGGAGATAAAAAGATAAATTTCATTCATGTAGAAGTTAAAAGCCATTTGTTCTTATATAACTCACCCTCAATTTGACAATGTCAAAATTTCATTTACTCTAAATTTTTAAATGAAGAAAAAAAATTTATTTTGCCTTATTTTGAACCCAATATTTTCAAAGTGTCTTAATTTGAAAACATATTTTGAAAATACCCTTGGCCGCAATAGGTATATGCAGCAAAATCAGTCCTCTTTGTAACTTGCAGAAAAGATGTTGACAGATGCTGACATAGCAACGGTCAGTTGTCGCGACCCACACTTTTTTCATTGTTGAGTGTGACTCTACACTCTGGTCATACTGTTTTGGTGCCTGCACAGATTGGCAAGTTGTGCCTTGTAGGCACGATCATCACTTTTTCAAGCGTTGATCGGGTGTGTAAGGTACAACCATAATTTGAAATTTTTGAAATTTGAAAACTTTCGAATGGTCGAATTTTGCATACATGGCCTATCACTACAAGAAAACGTGCTATTTTCGGCGGACATTTTTGGTGGGTTTTCGACAGAATTTTTAAAAAAAAAATTAAAAATTATTTTTCAAATTTTTTGGCGGAAATAAATATTTAAAAAAAATAAAAATTAATATTTTTTAAAATTATTGGCGGATTTTCGGCTGAAAATTTAAATAATAAATAAAAAAATAAATTTAATAATTTATGAGGAAATTTCCTCCGAAAAATAAAAAAATAAAAATTATAATATTTTTAAATTTTTGCCGGATTTTCAGCGGAAATTTCCGCTGAAAATTTAAATAATAAATAAAAAATAAATTTAATAATTTTCGGTGGATTTTTGGCAAAAATTTCCGCCGAAAAAAATAAAAATTATAATATTTTAAAATTATCGGCTGATTTTCGACGACAATTTTCGCCGAAAATTTAAATAATAAATAAAAAATAAATTTAATAATTTTTGGCGGAAATTTTCAGTGGATTTTCGGCGAAAATTTCTGCCGAAAATATAAAAAAATTAAAAATTGTAATATTTTTAAATTTTCGCAAAATTTTTAATTATTGTAAATTTTAAATTTTTTGTTTTCTGCTTTTAAGAATTAATATAAATAAATAATTTGTAGTAGATTATATTAACTTTTAAGTAAAAATCATACTAAATGTTATGTTTTTTTTGGATCATGTTTGCCTTACTATTTTTTTTGAAGTTATTTTTCATAGTACGTTTTGTTATGTATATTTTATAAATAGTATTCAATAAATGTGTCAAATTAAGTGTGTGTTTATTATATGTGCCATGCAAATTTAGTATTGTGTTTATTATGACTTATTATAGCTTTTATTTAAAAGTCGATTTTTTTTAAAGAAATCGTAAATTATATTATGTTTTTTTGTAATCATGTTTGCCTTTTTTTTATTTTTTGAATTTATTTATCGGTGTACGTTTTGTTATATATATTTTATGTTTGTGTTTATTATATATGCCATTTTATTCAAGGATTATGTTTATTATGACTTCATATAACTTTTATTTCGCTAAGTCTCATAACAAATCAAATATGTGTATTATATTAATTATAATGATCCCACATAACAAATATGTCTACTTATAATGACTTATTAAAACAAATTAATATAGTGATACGAGAGGTATTAGGACTTACTAGAACAAGTTGTTCGAAGTACATTAGGATTGATGTAATAACTTAATTTGACATATATAATTTTGATTAATGAATAAGTAAGGTTGAAATGTATAACGAGGAAATAACATTTACATATTTAGAGATTATGAACTGTTCTTATTGGCCATAATACATATCATATAGTTTAAATTAATTAGTTATTTCACAATAATTGGCTAACTAGATTAATAATATTAATTATAGAATTGTTTGTTAAAATTACCCGTGCGAGTAATTAATTAATAAGTTATTGCAATATTGCAATTTTAAAAATTTACATATTAAAAGTTATAATTTTAAAGACATTATGAGACAGACTAATGAATTTTGTCCAAAGATTATAAGGTAGGTACATTTCAGCGGATTATGACTAATATTTTTAAAACTACGTATTTTATAGAATGAAGAAAGCAATCAAACTAAAAAATAATGATTAAGAAAATAGAGTATTATTGAAATACTAAGTTTGTAACACTTTTTAAAAATATTTAGACATAAGCGGGTAGCAAACTTGTGAAATTACAAAACGATTTGTTACAATACAAGATTTAATATATTATTTTATTTATAATGTTGTAATTGTTAAAGAATAATAATTTTTTTTAACTAAAGTTTTTTATTTATTTTAGGCAGAATTTCGGCGAAAAATAATTAAAAAAATTTAAATCTTTCTTAAGTATTTTCGGCTGAATTTTCGCCCAAATTCCACCGAAAATAAATTAATTTTTTTTAAAAAAAATTATTTTCAGCGGAATTTCGACAAAAATTTCGCCGAAAAAAATAATAAAAATAATAATTTTTTTATTATTTTTGACAGAATTTCCACCGAAAATAATCCGAATTTTATTTTTGTTGCTTCAAAACTCCCTTCCCTCTTATTTTTTCTTCATCTTCTCCCACCCCCCCCAGCCCCGTCGCCTTCCCTCCCCCCGCCACCGCTCTCCACCGCCGTCCCCCAGCCTGCCGCCGCCGTCCCCCCCTCCCCCAGTCCGCCGCCAACCCTCCCTCCCCCCCTCCCGCCCGCCAGCTCTCCCCCGCCCTCCATCCCCCCCCTCCCCCAGCCCTCCTCCGCCCTCGCTCCCCCTGCCGCCAGCCCTCCCCCGCCCTCTCTTCCCCCCCCTTGCCAACCCTCCCCCCCCGACCCCGCCTCCCCCAACCCCTTCCCCCCCTCTCCCGGCCCCCACTCCCCCTTGCCCCCAGCCCCCAGCCCCCCCTCCCACAAGCTCACCCCGCCCCCTGCCCCCCCTTCCACGCCCGCCGTTTCATCAAAAAATACTTGTAAGTTTTCAGATTTGTTTATCGTTTTGGCAAAAATTAAATTGGAATGTGTTATGTGATATTGTGTTTGATTATTTGGTAATATTTGTAAGTTGGGTGTTTGATTATTTTGTAATTTTTTGAATTTGTATTTGTTGTAGGTAATTCATCCCATCATTAATCTTGGGTTTACTACGAAAATAAAGGTAAGTACGGCTAACTTTGAAGTATATATATGTATATATGTATATAATTAGATAGTTTATAGATAGTAAGTTAGTCCATGATGTGGGGATGGAGAACGGGAATTAAGGGAAGGGGTGGAGCCTTCCCATTGCTTGCTGTTGGTTTTTCTGTGTTTGTGTGATGTGGAGAAATAAGGGGATGGTGCATATTCGATGTATATATATATATATGTAAATAATATATTTTGGTTTTTCATGTGTATTGATTTTCAGTATATACTTGATGCATGTTGTGTTTATGGAATGAAGTGATTATTTGTTGAATATGAAATGTGTATTCGATGTTGGTTGTACGAATGGATCCATAATTCTAAATTAACCATGTTGGGTTTAAGAAAAGAAAATGGTTATTCGATTATTTGTTTAATAAAATGATTAAAAACACTAAACTTATAAAATTAATACGCGCGTGTAGATGGATATTCCGGAACATAGAACATGGATGTATACAATGACTTATCCTAGTCAAAGAGGACTTTTACCAACTTATTATGACGGCGTTATGAACTTTATAGAACACACCAAGAGATGTCCGGATTATATTAAGTATGGCGAAATTCGGTGTCCTTGTAAGAAGTGTGAGAGAAAATGTCTTTTGTTAAAATTGGATGATGTCGCAGTACATTTGTTAACGAATGATTTTAAATCAAATTATTGGTATTGGACTAATCACGGTGAGGTCCAACCCTCTGTAACATTCCCTGGCGAATCAAGTAGTGGTACAGAAAATGACCCATTGCAAAGATATGCTGAAATGTGTTTTGATGCTGGTAGGCAAGAGGTAGGGGGTGAAATACCAAATGATTTTGTGGAGCAACCTAATCTTGAAACTCAAAAAATTTTTGACCTTTTGAATGAGTTTAACCAAGAGGTGTGGCCTGGACGTATAGATCATTCTCCACTTTCAGTTGTTGCAAGGTTGTTGAGCATAAAAAGTGATTATAATGTTGCACAAGATGGACTTGACGAGATCGTCCAATTGATGTCAAAAGTAATACCTGCTGGTCATAAAATGCCAACAAATTTTTACGAGGCACAAAAATTAGTGAAAAAGTTGGGTTTGACAAGTAAGAAAATAGATTGTTGCATAAGTGGTTGCATGTTATACTACAAAGATACTGCAGACGCGTTGAATTGTACATTCTGTTGTGCGCCAAGATATCGTGATAATGGGGGGCGTGTGCGTGCAAAACAAGTCCCGCAAAAGAGGATACATTATTTGCCTCTTATTCCACGATTGAAACGTCTGTACGCATCTTCGGCCTCAGCACCTCACATGAGATGGCATGCAGAGCATCGGCGACCTGACGGTGTTATGTGTCACCCAGCAGACGGGAATGCTCGGAAGAATTTTGACGAAGTATATCCCGATTTTGCTAGTGACCCTAAAAATGTGCGGCTTGCTTTGTGTGCTGATGGGTTCACGCCGTATTCCCAATCGGCGGCATCATACTTTTGTTGGCCAGTAATCGTGGCGCCATATAATTTACCTCCTGAAATGTGTATGACAATGCCATACATATTTCTGACATGCATAATTCCTGGTCCTAAAAATTCGAAAGTGAAAATTGATGTATATTTAAAACCACTGATTGATGAGTTGAAGGTATTGTGGGAAGATGGCGTGTCCACGTATGATGTCCATGCAAAACAAAAAAATTTTATGCGTGCTGCATTAATGTGGACTATCAATGACTTTCCGGCTTACGGAATGATGTCGGGATGGATAACAGTCGGTAAACTAGCTTGTCCGTATTGTATGAGCTACAGCAAAGCATTTACGTTGAAGTACGGACGAAAGAATTCATGGTTTAATTGTCATCGAAGATTTCTAGACATAAATCACCAGTACAGAAGAAACAAGATTAACTTTAAAAAAAATCTTGTCGAGAGGGATTCTCCTCCTCCGATGCCTACCGGGATTTGGTGTGGAATGATGTTCAGTGTTTGCCGAAAATAATAGAACAACCATTTATGGGAAAGCCATCTGGCTGGCGTTGAACATAATTGGACGAAGCAAAGTATTTTTTGGGATTTACCTTACTGAAAGCATCTATTGATACGACATAATTTAGATGTAATGCATATTGAGAAAAATGTGTTTGACAATATTTTTAACACTGTTATGGATATACAAGGTAAGACTAAAGATAATGCAAATGCAAGGCTGGATATGCAAGATATGTGTAGGCGACCTGAGCTACAGTTGGTCCTAAAGCCTAATGGACAATGGGAAAAATCGAAGGCAAAGTACACCTTTACTCTTGAACAAAAACAGGTGATTTGTGAGTGGATTAAAGAACTTCAAATGACGGATGGTTATTCCTCCAACTTGAGTCGCTGTGTTGACTCACATCAAGCGAAATTGCATGGCATGAAGAGTCACGACTGTCACATTTTTATGGAACAGTTGTTGCCCATTGCCTTTAAAGAGTTACCCGATGAGGTCTGGAAACCACTTGCTGAATTAAGTTTTTCAGAGGCTTATGTTCTAGCACATTAAGGCATGCCGATTTGGACAAGATGGAAGAAAATATTTCGGTGATTATATATAAATTGGAACACGTTTTTCCACCTGCTTTTTTCGATGTGATGGAGCATTTGCCAATTCATTTGATCAACAAAGCAAGAAATGGAGGCCCGGTTCAATTTCATTGGATGTACCCATTCGAGAGGTAATTAAATAACACCAATAAAATTCATTGCGTTTTTTGTAACTATATGTTAATGAAAATTCATGCAAATTGATGTTATTTTTTAATTTCAAACAGGTATTTAGGAAAAATTAAAAAAACAATCAAACAAAAAGCCCAGGTCGAGGGTTCTATATGTGAGGCATATTTGCGTCGTGAAACAGCTCATTTTTGTTCGTTCTACTTTAAATCAAACGTTCGTACATTAAGAAATAGAGTTGGAAGGAACGACAACAGTGGAGTAGATGAATCTATTCTACCTACATTGTCAATTTTTAATCATGTGGGCCGTTTACAAGGTAAATGTGTAGAACGATATTTCGAACATGATGCAGAATACAGAGCTGCAAGACAACACATCCTTTTGAATTGCGAAGAAGTTAGACCTTACATTAAGTAAGTATGAAACATATGTTTTGTAAGGAAATATGTTTTAACCTTCCATAACTAACTACATAAACAATTGCAGTTATTTTTTATCATACTTTCGAATTGGTGATGCTGAAGCTAGTGACCGTCTTGAATCAGAATTTGATGAGTGGTTTAAGTTATACGTAAGTATACAAATTCACATATTTTTGTTAATTACGAAGTTTAACCTATGATTAATGATGCAAATGATTATTTATCGTACAAGTTCATAATCCAGGAAACGGGATTACGGATCTATTCTTAAATCAATTGGCTTGGGGTCCTAACATGAAAATGAAAACATATCATACATATTTTGTCAATGGTTTCAAGTTTCACACTTCATCGTGGTATCAAGGAAAAAATACGATGAATTGCGGGGTTTAGGTGAAAGGCAGTTATGAGGATGCTGCCGTCGAAGATGACTACTATGGAATTTTGAATGAAATAGTAGAGTTGGAATACACTAGTGAGCCAATAAAAAAGGTTGTCTTATTCAAATGTGAGTGGTTCGATCCCACACCTCGAAAAGGAACTCGTATAGTACATCCAGAATGCGAAATTGTTGAAGTAAAACAACCAGGTAGGTACAGAAAATACGATCCTTTCATAATCGCACAACAAGCCCGACAGGTATACTTTGTTAAGTATCCTGAAAAAATTAAAGAGAAAATGCGATGGCTCACTGTCATTAAAAGTAAAGCGACAGGCCGCGTTGATGTTGAACACGCGTTGGAAGTCGCTTACCAAAATGACGATGGTGCAAATGTGCAAGACATCACTACTGATGACGTTGTAGGCTCTATGTGCGACCAAAATATGATATTAATACCGGTTGATGAAGAGGAGCTTAATCAGGTTATACATACTGACGAAAAAGAGGACGATACTGAAGAGGTTGATAGTAATGAAGCTGAAGTCAGTGATGCATAAATTATGATGCATGGTAAAATAAAAAGTTATATAGATTTCATTAATATATGCGCGTGACTAATTTCATTATGACTGAAGCGAGTGAAAATACGTTATTGCACTTAATTGGATATATGCGTCATTTATTTACATCGGCATAAAATTGTATTATACCTTATTTGATAATAAAAATTTGTACTTTTAAATTTTTGTATAACTTTCGTTGGATGTATATGCGGCGTGGGAAAAATAAGATTTCGTATGGTAGATCAACTGATAGGCCGGCATCTAATCTGGGTTCTTCTTCATCCCATCGAGGCACCTCCCCAGGGTCCCTTTCGGGCTCTTCCCCCTTCTTACCATTCCACTCGCATAGGCCATAGTCCACCACCAGACATTCTAATGCAATTTATGCCAACTCCTTCAATATCTAGTGGCCATAGTCCACCTGTTACATCTCATATTCCTAGCCCGTCGCTACCCTAGCAGCAACCACAACCTGAGGATGACGAGTTGACTCAGGCCGATATAGAAGGAATTCAGGACACGTATGCGATGCCTACACCTTTACCTACACCAAACAGTAAGATTACAGTGACACCAATTGGACCGAATCGGTTAGTTTTTTTTAAAATTTATATATGTAATACAACAAATAGAAATGATAATAAATCATACATGTTTGACAACAAATTTTGAACTCCCATGTAGTTTTTATCCTGGCAAAAGTGGTGGTGTGCACATTGGGAATGTTATAAAGAGTCAGTTGGACAAATCATACTTCAGTTATGGCAAGGTTCCTGAAAATATTCGGTGGCGATGGTTCGGTGAATGGCAGGTAATTTAATTGAAATTGTATAGGCATTAATTTTGAAGGATGAGTATATTTCATGTATATTTGAGTATTTCATTAATTTTTAACATGTTTGAGTGATAAAGTATTATTTATTTTTGTTAGAAATATGTATGTTTTAGGCCGGAGGAGACGGGGCATATAAAGATAGCTTTTGACAATTGTGCGGCTAAAAAAATGGTTGACATGTATCGCGATTTTAGAAAAGTAATTGCAATGGGGGATGGTCGACCACCGTGGCTCCCCGAACCAATATTTCAAGAGCTGGCCACGTATTGGGGCACACCTAAATGGAAAAAGAAGAGTGAGCAGAACAGGATAAATAGGAACGTCGGTGGAGGTTCGTTGTATGCCGGTGAGGGCAAGTCGATATATGAGCGTCGGATGGACTTGATAGGTACCTTTTCGTATTAGTTATTTGACGTACAATAAAAGATTTAATTTTTTCTTTTAATTTAATCTTCTTCTTGTAGGAGGGGAAGTTAAATAGGCATGCTCTTAAAAGCGAGGTCCTTCACGATTGTTATATGAGGAAAAAAGATAAGAGGCCGGATAAAAAAACAGGCACATGGGTTCACCCGAGGCCACAACAAGTTCATGTAAGTTAGACTTGTTTAATGTAATTAATTTTTTTGTTTAAATTGCTAGCATTAACGAATTACAATTGAAGGATAATTTTCAAAATTTGGTTCAGAATCGTCCGGATATGCGTATCTGATCCCTTAACGCAAGAAAGCATGAACGAGTTGTTTGATCAGTCTGTCGGGGAGCCTACCAAGAAGGGCCGAAAGTACGGGCAAAATTATCAGACAACATCGGCACCTTATCACTATAGTTTTTCTTCGCCCGGTAGTTCGTCGAGCCAGTCCGACCCGGCGGTGTTTGTTGTTAAGAACCGGGTCGATCACCTAACCCAACAGAACACACAAATCATGGAAATGATGCATCAAGTGATAACGATGATTTTGCAGAACAAAACGAACGACTCACAGCAACCAACTTATGCCCCTCCGCCGGCTCAGTATGTCGCTGATGATGAAGACGACTCTGATGAGGAAGACTATGATTAGTATGAACTTTGCTAGAAAATAATTTCGCTTTTTATGTATCGATGAAAATATTCGACTGATTCTGTTTTTTATATATTTGGATAAATTTTCTGTGGTTTGCTAATCTATATGTAGTTTTTAATATATTTAATATGTTATTTATTTATAAAAACCAAATTATGTGATTACTTAATATTTCAAATATATTTTTTATAATTATGCTTATAACAACGAAGAAAAATATAATTAATTTGAATATTTTTAACAAAATATAATTGTAGGGACGAAATAATATTTTATTTCCAAAATAATATTTATTAATTATTTTAGGGCCGAAATAATTAATTTTTTTAAAAATATTATTTATTTTTGGCGGATTTTTTCGCCGAAATTAATTAATTTTTGTTTTAAAAATATTATTTATTTTTGCCGAAATTCCGCCGAAAATAATTAATTTTTTAAAATTATTATTTATTTTCGGCGGAATTTTCGCCGAAATTCTGTCGAAAATAATTATTTTTTTTAAATTATTATTTATTTTTGGCGGAATTTTCGCCGAAATTCCGCCGAAAATAATTAAATTTTTTTAAACTATTATTTTTTTTCGGCAGAATTGTCGCCGAAATTCCGCCGAAAATAATTAAATTTTTTTTAATCATTAATTATTTCCGCCAAAAATCCGCCGAAAAATAACTACCGACGAGGGATTTTTCGACAGACCCAATCCGCCGAAAATTATATTTTTGGCCAAAAATCCGCAGAAAATTTGGCCGAAAAAATAGTATTTTCTTGTAGTGTATATATATATATATATTGAGATGCAATTTGGTAAGTGAAGTGAAGTGAAGTGAAGAGGTTTTAGTATGTATGATTTTCTTTTTGAGGTTGTTTTAATGATGTTATTTTTTTTTATATTAAGATGTCCTAAATTTTATTTTTTACATTTCATAGTTGTGGTTATTGCAACTTGTTCGATCGACCTATTAGTAATATTGAATACCAATTTTAGTCATTTGAAGGTATGTTATCCTAATCTTTGATTCTTTAATATTTGTAGTTTATTGGATTTACTTATTAATTTATTTTAATTATGGCTTCATACTCTTTTTGGCTAAAATTCAAAAGACCAAAATTGATGTAAAGTAAAATTTACTTTTGTGTAGCAATGTAGAAGAAATAAGATATGTGCAGTTTTGTGCAAGAAATGAAGGGCATTTTCAAAATTTTTAGGAAAAAAATATTTGAAATTTTTTTACGTAATTTTATTAAGGGCATTCGAACTACTACTTTTTCCCCTCTCAATTTATTTATTTTTTCTAAATTTTTTGTTCAAAGTAGTAGAGTTCATGAAGAAAAATATTAGTCATGTCAACAACACAATCAAACTCCCACTACCGTTCATTGGTTCTCATCATATATTTGGAAATTTGGGAAACAAGTGTTGTCTCAAAGCTTACTGTCACCATAGTAGTTCTCAATGCTTTGGATGACTTCCCTTTATTTATTTATTCATTGTTATAAGACAATAATTTATTGTTTATTTGTTAATTCTTAATTAACTAAACAAGCCCTCCGCCCTATGCGACAAAGAGTATTCACTCAGGTCAATTTCGTAATATTTTTATTCCTTATTTTTTATTTCATTGAGTTGCTTGTGCAGTTAACAAAAAAAACTTGATTTAAAAATATTGTTTTTCTATTAATTTACTAAAAACTTGCCAATTGATTTAGGGAATTGTTATTAGCACTCCAAAATTGTTAATGACACTCCCTCGCATTTTATAATTTTTATCAATTGACCAAGATACCCTTTTAATTTTTAAATATTAATATAATTTGATTTGTTGGACAAAAAGTTGTAATAGTCAATTATTCACCTTTACGCATTCAAGAATACTATTATTCACCATCTTTTTTTTTTTGGCTTTGGTGACAATAACTTCAAAATTATTATTCGACTTTTTATTTTGATGGTGACCTAAAAAAAAAATTTGTTCTAATATTTTTATTATTTGTACAATATTTTGCCCATATTTAATATTATATTTTTCTACTTTTTTTGTCATATTAAATTTAGTTACTTGAAAATAGAGGCGACTAATATTTTAGAAGATTTAACGGTGATTTTTGAGTTTGAGGAGAAAATAAAGCTTGTGAATACCAAGAGTATCAAGCCAATTTAAGATATCTACCATTCTTATAAACCATCTAATAACAACAAATGTATTGTTTTTCTTTTTCATACTTTCTATATTATTTCATTAAGTTTTTTATTCACACACTTTAATTTCAACATACATACATTTATGTACTATAATTTTCCCCTTGATGTACAAATTGTTCTATTAATATTGATCTATTATTATTTTTTTTGTATGAATAATATATGGAGCAAACAAGTTGGTGCAAACTTTGAATGGGATATCATGCCTTAAAGATTGTAATCATGAAATCTTTCTTTTCTATTTCTTTTTGTTGTTGTTGTTGTTGTTATTGTTATTATTATTATTATTATTATTTTGCAAGACGTTTTGTTTATTTGAAGTTAGACGATGTTGAGGATAAATAAAATTAGTGGGGATATAGAATTTATTTCTTTTTAATTAATATTTTGCATATTTGAATATCAGTAAAATTATACAATATTATTTGCTTTCTTTATCACCCAACTTTTTTATATATTTATCTTTTTTTTTATTTCATAGTTTCATATATATCCTAAAAGTTTCATGTATGACTTGACAATTTTTGTTAGTAATATATATTTTGCATTAAGTGGGACACCAAAAAAAAAGATAAAACAAAAAAACTAAAGAGTTTACATTAAGGTTGTGTTCTCTTGTGTTTTTTATAAACAAAATGTGAAAATGATTAACAACAAAGACATTGAAATTAATAAAAATAGTGTTCTAAAGATGAATGAGCAATTTAGTCAATTTTTCAATACAAAAGATAAAGATGGAGTGCCAATAACAATTCCCTTGATTTATTATGAAAATATGTTGATGCATTTGAAATATCATTACGTACAATGCTCTTGATCTGTGTGTGTTTAATTTTTCAATGTGTATAAAATTACTTATTTTAATTTATATGTGGTATATATTTTATTAATTCTTTAAATATAATTTTCTAATTTAATATATGAAACAATGTTTATGGAGAAAAGAATCAGAGAGATAATAAAGTTAGAAAGAAACATAAGAGAAATAATTTAATTTGAGAAAGAATAGCAAGAGAAAAAGCGATTAAATAAGAAGAACAAGAAGGAGAATTGATCAAAAAATATTCTCAAATTTAACCTTTTTATTAAAATTAATTTGATTTTTCCTAAATCAAAATAATCCTCCTTTTTTAATCGAAATTATGGAAACATCAATTTATGTTTAGTAGAACTCCTATGATGTAATTATGTTCTATATCTATGTGTACTATAATTTTGGCAACGTAATTTCAATTTAAACTAGTATGGCGAATCGTCATCGATTGTGTGGGCCCGAGACTTTGGATCTGATGTATGACCAGGATAGTCATAGGTCCGAATTAGTGACAGGGAACATTGAGGTGAGGCCATTGGAGGTTAGAGTATATCACGAAAATTTTTGGAATATTGTGAAAGAATACCCTCTTCATGTTAGTATGTAGCGAGTGCTGTTTAGAATGGGGTTTTATGGAGTAGTTAGGTGTAGTCATTTCAAAATAGACCATGCACTTATTACTACATTGGTTGAAAGGTGGAAGCCAGAAACAAATACAATTCACTTTCCGGTAGGCGTAGCCATTGTGATGTTAGAAGACATTGTCATTTTGTGGGTGTTGCCTATTAGGGGAAGGGCTTTCGTGGGCCATGTCAAGGAGAAAACATATTGGTTTGCAAAGCGTGGTTCTTTGCTAGGATTTGTACCAAATGCTGCAGAGGTTACATCATCCCGCATTCTTGTTAGAACTATATTGGAACGCATCCTTAACCACCGAATCATTGACAATTCATCGAACATGACTGTCATGCAATATTCCAAATGTGTAGCAATGTGTTTGATCTCTAGCGTAATGATGCCCGATAAAAGTACAAAATTTATTGGACTCTATTATTTACTCTATTTGCTTGATGCCGAACATACTCGGTCATTTAGCTGGGGTTCAACAGTGTTAGCAAACCTATATCGAGAGCTGGGCATCGCTTCAAGAAGGGAGGCAAATTCTATTGCTGGACCAGTACAATTACTTCAGGTATAACTTGTATAAAACTTGTTTAAAAGATTAAATTATATAAATGGTTATTTAACTTCTGTTTGATTGTTTTATGTATTGTAGATTTGGGCTTAGTCTATTATCACTACAATCACACCAATCTTTGTGTTTAGAGGATTACAAACAGGGGATGATTTCAATTATGATAAAAATAACCGAACCACGTTCCTTTATGGTGCTAGATGAGCCCTTTTTTTAAGTTCGATGCACGCTCTTGCAAATAAATATATTGTAGAAGATTTTTTGTAACTTACACTTGTATAATTTATATTTGTTGTGCCATCGAAATTGTAGGTGGACGAATTATTACAAATACATAAATACGGTTAGGCACTCATTAGCTGTAGTAAGAGAATTATTTGATAGAATGTTTGACGGTCAGGTATTGCAATGTTATATATCAACATTTATGAAGTTACTTTCTATTCGTTTGCTTCCCAAATGATACGTTGTTGTGATTTGTTTTTTTTTTCCGCAGTGTGTATTACGTCTGTATAATCGCAATGCCCCTGAGATTGTGGGACTGCCTGATGATCGAGGGGAGGAGTACTGGCATGCTTTAGTTCCACTACTCAATTATGCAATTATAGAGGTTCATCATGTCGAATGTGTTTTGAGGCAATTCAGGATGAGACAAAATATCCCGTCTAACATTACTCTAGCGGAGAGAATTTTGCCAAGAATTGACAGGAGGGGTCTTAATTCCACTAGGGGTTGGGGCAAGTAGTACACTTAGTATGTTGTGATGTGAAATAGAGTGCATACTTCATTATTAACATTCCCCTAATCACTCCGTGGGTATACCATACCGAGTAAGGTTATTTCGAGTGGTATGCCAGGCATATCGTTAGACAAATCACACCCCCGCAAGGGTATATTCACAAAAGGGGTTATCAACCTTCCAATCCATCAGCATAGCATGTCATGGTTGGTGTCATTTCTTAATCATTCTATCTTTATGTCCAATATAATTATTAGTTATATTTGAAAATTTTTGTGTAATAAATTTTTGATTTCATTATCTTGATAGATGGAGGGTTTGGAGTATATTCGACTAGAGGTTTCAATATATAATATTCTACATATTATAGATCATGCCAGGATGTTGGCGAATATGGCCCGAGCAGAAATTGGATTAACTGGTCAGGCATGCAAAGATGTGCCTGAGTTTGTAGGTGCAACAAGTGATTCACTTCCAAAGTGTGGTAGGAGCTGTCGTGTTAGGCCAAACAAGGCTGGACTGTCCAATGTTCAGTCAAATGAAGGTGGGCCTTCTAATGTTCGTGCAGATGAAGCAGGTTTTTCATATGCGCCACAAAGCCAATTTTGGTCATCCACTTCTAGCATCCCCTTAGATGTCTATGTCTCTTCGCCCATTCAGTTCAGTGCAGCACCAACTACCCCATTAAGTAGTCATGCCATGGGTGCTATGAATACGTTTGAAGATCTTTTCAACATACCATACACCCAGTTCCTCAACATGGCACCATCGGATGAAACTATGCAAACCTATCATCGTAGTGGCGGGTCTAGTTACACAGATGTTAAAGAGTAGTAGAGGTTTAATGTTTTTCCCATACCTTTCAGTGTGTGGACAACTCCAAGGGCAGAAGTGCCTGGTACTAGCTCAAGCAAGCATCAGTCCGATTCGTATAGCTCAATATAGTTTGAGAATGAAGAACCTCGATGAACAAGCCAACGCGTTAGGCATCCACATGGATGTGGTCATATTTAACTAGTCAAATTACACATGATAATCGAAAAAGAATAAACACAAATTTCCATCACTCATCCTCGTCGGATAAAGCATGTTGGCCAGAAGTTGGTTTTAAATTAGTCTTCAATCTCGAGCGGTTAAAAGAGCAATAACGAGGCCGTGACGTTACCGCTCGCATTCATAACGAGATGGATCAACCACAAGTAAGAGATAGAACAAGGCTATGTGCCCAACAACACCAATGAGCTAGTACATAGCAATAATGATTCACTCAAGCTTGTGTTTTAAGTTTCAATCAAGTAACAAATCCTACTACTTATGTATGATTTTAAGTTTCAAATGCAGGTATTTTTCAGCCTAGTATGAATTGTGATATTATATTTAAATTACAATCCTATTATGATGTGTCATATTAAATGTACTAGTTATTTTTACTTGACTAATTTTCAATTCCAACAAGAAATTCTTCTTCCTATAAAAAAATTCGCTAACAAAAAAGAAAAAAAGACGTTGGATGTATTTACAAGGTGAGCCCAACATATAAAAAAAAGGGTTAAATGTTGGCCGCAGTTGCAAGGCATGGTCAACATTTCTCCACTCTCCCCGAGGATTTAATTAAAAAAGGTTGAATGCAATTG
The DNA here is from genome assembly GCA_026212405.1 of Petrea volubilis. Lineage (NCBI taxonomy): Eukaryota > Viridiplantae > Streptophyta > Magnoliopsida > Lamiales > Verbenaceae > Petrea > Petrea volubilis. Next base: position 13,716,801 of record CM047872.1, on the reverse strand, counting down.
CCAATCGCATCCAAGGATAGTTTGAAAATGTTTTTCAAAGGACGGATATTTTCAAAAACTTGAAGTCAAAACAGGACAAAATGAAAAAAATTTCTAGAATGAACTCCCACATTCTGCTTAAGTTGAGAGGGATAAAATATCGACAGAAATTGAACTGCATGAACATCTCATCATGATGTCAACACTAAGTGTATGTTCAAGTTTAGAAAACACTCGAACTATTTGCACAATATAAGTTGTCATCATATTTTACTACCTAGTGAATTTTAAAAACCTTAAATCTTGTGGAGGATTGTTGGAAATAAGCTTTCAAATTTTTTCAATTATTAAATTATTTCCAACACTTTATAGTTTATTCTAGGACAAATTCCAAAAGACTCCCATGTGTCATCGCAAAATAAAAAAAAAAAGCCCTGTGATCGGAAAATAGGATAAAAACCTCCCATGTTATGAAAAATTTAGCACACACGCTCTCTTCATCAACTTTAACTTAACGGCGTTAAATTTTTTGAAATACCCATTATGCCGCTTTTATGAATAGTTGTTAGATCTTAATTGTAGAAAAAGAACGGTCATGATTGATCATGGAATAAAAAAATATAATATTTAATAAATATAAAAATAAATTAAATAAAAATCTCATCCCCAACTCTTCTCTCTCTCACATCGTTTCTCTCTCTCTCTCTCCCCACTGCCTTTCTTCTTCCCCCCACCCCTTCTTACTCTCTCTCACACATACACAACGAATTTGAAGAGGTTTTGGGGATTTGGGCATGGATGGGAGGTTTTGGGGTGTTGATGGCGACGAAGGAGAGATCTGAAGAGGGAGCTATGGGGCGAAGATCTAAAAAGGGTTGGCGGTGGCAGTCGAAGAATGCGGCGGTGGCAGGCAACGTCATGGGTAAGCTAGGGTTGGTGCTAATGGTTGGATGGGTGAGTGGAGGAAAAGGAGGCGTAGTGAAGAAGAAGAGTAATGGAAGAGGTCGGAAAAAATAAAATAAAATAAAATAAATAATTCTTTCTTTATTTTTTTTGTTATAAAATAGGTAAACAAGAGTTTTCATTATTTTCTGAAAAATTATGTTTGGTTAATGTGGTATTTGGTTAATGTTTCAACAAACAAATAAATTTAAATTACAAAGATGTGGGTATATTTTTATTTTACAATGAGCCTTAATTAGTTTAATATTTATACATGGTTTCTTTCAAATTAAACTATTTATCTGTAATTATTTTATTTAATGTCTTAATATTTATTTGAGAATTTTGAATTTCGATGGTTTTGTTCTCAACTTTTTCAAAAGAAAATTAGAAAAGTTATTAGTTTTTTTTAACAGCATTTGCCTTCATAATAAATAATATTTTTTTGACTAATAACTAAAATTATAAAATCATTTGTATATTTTTAAATTGTTAATGAAGTTTAATTAATTAAATACAATAAATATAAAATAGTTTTTACTAATTTAAATATTTTAATAAATAAATATAATTATTTTTAGTATTTTAATATTTATCTCAGAATTTAATTTTAGTTATTAATTTTAGTGCTCAATTTATAATAGATTTAGAAAAGTTAGTATTATTCTTTGTTTAGTGTTTGATGGTAGTTGCGTAGAAATCAGAAAATTAAAAAAGATAAGAGGGGTATTTTAGTCAAAAATTTGGTCAACTAATGGTCAAAAATACATAAAACACAACCAACAAATACACACAAGGCGTTTGTACTGTCAACATCATCAGTTTAGATGGAAGTGGGGTTTTATGCTATATAAACTATTAATACATAGGGTAGTTAGCCTATTTTCCAATCATAAGGGGTGTTTTTCTATTTCGCGATAATACCTGGGGTCTTCTAAAATTTGTCCTTTATTCTATATAATGTGCTTATTCAAATCGATTAATTATTCGAGGTTTATGACCCAACTATTATTGTGTTTTACTATGGCTTTACAAGTTTTATTTGATTTTTAGATTATATTTATGTGGCCTATTTATCATGATTTATTATTACATATTATGTTTTTATTAGGCTATTAATCTTCTTTATAACGGTCGAACCTTTTATCTATATATTTAAAGAGCCATAACGTTTTTGTAAGGCACAATATTGAAAAGTTCATGTGATATATTGAGATTTGTGAGTTGTTACATATATCCTAGAAGATATTGTATTATGGCAATGTCACTGAGGATGAGTTCCGAGTCTTCTTGTGGTCACGTCCATGGGATGACACTTTGTTGTGAGCTAAATAAGGTTTTATCTTGGAATTATGATCAGCCGTCAAAACCAGCATGAAGGGAGGCAATAATGACTTTAGAACAACGACAAGTATCGTGACGCTCCATCGATCCAATATTTTACAAAATTAAATATTTTAATTACTAATTTAGTATTTTATATTTTGTGATAAATTACTAAGTTAAATATTGAGATAATTTTTAATATAGTTATAAATAAAAATCACACAATATTCACAACAATTTGATCAAGTATTATTGGTACTAGTAATATCGGCATAATAGATGTGTGTGCATAATAAAAAAATAATTTAATTTAATGACATACTAATAATTTAATTGCAAAGAAAATTCCAAAGATGAAATTGAGGAGTATTAGGAGATAAAAGAGGATAGAGAGGAGAGAGAGGGAGGGGGAGAGAAAACAATGAGTGAACATAAAAAGAACATATAAGTTGAGAGAGGGGAGAGGAGAGAGAATGTAAATGAAGAAAGAAAAAAAAAGAAATTAATAAACAAAAAAGATAAGTAGCTCAAATATAGTTACTAAAGAAATTGTCCATTTATATAATAGTATAGATGAGATCATATTCAAAATCTTAACACGAATTCACAGGAAAATGATAAAATAACTTCATTTTAAAATAAAAATTTGCTATTAATTTATCGGAAATATGTGGTGGTGGCACAACTTGAGAATAATTGTGCAATTTTCATGTTGTGGGGATTGAATTGACAAGTCACTAGACGTAAGTTTTATACAATATGACATATTAACTCATGCTAATAACATGAAAAATTCTTATATGAATGAGGTATTTGAATATATCTATGCACTTAATAGTTAAAATTCAATTACATATTATATATATGTTATAAAAAATAATATATAATATATGATTAAATCTAAACAATTAAATACACTTCCCCGATTTATGGAAGAATTTTTCCCAAAAATACAAATTGCTCGGTCCCTTGAGTCCTGTGCAACTGTGAGAGAGTGTGCTAGTTTTTTGGTTGCTTGATTGGGTGCCTCCAAAAATAATGCGTGAGAATTAATCTGACGTACGGAAAATAACATTTTTATTGGTCCCTTACCCACGTGAACAGCACGGGGGATGGGCCAGACTAATCTCCTCACGCGCTATTCTATCATACTTACTTCACTCTCCGATAACCAAGCGTCGACTCTCAGAAAGTAATTACACGCGCATTGAAATCGTTTACTTTTGCACTTTCAGCTCATCAGGTGGGCACACACGAGTTTCAGACGTCAGCACTGTTGAGAGACCCTTCAAAGTGAGGACCCACACAAAGAGATACTCCATTACGGGATATGTTTTTGAAATGGAGAGAGGCAGTGTTTTCAAAATCAGTCCAATCTGACTGGTTCAATCAGTGACCGAAGCTTGGTCCAATTCGATTGAACAGTGAAAATCGGCCACCAACTCAACCATTCCTGGCTGGTAATAACTGGCCAAAAGTCAATTGAATAAGTATCGATTTTCAAATTGAATCGACGGTTCATATTTTTTTCTGCGTTTTTCTTTTCTTTTCTTCTCTCTCTCTCTCTCTCTCTCTGAAAAATGACCAGCACGCACAGAAGAGGAGAGGGCGAAGAGACCAATAGATCTGGTAAAGGTTGGATCGACTTGCTCAAGTTTCAACATTGAATTTTCTATCGAACATCTCTGCTACGTTTGTTGCTGTTATTGAGAAGGAAGTTTGGAAATTGGTTTTTTTAACGAAAAAGAACTAAAGAAGGAAGAGAATAATTTAATAAGATGTTGAATTGGAACGAATCCCAAACTAATAGCATTAGCAGTTTTCCCCTCATAAAATTAGCAGTTCGGATCTTTTGTTACATAACGGTATTATATCTCCTCTTCTATTCATCAATACACGTTACATGTATTGGCGAGCGATTGAGATGAGGAAGGAGAATATTTAAAATTTTTTACATATAACAAATCTTTCTCTTTTCTTATCTCAATTGCTCCCCAATACACATGGCATGTATTGGTGAGCAAAGAAGGAGATATAGCACCGTTGTGTAGCAGAAGATCCGAACTGAGATTAATCCATGCTAAAATTTGACATTTTACTAACTAGTTGTTATAATTCTATATTTTTAAATATATATAATATTTAAATAAAATTTATTATATTTATGACGACATACTAATTAAACTAGTGATCAAACCGACTGGATCGATAATTAGTAATACTGTCGGTTCTATATTTGGTACGATTTGAAAGCATTGGAGATAGGCAACGGATTTTACAGTAGTTCCGTTCCGCTATTTTTTATATTTTATGACATATATATATTTTTCAAAAAAACAACTAATTTCTTTTTGTTTTAGTTTTCTTTTTTTCTTCTTTCTTGACATAGACTGGAAAAGAGAAATGATTACCGTGAAGAATCTTAAGACGGATGAGTTAATGCTTGGTGACTCAGGAGAGCCTTTTTTTTTTTTTTTCATCTCTCTCTCTCTCTCTCTCTCTCTGTTTTTGTTTTTTTTTTTCTGTTTTTTTTTTAAATCTTGCTCCAATTAAAAATCATTTTCAAACTATTTCGATAGAGATAAAATTTGAATTAGAATAATTGTCCTACCTCCTTTCTCTAATTTCATTTTTCAGACATCGAAAGAATTTATCTTTGTCCAAATATTATTCATATTATTACTCATATTACCACATAAGCTAAAAAAAATAATCATTTGATTTTTTTCTATTTGGTGGACACACAAGAATTACTGGTTGTAATTTTCTATTTCTTTTTTGCATCATTTAGGTTAATTTAATAGAAATTTATATTTGTTTTTGCTCCCACCATTTTTTACAAGGGATAGCATAATTTTTTCAAGGTTTGCTTTCTTTTTACCATTAATTACACTTTGAACAATGAGTATTTTTTTTGTTCTTTTATTTATCCAATGGATTTTGTAAGAGATGATAAAATAATACTACCATTCATTTTGCAAAAATAAATAAATAAATAAATAAAATTCTAATTTTTTTTGTTCTTTTATTTATACAATGGATTTTGTAAGACATGATAAAATAATATTACCATTCATTTTGCAAAAATAAATAAATAAATAAAATTCTAATTTAACTACATGAATTTAGTTCGTATTGTTTGTGGAATTCTATTTCTTATTCTATTTGATTTTTTTAAAAACAAAGATTCATATAACAATTTAGTATGGTACAATAATATTCGTGATATTTACTTTATTTTTTCAATAATAATACAAATTAAAATAGTTTTTACTTGTGCCTTATTAAGAGAGTATTTGGCTGAACTTATAAACTCGAAAAAATATCTTATAAGCTATTTGAGAATTTATAAGCTCCTTAAATGTGTTTGGCAATTTTTTAAGTAAATGAGCTTATAAGGTGTAAACTCCTTTACAACTTACTTTTGGAGCTTCTAAGCTCAAATAAAATAAAATAAAATAAAATAAAAAATAAAAAAGAGTAAGATTTCCCCCCAACTTTTTTTAAAACAACTTATTACATTTTTTTATTACGTAAATATCTAACGTTAAAAGATAAAATGACATAAATATCTTTATTTTTTTTTCAATATTACATTTCTACCATCTCATAAAATATTTATGTACATGAAATTAATTTTTTTTTAATCATTATTTGCCAATGAAGAAAGTTCAGAGTAACACTTTTTGCACAATAATCTCAATTTCAAGCAATAATAACTTCAATTTAAAGCTAAGATCCATAATAGTAATAGTACTATAGATATATCTAATATATATATATTTAAAATGGAATCCACCTTATTTGTCCATTCCTTGCTTATGTTGATAATGAGGTGGACAAGTTGTCATTTCACTATTTTTCCATATTTACATTTTTAATCTTTAATTCACATTAAAATCTTTCTATAATTAAAATGATCTAATTTCATTAATTTCGAACATATTTATGTTTAACTCCTTAAATTACTCTTTATTACTTAATTATTTTTTAAACATAATCTAATCTAATGTAATATATATAAAATGATGTCCATAGTATGTGTCCATCTCTTGCTTATATGGACAATGACGTCGACAAATTATCATTTCATTATTTTGTTATATGAGACGTTTTCCATATTTATATTTCATTCTCTAATTGACATTAAAATTTTTCCAAAATTAATATTATCTAACACCATTATTTTCAAAATCATATATCCTTAACTCCTTAAATTACACCTTATACTTAATTATTTTCTTAAACATAATTTACAATTATATCCATTGATTAATTTTTTTAATGATTAATTATCAATTATCACAAATTTTTAGATTTTATATAAATAAATATATATAGGTTTCTCAATATGACAACTTTTGTATTAATTTTAATGAGAATGTCCTTGATTATTGCTTAGTCTTTTCACATTTAATATTATAAATTATAATTTTCATATTTTGAGTAATCAAATTCGAGTTAATTCCATTTTTCGATTCATAGGAAATCTTTAATTTCACATTTAATCCCATAGGATACATTTTGACACATTTAGTCCCACCGGCGGTTTTTTTAAATTGAAATTTTAACATCTGCCTACGTGTCATGCAAAATAATGAAGTGGCAATCTCAAGCAATGACTTAGAGTTTTTAGTGTTGACTTGGTTGAGTTAATTCCATTTTTAGTCCCATAGAAAATTTGCCAATTCACATTTAGTCCCAAAATTCTCACATTTAGTCCCATGTGATAGGTTTTTTAGCCACATTCAATCCTACCGGTCAAGTTTTAATGGTTGATTAACAAAAATAACTGACGTGTCCGATGACAAAATCTGTGTGGCATTTTCTAGCATTTTTTTTTACAACTGTTGCACTAGATATGGCAGTGACAAGGCCCCAACTTATTCAAAATATAAAATATAATTTAAAAAATAGGAAATATATATAAAAATTTAAATAATATAAAATTTATATAATAAAAAATTCATTTTAAAAATAAAATTTAACTTAGAATTTAAAACATATATATAGATCATAATATATTATTTTATGTATCAATTATCTGTATATTCTATATAAATTATGTATCATGGGATGATAAATAAAATTTCCTTTGAATAAGTTTTGTCAAGGTTTAAAATCCAAACAATCTTGGGTTCAGTTTAGATTATAGTCATGTTTTGCCTGTCTGTTGCTGTGGTAAGGCATTTCTAGGGCTTGTGTGTCGACTATGTCAGACTGGAAACCAACAAAAATTTAGATTTTTGTAAAGATCCTTGTGATATCTTATTTTTAAGTTTAAATTGGGTCGTTTATTTATATTTAAGTCTAAATTGGGCTTTTTATTGGTATCAGAGACATGGTATATAAGTCATATAGAGATGTAATTCAACACAAGTTTTTATGATGAATTTAATTAGGAGAAAAACTATTAAGAATAGTATGAAAGAGGGATATGATATTCCCCAAGATCTTGATCTTCTTCGTAGATGGACTATTCCAAAGGTGAAACCTAAGATTATATATCAGCTAGGAACCTTTGAAAAATTAGGATTGAAACAAGTTGTAAAAACTATATAAGAGACTATCTCTTTAGAAAATGATGAAATGATCATAAAACTTGTTACTGATAAAGATTTAAATCAATATAAATATACTCATAAATTTATTCATATAGGACTGGTGCCAGTCACTTTTAAATCACTTACACTAGAAGGATTACTAGAAAGTTTTATAACAACTTTGCTTGATGGACACAATCTAAATTGGAAACAATCCTTAATGGGTAAAATTTAATCTAGTTTAGCCCACGGTCCAGTTTATTTTAACGTTTATCCAAATTTACAATTATCTTTAACTGATGTTAATGTTCTTGATGCTTTAACCTTAAATGTTAAAACACATGGTTATAATTATGCTGTAGGATTAGAAGTTATGTGTGTCTGTTATAGAATTTACTATAAACCTCTTCAAACATTAAATCCACAGTGCAGAATGGTGAATAAACCATTAAATGAAACTATTTTAATTGAAATTAGTTTTAGTAAATCTAATATTACTACTAGAAGAGCTATTAAATGGGAAGAAATAAATTTTCTTAAACATTGGGTAATAGAAAGAGCTGTTCTAGCCCAACCCAATACTCAAAATCGTCCCACAGATGTCAGACAAACTCTAGAGGGAATTGTTAAAATAAAAGTTAATGATAATAGAAGGATAATAACACCTGGAACACTTGGATCTAGGTTAAACAGATCCTAATCTTTTTATTTCCATATATCACCAATTGATTATATTGTAAGATCTCCATCTAGAGCATCTACTTCTCAACTAAGTGAACCCACCAGGAAATCATTAAGTGAAGAACCTAGACAAGATAGAATTGAAAGTTAAGAATACATAAGGATAATATAGTAAAAGGAGTTTATAATACTCACGGTGCATATGTAAATTTATATAATAATCAAGAGGCGGACATAACTGAGTCAGAGGATGAATTTTTAACTTAATGAATTTTAAACCACAAATTGATTTTAGTCCGGGCTCTCTTGGAAGGGAGCAGATGCAAAAAGAATTTAATCTTCCTAGATGGAAACCGTTTAAAAAATGTTTATTTGAAAGTTTTACTACGGAAGACATAAAAATTTTCCAACAAAAGTTTTATAAATACCTCTCAGAAAAAAACCAATTTATACCTTTTGTTCCTTAGTTTATAACCAATTATGTTGAATATTATATGTCTATCATAGAAAGAGAATTTAAACTTTCTGATTGAAAAAGCTTAAAGGCAGCGTATCCTCCACAACAACCTTATGAAATTGGAAAGAAATTGAAGTAAGGCATTTAACAATACTCGTACTTTTGATATAACATGTTTATTATATATACAATACGTATCCCGTATAAGATTTGACGAACAATACTTCATCTCATGAAATATTTATTATATTTATTTTAAATTTAGAATATATAAAAACTATTTACAAGTGCACAAAAAATCAAAATTAATGATAATTATTAATTGCATATTATATAAAAAATAAATTTGTAATACTTTATAAAATATTAGTTATTATATTTATCATTATATATAATCAATATTATGATTATAAATTAAATAATCTAATGAAAAATTTTAAATAATATTTTCATTATTTAAGTTACATAGAAAGCATGATTTATATGAAATAATACCAAAATAACCTGTATTTTAACTCCCATTTTTTTTTTTTACATCCAAATTATACTCGTACTTTCACTAATTCACATATTAGCCGTTTGTGTATGATTGAGCTGAATTTTTCACTTTAACTTTGAAAAAATATTTATAATACATATACATACGTATTAAATGCCGAATAATACCCATCTCGTATTTAACTAACTAGGCTATTGACATTTTTTAAAAAATATTTTTTGAGAAAATAAAATTATTATCACTTAATGTATATAATGGGGTCAAAAATTTTATATTATCACACTAAAAGAAAATACTGTTTTTTCGGCCAGATTTTCGGCGGATTTTTGGCTAAAAATATTATTTTCGGCAGATTTTCGGCGGATCGCGTCGGCCGAAAAAACCTTCGTTGGTATATAATTTTTGGCGGAAATAATTAGAGATTAAAAAAAATAAATAATAAATATTTTTGGCGGAATTTTGGCCGAAATTCCGTCGAAAATAATTAAATTTTTTTTAAAATAATAAATATTTTCGGCAGAATTTTGGCCGAAAATCATCCGAAAATAATTAATTTTTTTTTAAAAATAATAATAATTTTTAAAATTATAATTATTTTCGGCGGAATTTCGGACGAAATTCCGCCGAAAATATATAATATTTTAAAAAAAAATTAATTATTTCTGCCCCAAAATTATTAATAAATATTAATTTCAAAATAAAATATTATCTCGTCCCTAAAATTATGTTTTGTTGCAAATATACAAATTAATTATATTTTTCTTCATTTTTATAAGCATAATTATAAAAAATATATTTGAAATATTATAATAATAACATAATTTGATTTTTACAAGTAAATAAGATATCAAATATATTAAAACCTACATATAGATTCATAAACCACATAAAATTTATCCAAATACATAAAAAAACATAATCAGTCGAATATTTTTTGCGATACATTAATTACGAAATTATTTTGTAGCCAAGTACATACTAATCACAGTCTTCCTCATCAGACTTGTCTTCATCATCGGCGACATGCTGAGCCGGCGGAGGGGCATAAGTCGGTTGCTGTGAGCCGCTTGCTTTGTTTTGCGAAATCATCGATATCACCTGATGCATCATTTTCATGATTTGTGAGTTCTGTTGGGTAAGGTGATCGACCCGATTCTCTAACCGCAACACCGCGGGGTCGGAGTGGCTCGACGAACTACCGGGCGAAGAAAAACTATAGTGCCGAGGTGTCGATGTTGTTTGATAATTTTGCCCGTACTTTCGGCCCTTCTTGGTAGGCTCCCCAGCAGCCTGATCAAACAACTCGTTCATGCTTTCTTGAGTTGAGGGATCAGATAAGTTAGCGTCCTGCATATCTGGACGATTCTGAACCAAATTTTGAAAATTATCCTGCAATTGTAATTGGTCAATGTTAGTAATTTGAACCCAAAAATTAATTACGTTAAATAAATCTAACTTACATGAACTTGTTGTGGCGCCGGGTGAACCCATGTGCCTGCTTTTTTATCCGGCCCCTTATCTTTTTTCCTCGTGTAACAATCTTGAAGGACCTCACTTTTAAGAGCAGGCCTCTTTAACTTCCCCTCCTACAAGAAGAAGATCAAATTAAAAGAAAAAATAAACTCTTTTATTATACGTTAAATAACTAATACGAAAAGGTACCTACCAAGTCCATCCGACGCTCATATATCGACTTGCCCCCACCGGCATACAACGAAGCTCCACCAGCGTTCCTAGTTATCCTGTTCTGCTCACTCTTCTTTTTCCATTTAGGCGTGCCCCAATACGCGGTGAGCTCTTGGAATATTGGTTCGGGGAGCCAAAGTGGGCGACCTTCCCCAATCGCAATCATTTTTCTAATATTGCGATACATGTCAACCATTTTTTTGGCCGCACGATTGTCAAAGGCTATCTTCATATGCCCCGTCTCCTCCGGCCTAAAACAAACATATTTCTAACAAAAACAAATAATACTTTATCACTCACATATGTTAAAAATTAATGAAATACTCAAATATACATGAAATATACGCATCCTTCAAAATTAATGCTTATACAATATTAGTTAAATTACCTGCCATTCACCGAATCATCGCAATCGAACATTTTCAGGAACCTTGCCATAAGTGAAGTATGGTCTGTCCATCTGGCTCTTTATGACATTCCCCATGTGCACACCGCCACTTTTGCCAGGATAAAAACTACATGGGAGTTCAAAATTTATTGTTACACATGTACGACTTACTATCATTTCTATTTGTTGTGCTACATATAAAAATTTTAAAATTAACTAACCGATTCGGCCCAATTGGTGTCACCGTAATCTTACTATTTGCTGCAGGTGGAGGTGAAGGCATCGCATACGTGTCCTGAATTCCTTCGATCTCGGCCTGCGTAAACTCGTCAGCCTCAGGCTGTGGCTGCTGCTGTGGTAGCGGCGGGCTAGGAATATGCGACGTAACAGGAGGACTATGCCCACTAGGTATCGAAGGAGTTGGCATAAACTGCATCGGAATGTCTGGTGGTGGACTATGGCCTATGTGGGTGGAATGGTAAGAAGGGGAAGAGCCCGACAGGGATGCTGGGGAGGTGCCTCGATGTGATGAAGAAGAGCCCGGATTAGATGTCGGCCTATCAGTTGATTTATCATATGAAATCTTATTTTTCCCACGCCGCATCTATATCCAACAGAAGTTATACAAAAAATAAAGAAGTATAAATTTTTCGTATCAAAGAAGGTAAAATACAATTTTATGCCGATATAAATAAATGACGCATATACCAATTAAGGTCAATAACGTATTGTTGCTCGCTTCAGTCACAATGAAATTAGTCACGCACATATATTAATAACATATATATAACTTTTTATTTTACCATGCAACATAATTTAAGCA